>CM017467.2:9603298-10203298 GCA_007827005.2 Populus simonii
GAATGGATTTTGAGGCTGTCTAAGATGGGGGCTGCAGATGAGCTGACAGAGCAGCAGGCCCGGCAACTTCATTTTGATCTGGAGTCCTCATACAATTCATTTATGGCAGCTTTGCCTAGTGCTGGTACTTGATTGATATGATTACTTGTATATTACTAAGCAAGTTCATTGGATTTGGGTTGTGCAATATATATTTCTTATTTGCTGCCGCTACGTAGTTGAACCTTGGGTGAAGATGAATCAGAGAAGTTTCTTATTTTGTAACTGCTTATACTTTTGGGAAGGGTTGCATCGAGGGCAGGAGAATGGTATTTTGTGCCCCATTTTAAGAGAGTATTTGTTGTCATATATGAAAAATTGGTTTGTACTTGAATTTGTGTTCATAAATTGTACTCTAATCTTCTAACTAGAGTAGAGTAATCAATTGCTTGCATATCTGATATATTAGAGCACAGCTGGATCATGAAATTCAATGTGATAAGCTTGATGTCGATGTATTCTATCATGGTGTTGATGGTTCCATCAATGCAGCTTAAATCTGGAATCAAACTTTAATCTTGTTGAGAGAGCATTGGCTTGATTTTGAAAAGGTTGCAGTGTATGTATAGAATCGCAGCAGGCCTATCATCACAATTAGTAAATCTTTCCACTGTACAAATCTACAAGGAATCTACTTTTCCTGCTTGTACCTGAGTCAGACGGGTACATGACAGCCTAAATAGTCCAAATATTAATTCTTCCTTCTGTAATTGATGTGTCTTTTTGTATTTTTAATCTTTCCTGTCAATCGTGCAGGGCTTCTGATTTGATCATATTGTTGTGAACTGTCATAAGCTTTTCTCTAGCTGTTCAATAATTTTTTTTGATAGGCAAGAGTACCATACTTTTGGGGGATTTTTTTTTTTAAAAAAAAAATATCACGTGAATTGACATAAGTTCATTTGGCAAAATATTTTAGAAGGTAGATATTTATTAAATTTTGTTATTTTTAAATGTGATAAAATAGATTTTGCTGATTTTGTTGCATTTCAGAATAATAATGTTTAATAAGATTTTTTTTTTAGCTGAAAAGTATTTTTTTTTTAAAAGTAAATTATTTTTCGATGTTTGGTAGTGTAATGAAAAATAAGTTGGAAAATACTTTTCAATATTTGGTTATGTTATGGAAAATGAGCTGGAAAATAACTTATTAATTTTTTTTTTTCAAGTTCATTAAAATAATGAGAAATAAATCTTACAAATTAAAAAGTTGAATGAGAATGAAATTACAAAAAATATATAATTTTATAAATTATCTCAAATAAAATAAATAATAATTAAAATAATAGAGATCAAATCTAAAAAATAAAAAATTTGAAAGATGAAGAAATTAAAATAATAATAATTAACATTTCATAAATTATTTCAAATAAAATAAGTAAAAACAAAAGAATGAGGATCAAATTTGATAGATAAAAATTTTCAATTAAAAAATATAAGGGAAAAGCAAATAAAAATTATAAAAATGAGGACCAAAATTAATATAAAAAATAAATTATAAGGGATGAAATTGAAAAATAAATATTCAAAACAAAATATATATAGCAATCAAAAGTTTGAGGATCAAATTTGATATAATTAGCAAATAATATGACATTTCTAAATTTTTTACAACTTCCGGAAAGTGTTTTCCACCTAAAATAAAAGGAAAACACTTTCCTAGAAACTAAGTCAAATTTTCTTTTGACTGGAAAGTGTTTTTTGTTGACCGGAAAGTATTTTTCGTTGACCAACTTTTCTACTGGCAAACAAATACAGGAAAGTTTGGAAAATGATTTTTCAAAAATCACTTTCCGGAAAACAAACGCAGCCTAAATGTTGTGTTTTTAAAGATTAACATGACCAAATTTCAATATTTTATCTTAACGATTCGACCGTTTCATACAAAAAAACATAATGTTATGAAAAAAATTTTCTTCCAAATATATGTTATTTATCAAAATATATATCTTTATTCAACTTGTTGATTAAAAAATAGATTCTAATTAAAATCTCAAAAAGTTATTATTCACACAATAGTGAATGATTACGAGTAGTCATATGTAAATTTGCAATAACTAATGAGAATATGCTCTAAACAGATTACGTGAATGACCTAATAGATCATTGGGATAGGCCTAAGCCTAAGAAAAGGTCTGATCGCCCTAGACTAAAATAATATAACTCAAAATGACCATAACTTTTGATTTAATCGTTGGATCATGTTTAACATTTTTACAAGAGTTTGTTGTTCCTATAGTAGCCACTAAGTCATTACGCAGATCTTTAAATATTAAAAATCTCGCCGAGACCCCCAGTTTTGATAATTTTGAGATTTTTCTTATTATTTTCGAAATTGGTCGACCGGTTTGATCTTATGAACCGTTCAACCAGTTGAGTTGAAAATGACATAGTTTGACCTTATCATGTTTTAGAAATGCAATACTGTGTTATTTTTCCAAATCTTTTTGAACCTATATCAATTTGTTAATATTTTTAATTTACTGTGTTAATTGCTCAATTTATCCACTTTTGAGATCTTAATTTGTCTCGTATGAACGAGGGATCTAACTGAGAAAATAATAAAAATTAATTTTTTACTTGAAAATACATCGCACTCAAATAATTTAAAAATAAATATATATAAAAAATTTATTTTGAAGCTAATATTTTTTTCAATACAACAGGACCACAAAATCAAAGAGTACGCAGGTCTCATGCTCGGCCTAACTATATGTGTTGCTCAGCAACACCAAGAATTCTTACGATTTTGAGATACATGCATAGTCTTTTGTATATCCATCCATAAAATGATGAAAGTTTTCATGCTTCTGCAGCGATGCAGAGACATTCATCCATTGACCGCAAGATTGATAGCTTTCTATATTTTTTTCTTGTATGCATGATCAATGAGAAGAAAGAGAGGAAAAAGAAAAACCAGTTGACAGGCATGAGATTTCTTTCAACGAGTCTTAAATTTGATATTACAATGACTGTACATCATTCTCTCGAGATGGCCTCTTCTCCCCAGCAATTACATGTGCACTTCAATCAAACTGTCATGGTTTCTGCCAAGACCTTCTTTAGGGTTTTTTGCAGCAAAACTTCATGCAAAAAATGCCAATTGCCTCTATGGGGGTTGCAAACAAGAAACATGCTTTAGGATATGCCTGAAAGAGGAGAAAGTTCCCAATCTTCCATGCAGATGTGCTTACGTTTGAGAAATCTAAATTGCTATCTTAGAAAATAGAACAAAGCTTTCCAAGATAACCTTACAACTAATAATTTTCGGTTGGGGTTAAAATTAAATAGGTGTTTCTTCTGGAGTTCAAAAGGAAATCTGCACCCTCTCATTCCTACAAGAGAGCCAGGAGATGTGGTATAAATGGTAGTAAGAGGACAATGATGAGGACAGCACCGGCTACAATGGCAATGCACGTCCACTTTCGAGAGCTCTTCTGATATTCCCTGGCCTCAGAAAGCTGCTCAGTCCCTCGCCGCACGAACGAGCTAGCATGCGCAACATGACTTTCAATATCATTGATCTGATGACCCTGAGCTTCCACAAGAGCAGCCATATCCAAGAATACCTGGTGAAGCTCAATCAAATTCTTCTCTATCTCCTTCACTGCATCATGTCTCTCTTGAATTTCTGATATTGTGTCAAGAATCTGGCCTCTCCCTTGTTCCTGAATTGCCTTTTGCATGAAGCTTTCACTTTCACCACTGGATATCAAATTCTCAATCGTTTCTTCACTTGCTCTTTCTCCTGTGATTGTGAAATACCTGCGTTCCACTGTTTCCTTATATTCGGCTGCCATTCTAGCTCTTAAATCCTGAAAATTATCCATAAGATCCTTCAACTTCTTTCCCAAACCACTAACCACAGATGTCCTGGTTCGATCTGCAGATGATCCTGGACCGCACCCAGGAATGTTGCGGTGAGCTGCATTGGATCGATCCAAGGCTTCGAGCTTTCCCTTGATGATTTTAACGCGTTTCAGGACTTGTTCAACATCTATGTCCATCCGCGAACGAAGATTTTTCATGGTCTTAGCATTATGAACAGTCTTACATTCTTCATTGGCTTCTTGTAAACTCTTGTACAGCCTCTCAACAGTTTTCATATCTTCCTTAACATTCTCGACGTCTTCAAAGAATCTGTCAAGATTCATACTCTCCTTCCCTGCCTCCATGTCATCCATTTGCGCCTGCTGCTTCAGGTCGGTGTACTTCTTGAACGAGCTGGAGAACAAATCATTCATCCTGGAAGAATACAATAATCAATCCTGCTCTTCTACAAATGTATTTGTTTTATGTTGGCGGAATCACTGGAAGACGTTTATGAAAAGCCAGGATAAAACAATCCCTGTTCTTCTACAAATGTACTAGTTTTTTAGGGGTTTTTTTGTGATCATCTTCCACTTCTTAATCCAGAGCCTAATGAGAAGAAGGAATGGCAAAAGCAAGAACCATGACCAACAAAATCTTCCCTTATTTTTGGCTTGAGGTTATTCTGAAATTAGAACCCAGCCAAGTTTTGACTCAAAGGCCGTTTATTGCAAAAGGTTATCAAATATATGTGACAACGGGCTCCCCCTTTTCATTGGCAACCACTATGGTTTTGCTGACTTGGTCTTCCTTTTCTTTAACCTAAACCTCAAAGCTAAAAATAGAGGTTCCACAGCCTATCAGAATCTAAACTACCCAAAAATGATTAGAGAGACATTTTTAATATCTCGAGAAAAATATGATGGAGCTCAACTATTAGTTTTTGATGCCTACGAAGAAATCTTGGTTGACTGCTTTCCATGACTTTTTTTTCTTATTGCTTATTAGCATGTTTGTTTTTAAATATTGATGAAACAGAACAGTTACAAAAAAAAAATTAGTGAAATAATTCGGTTTATATATGTCACGATTATTCATATTTGCTATTTAGAATAGTGATATCTAAACGAAGAAAACGGAGAAAAGGAAAGAAATTATCTAAAGAATAGTATGATGACATGGTGACAAGATACACGGAGGAGACAGAACAGTTAGTAACCAGGCAAAAGGTGTTGTTTCAACTGTCAAACATTTGACCTAATGAACGATGGCAGAAACCAACTCCATATATTTGGTCAGGAATAATAATCTTTCCGAACGTGATGGCGAATCATCAGAGGCCAGCTTGAAAGACTCGTATGAAGAAAGCTAGAAATCATGCTGACATGATATGGGTATGGGCGCCATGTTCTACCAACTCTTTTGGAAAAGAACATGGAGCTGTTCTCTACAGACACTTTTACCTACCAGATTGTGAACATCCACTTGACATTTCAGTAATCTTCTATCCAAGACAAGATTCATTGAAACAGAGAAAACAATAGTACCGAAATAATCTAATACAGAAACTAAAGGAGACCAGGTAGCTTGTTCGAATCAGAAACCCAATGTTGCAGTTGTATTTCAACTTAATAGAGAGAACAAGCTTCAATTTTCTTTTCACTATGAGCAAAAAGGCACAAGCTTAATCACGTCCTCTGTGTAAGGGTAGCAGTGAGCTTCTAACAATAAACTACATTGCTGCAGCCTCCTACCCACTTGATTGAACAATCAATCATCTTCTAAAAGCATGTCAGTGTCCAATTGTATTAGCATAGAGAGGATGATATTATACAGTATGGACCAGTAAAATATTGGTTCTCCCCCATGGTTGTCACTTTCCTGCCCCTCTACTTTATGTACAGAACAACGAAGTTAAATGCCGATGTGGACAAGTATGCGACGAGAACTATCCTCGCATTCAATCAATCATATGGTTGATGCTCGTGCACGGTTAAAGGCATTATCTATCCAGTAGCTGGAGTGGAAGCGGATGCGTTCATGGAAAAAGCTGAGGGATGATCCTTGTCAGCATCTTGATGGCTGCTGCCAAGCATAATGACATCACTGACCTTTTCACGTGTCCCCCCACTTGACAGCATGTGATTACCGGAAGGGTTATTGTCACCATCCGAGCTTAAGAATCTTTGCATCCTGAGGTATGTCTCAGTGGCATCCTGGAGCATCCTCATCATGCCTCCAGAATCTGAACCAGGTGACAATTCATCCTCCCTCTCTGGCTGGATATTCAGGTCTATTTGGCCTTTAAAAGGTGAAGTTGAGGATTTCTTTCTGTTCGGATCATCATCAGAACCTTCACTGACTGTCTTTTTCTTGTTCGGACTGCCACTTTCACTCCCTGTGTTACTAGATGGTGAGGGTTCATCATCAAGCAATTTCTCAGCAGAAGGCTCCTGCTGCTTCTTCCGAGTAGTTTCTGCTTCCTTCTCTGATTGCTTCGTTTCTGCTTCCTTCTCTGATTGCTTCTTCTCACGCTTCATCATTAGGGTCTTAAAACGGCGCTTTACTGTTTGGCAAACATTACATGTACAAGTCTGCTTGTGTTTGGGACCCTTCCCACTTGGGGGCTGAATGCAAACAATGCAGGAGCAGCCAGGTCTGTGTCGGGGGTGCTTTGTGGTGGCCTGGGATGAAGCCGGGAAAGCCTCACCCTCTCCTAAAATAGCTAGGTTGGCAAGAGTGTCAAGCCCCTCCAAAGCTTCGACCCTATCAATATCCTTCTTAGCATCCTTCGATCTCTTGGAAGTGACTACTGCTTCACAACCATAACAACAGATTCAAATTGGGCAGTTGAGAAGGAGATCATCGCCATTTGAACGAGATTCCATAAAAATCATTAAAATGCACATATACACAGCAACAGCAGTGAAAATTAGATCATGATACTTGGTGCCACGCTTGAGGATAACTTAATTGCCTTGCATGACCATGAATTACCGAATTTCAATCACGGAGAAACAACAAAATGAAGTCAGCAATTTATACCTAAATTACAGGATGGAAGAAGATCTTCAAGCTGCTCTGCTGTCAATTCTTGAGCCACGGAACATGATGATCTGACAGCAGATGTAATAAAAAATGTTAGCAAAATGCAAGAGCCTGCAATTAACATGTATACAAACAACATTCAACGTTTATATAACTAGTCTATTCAAGGGACAAAAGTGAGGGCACTGCCTCGGTTCATTATTTACCATGTAAAGAATGACAAAGTTAACCGAACAGGCACCAAAGCTAGTAATTCTGGGACCTCAAATGTACGTTTGAATGTTGTAAAGAAGTTAAAAGAAAATACATTGGTTGCACCCTAGAATAATTTTGAGATCCCACAGGCTATCAAACAGGATCTGAAGGATAAACCCAAAACTGAATGAATAAATGGATTCAGATTATACCTTTCAGGATCCCATGTATTACCAGAACATGCCCATTTGGAGGGAAGAAGAGCACTGGCAGGCAATTTGCGCCACTTGTGACAATCTTCACATTGAACCCATTGAATCTTTTGACTGACAGAAAACACATCATATTAGAACTCTATATACTCAAAGAGATGAAAGGACATCATGAGTCCATTTTAATCATATGAAGCATTGTTATAACTACGAAAATTTAGAGAGAAAAAAGGATTATTCAGTTTACCCGGGCTGAAAAGGTAGGAAACATATTAATATTGAAGCATCATCCTAGGTTTACATCAGTGTTCCGTTAAATGGCCCACTATCATAAAGTACAAATGGATTTACATAAAAACTTATAGGTTGGAGAAATCATATATTTCTCAAGGCACAACCTGCTATAGTTATTCTAATACATACAAACTTCTAGGACAGTATATTTCTCCTAGCATAACCCACTAGTGTGAAATGTGAACAGATTATAACACACACAGCACAGATACATGTCATATTCTCCTAGAAAAAACACCCAAACCACTAACATCTGTCATGGGAGACCTAAACATGTAAGGTGGTTTACGAATAGTGTGTAGGTAAATTTTTGAGAGAGACCTACAGGCCAAATCATGATGAATTAAAAAAAAAAGAGCCCTAACACAGAAGGTATAGTTGCAAGCTTGAGCACTCAGGATAGGCAATTTACCCCACATTATCCGTTGCAAAAATTGTAGGCTTCCCAAGTACTGGCGCATCCTGTTATAGCAGCACACTTGTCATAATGATAAAAAGTAGGACTTAGGCCTCCTATCCACAATAAACTTTAGCCAACTCTATTCAGAGTATAAAATATATAAGAAAATGCATCACAAGTCCAATAAAAAACTTCAATGCAAACTCGTTAAATGATAAAATAAAAATAATGAACGATAACATCTTAAACAATGTTTATTTAAAATCACACAAGGCATTATATCAACCAATTATATCAGTCATGATCATACACAAAAAATAAAAAACCCAAGCATCTTTGTAAGAATTGGGCATTATCACGCAGGCATTGTAAAATTGAAAGTCTTTCTGTGGGAATTTCATATTCCCTCGCAATTTTATATGTCAGAACCTAAAATTCAATGTGACTAAAGAAGGCAAGTTTCTACCAATAGAATAGCAACTCATTACTATTACTGGACCTTTCAAAGCACTGAACAATGCACTCCAAACATTCTCCCCTAAATGCTATGTAGCTAAATTCAAGTGGCCTCGCCCCCCACCAAAATAGTAGTCGTGCTCTGGTAAGCTAATAATCACATTGTACCACAAAAGTTCTGTAAATGCTATGTAACTACTGCAAAGGGACAAATAAGTAAATAAACCGATAGTTAACGGTATCAAAGTAGTGAAAAACAAGCAACCTCTACCTTCACAATGACTTAAACCTTCACAATGACTTAAACACAAGCACATTGGAAGGACAGATGTCAGAATAAGAGATATCAAGGGTGGCTAAAGAAAGAAAACCTCATTGGCATAAACTTATTTTGAGTATGGAAACAATCAAACCTCATATTCCTCAAACTCAAATCCTTCAATCGCCACAATACTGGGAACATGGTCAGGAGGGGGACGGAGCAATCCTTGTGCTTCTTCCCATGTTAGCTTCAATTCAATCATATCCTCGTTTTCAATCCTCAGGCGCTTACTCTTGGAACCCAATGTGCTGCTCTTCCTCTTTCTGATAGAAGATTTTCCTTCAAGAACTTCTTTTGCTATGTAACCTGATTTGTCGACTTTAGACCAAGGACTAGGATCCAATTCAGCCTGGTAGATTGATGAAAAGCTGGGTGACCTTGTGTTAACTTAAAAAAGGCAATGAAGCAATTCCCACTAGTATAAGGTTTGTAATACTAACATCTCCTTTTGTAGAAACACCATTACCAGTCTGACTTGTTTCATTGTCCTGCAAAAATAACACATTTTAGAATTTATTTTGTTGGATTAAGTGTTGAAGTTGGCTACAAATTGAAAGGGCAACATTTGACAAACAACAATTTTGTAGCAAAGCATTTTACTGGACATAACTAAAAGCAACAAACCAAACTTTGAAGCACATTGCAATCACCCTAATGAAACTATGTACCATCGTCATATTTTCAAGTTATCTCTTAGCTTTCTCAGATTAAATGCCAAAAACAAAACACGATGAAGGTAACCAGAAAAGGAAAAAAATGAACTGAAAATCTCACTTCATTATACCTTAGCCTTCTTCCTGTAAAATAAAGTGCTATAGAAATAATAACACGCTACAAACTTCCATTTCATCACATAAAATTTCATTCATGCATTAACTTCCAGGTTTTTAAAGGCATGGAAAGTTCCATGCCCCCTTTTAAGGTAAATTTAGGCTATGATGCAATGAATTTGGAAGAAAGGACAGTAAATTTAGTACCAAATTAGGACTTAACAAGGTGATACTGGAATATAATATCATTGACCTTGGAGAGGTACCAGCAAGGATTCAAGTCTCTGGTATCACCCATATATAATGTGTTGTTGATACCTCATTGAATTCAGAAACATTATCCTTACAAATTTCCACATAACCTATTGTTTGAGCTCCAGCAAGTATGAATGGAAAATCTAGAAAAAAAGTGTTCAGCAATTGCACTAGGGCATACCTGATCAGAAGGCGGAGCAGAGGTGGCCTTTCTGAATCCCATAACCAATTTGCCTTCTGGCTCTAATCGACTGAATGTTACTGAGGAAACAGAATTAAATTTCAGATCCAATATCATACACCCTAAAACCATGATGCACTCAAGCATAGGAGGATGGCACCAAATCACATGGAAAATGAATTGAAAGGCAGGAAAGAAGACAGAAAAATATCAAAACTACGAAGCAGCAGTGGGATGATTGACCAGATCCAAAGCCATGACATTGACAAATCTAGCAGACAGAAACAAACCGGTCCAACAAAACTAGAGAGAAGAAAAATGAAGACATAACCCTTGCTGCAATTAACAAATTAAGACTCTTCTGAACATAATTTCACATAATTTGGTTGCTACCTATATCGCCTGCTTGCAATTGCATGTTTTGTATGCAAGGAGTAACTCCCTCCAGAACATACATTCTACTATTATTGTTAGGCCAAAACCGAAATTGAAAAATCCACTCTTTCCCTTTAGAATCTTGGACCCTGAGAGGTAGACCTTCAGGCTGCGAGATGGGAGGAAAATAGGCCTGTGTCATGGCAAGCACAATGTTAGTGTTGATGAAATTATAGAGTGCCCACACACAAAGGGAGAGAGTTAGATATTAAAACCGTGCAGAACTCCTCAATGAAATTATATATTTGATATACGAGCTACACCATTAATGTGGCAGCATGACTATTCTCCAACTAAAATTGTTTCATAGGAGTCAAAACTGCAAATGCACAAAAAACATGCATGTATTTTAACACGACAAATTGCATTCAGAAATGTTCTTTCCATACTTCTAAAGTATTTTCAATAAGAAGCAGCCAGGAAAATCAACAAAAAGAGTTGTGTGATTCATCACCATTTTGGTTAATCATTCATCTTTCAACTGACCGTGCTGGGACAACACTCTGAGAGAATATGAGGGATGCAAGAATACACAACTCTATAGTGGAACATCCATAGTATATGAGGGTGTTATCACAAGCAGTCTTGACAGTAACCACAGTCACCTATCAGCATTATTATCATGAGGACCATGACCGTGACTTGAAAACTCCTTTGTCCATAAAAAGAAAAATAACACCACAACTATAAAGCATTGCATAACCAAGAAAAAGAAAATATTTGTAACTGATATATATTGCTAAGACTAATAAACTTTTCTTTCTATTATCACTTTGTCTTCTTTTTTTTTCTCATTTTTCTAAAAAAAGAAAAAACAAGAATACATTCTTGGTTCCTCCAAAATCCAATATACAAAGCTTTTAGAATAAAACTGATAAATAAAGTGAAAGGTGAAGCTGTGAAGCATGAGTACCAACCTCTGCACATTTTTTCGGCAGCACCAAACGCCCAATTCGTCCAGCATCACTAGCACTCAGCATCTTCTCAAACAAAGGTTTGATCACAGAATTAGAACTTAAATAGGGTTAAGGTTTCAGGATCCATAAATGCAAAGAGGACTAGGAAGATATAGTTATCACAAACAAAATAGGGCAGAACCATCTTGCAAAACCTAACTTATCTTCATAAGTCAGAAAATCAAATGTGGAGAAGACTAGAAGATAGTAATTTTTAAATACAAAACTGCCTCCAAACAATATGGCACAGATTATCTAAAATGATAATTTATTTTTTGAAAAATTAAAATATAGAGAAACCATTGCTGACATAAAGGATACTTTCCAGAAATTTGTTGTAGCTCTCCATCAGTAAACCTTGGCCAGTACCGAGGAAGTAACTGGCTTCTTCCACGGGCATCTGTTCTAGGTTTCCCATTGCGTATGTGACCATCAACTGATGAATCGACTCCATTATGTAAACTCCCATGAAAATGCTTTGTAAACGGAGGTGGAGGGGCTGGCTGTAAAGCATTTACAGAGCCCTCAATTTGACTATTTGATTCGCTTATAGATTTATAAGGTATTGTTATTCCAAATTGTTGGCCCGATGCATCCTCCATTAAAGATGATGATGGTTGTGGTTGCTCCTCACCAATGATTCCTGCAACAAATAATTAACTTACAGTTGTTTCTATAACACTCCCAAGCATGGCAGCATGAAACTGCCAAGTCATCGTGCACTTCTTTCCTTGAAACAGCATAAAATGTCGGTAAAGGATCTGTACCTGCATTCCCATTCTCAACTATATCCTGTAAGCGAATCCTCAGGTTTCCATTGATAAATTTTTCAGAAAAATCCTCAACTTTCCTTTTCTCTAGGGAAGGGGCAGAAAATCTTTCACCGGTATTAAGCCTGTCAACTTCATAAGGCATCCTTGTTTGCAATTCAGACTGTGCAGCAGAAGGATTAAACAAACTGGGTGCTTGACGCCATGGTACAGGACCTGAACCAGCTAATTGACTCCAACTTTTGACAGAAAGGTCTTTGAGTCTCTCGGGGAAAGGTGCATGGTAAAACAAAGGAGACCAGGCAGGGTTTGGCGTCTGAAACACAGAATATAAAGCAAAAATAAATCTATCACAATTAAAATTGAACAAGGTTATGTACCACATCAGCAGAGGTTGCAGTCAGAAGAATTTGTGGATTACTCTCCTACAATAGCAAATTTATAAGGTGCTGGCAGTAATGGAAGGAACATATTGTCCATTATCCAACTAATGGCGTATGAATCACTTATTTGATCAGAGAAACCATCAATGGTCATAATAAAACATAAAATGACTATGATTCAGCAGTAAGAGATGAATTTGACCTTACCAAAACAAAACTCTTCCTCGCACATGCCATGCACGCAATACCTCCAGCATCCAACAATGTGAAAGCTTGAATTGAAACAATACATCCACAATGAACCCTCTGTAATGGAAAATTAAACTTGGATGATTTACAATAAAATAAATGGCAGCTGCATACCATCCATTATATATCCACACAAGCACAGGCAGCATATAAATAAACCAGAAGAAATTTCATCTTACCTTCCCACATGACTCGCAACACCTCCAACCACTGGCCCTCGAGTGGAAAGTCTCACAGAAACTCCCCTCCTCATAAGCAGAACTAAGTCACACAAGGTTGAGTCAATTGTAAGTTAATGACGATGATGATAGCGACGATGACATTGAAGCCATGAAACATTGAAGCCATGAAAACAGATACTTGGTTAAGTATAACTACGAATATGCCAGTAAATTGTCTTGATAAGACCTATTTGAAGGTTTTGCCAAATGAATTATTTCCTCTTCTCTACTCTCAAGAGGAGAGGCCAATTCAAGCAACACCAAAAAAAGAGGAAAGGAAATAAAAGAAATTCCACTCATAGTAAGCATTAGGATCTCAACCAAATGACAAGTCACCAATACTTCCGTTTCAGGCCTTGCTAAAACCATAGTCAGAGATTTTAACGGAACCTCACTGATATATCACTCTCTAAAACCATTCTACACAAGAAAACATTGCCAAATTTTTCAAAAGTTTTTTTTTAAAAAAAAACGTGGTAAGAAACCAAAGCGTATCATTAATGACTCATAGAAACTCATTATTCAAAGTCTAAACGGTTACAAAATACACAAAAACTTAATTTTTCTCTGCCAGTGTCTTGATGGTTTTCTCCCACTACAACTGTAAACTAGCCACTGCCAATTAGACCAAAAAGGCAATAACACACCAACATGAACAGCCAAATCACAGCTACAATATTAATTAAAAATTGCATTAAAGTTTAACTCCAAAAAAAAACCCATTAACAATACGTATTCACCAAAAATAAAATGACCCAGAAAAGAAAAACAGAAGAAACCATTGAATTTCACTCTTTCTAGTTACAAACAAGACTGAGAATTGATAAATGTTGAAATTATATTTTTTTCCAAATTTAACACAAACAAACAATTAGGGAAAAAAATAAATTATCTATATCAGCATTGAATTATGTCCTATCCAATTTACCCAAATTAACCTCCAATTTGTTAGCTCAACATCATAACCACTTACTAAATTTAATAACAAGAACACAGCCGCCGCCACAACTATTCTCTCGAAAATTAACAAAATAGAAACAAAAGGTTGAGTACTACTCACGCGCATCGATCGCAAAGCTCGGCAAAGTCACCGGAACGGAGCCTCCAACCTTTTCGAGATTTAAAGTCCGTACAATCAGAATTGAAACACTTTCTTGACAGTGCCGTTGAAGAAGAAGAACATGAAGTATTATTATTATTATTATTATTATTATTATTATTTGCAGTAGTAGCCGTTGTTGAAGTGGGAAGATGAGGAGGAGAAGACGACATTGAGATTTAAAGAGGATAAAAAAAAGAAAACTTTTGAAAGAGGAATTATGAAAGGGAGCTGAGAATGATGATAAACCCTAGAATTTGAAACTTTGTAGGGCTTGATTGATCTGTGGAAAAATCATGGAGTCATTGAGCGAGAGAGGGTTTTGTTGAGAGAGAATGGAAATGGGCATGTGTTTGTTTGTTTGGAGAGAGAGAAAGAGGGAAAGGAATAAAATAAAAAAGAGTGTAGGATTCTGGGTATTTATATATGCGCGTGGGGGTGGAATTTTTGTTTTTGTAGTCGTAGAGTCTTTTTTATTTTCGTCGTCGTTTCTCTGCGTTTTCTGTTTTTTAATTCCAGTAAATAATAAAAATATCCTCCAAATTAATTTGTGTATTAATTAATGATTTTCTGTACGTATGTTTCGTATTAATTAGGTGTATTTAAATTATTCTAGAATAAAAAATAAAAAAAGAGAATAATTTTTTTATCGGTTAATCTAAATTATATTGTTATATGATGATAATTTTAAATAATAACCATTGATTATATCTTTTTTCCGTTATACAGGTTATGTGTTATTATGGATATTGATTAAAAAAATGTTTATTATTATAATAATGATTGTTTTTTAAAATGTTTTTTATTTAAAAATATATTTAAATAATATTTTTTTTATTTTTTTAAATTTATTTTTAACATAAACATATCAAAATAATTTGAAAACACCAATAAATTAATTAAAAATTACTAAAAAATTATCAAATGAAATGCATTTTAAGACCCATTCAAAAGTATACATTATCACACTTCAAGAAGCAATAATAAAGAGCCTTGTTTGGCATTACAGTCTAATCATGTTTTAATTTTAATTTTTATTTTTTTAGCTTTAAATTATATTTTTTGTGTTTTTTATCGTTTTGATGTACCAATATCAAAAATAAATTTTAAAAAAATAAAAGGGCATTTTTTCTGAATTTCAAAGCAAAAACTATTTTGAAAAGTAATTTCTACCACACTCCAAAACATAATATTTTTGATATTATGATGTAGAGTGTTTTTTAAAACTGTTTTCTGCTTGAAAACATATCAAAATAATTTTTTGTGATTTTTTATTTTTAACATCTATATATTAAAATCACTAAAAAAAACATTAATTTAATATTTTTTTATTAACGCAAAACATTTCTTAAAATGTATTAAAACGTAAGTTAAAATAAAATGATATCAAACAGCCTCAAAACAATGACTAATATAAACAATAATACGAGTTTTGTAATTTTAAGGAATATAGTTTAATTGGTTAGACTCTAAGTTTGCTCATCAGAGATTAACAATTCGAGTGACACAAATTTTAGGATTACCAAAGATTTATCTAATTATAAACTTTAAAATTTTAAAAAATTAATTGAGATACGTGTAAAATAATCCAGATATCATAGTTAAATAATAATAATAATAACAACAACATTAACATGGCCCTATCTTTCTTTATTTTTTTATCTTCCTAGGTAAACAAACAAAGTTGTAGTGTGACTGGGGATAGGATTTGAACAAGAAGACCCAGTGCGGGCGAGTAACGGCCTGATGTTGTACGTGAGAGAATAGCATTAGGAACATGTAATGATGATTTAATGCATGGCCCGCCGGCGAGAGTCATGCAATGCAAATCACGTAATGCATAAGTTCTGACAACACTCACGCGCTTTTGCTTTGCTCCCTTTTCCCTGTTCCCTTCGATTTCAAAGTTGAATTCAATTCAAAGTTCAAACGAGGAAGGAAGGGGAGGGGGTTTAGTTTCTTTTTCTGGTTTCTCTTTGTCCTTACTTGCTCTCACTTTATTAGAACAGGCAGAGTATTTCCAATATTTGGGCCAGGCTTTTCAGGTTTTTGATATTTAGTATTAATGTAGTGATTATTTTTTATTTAAAAATATATTAAAATAATATATTTTTTATTTTTAAAATATATTATTAATATCAGCACATATATAAAAACATATAAAAAAAATTATCATAAAAAATATGTATTAATACTTATAATGCTAACCCTGGTAATTAATTTGTAAAAAAAATTGATGTTGTTATGTTGATAAAAAAAATAAAAAAAATTAGGGCTGAGCTATGCGGAGCGCACTCCTGAGTTAAACTTATACTATTCTATCAAGACTTATTTATTTTTTGATTATATAAACTAAGAAAATTTCTATTTTTTTACATGAGATAAAAAAAAGTTGAGTTTTACAAAAAAATATACCAATTAAAGATTTTTTAAAATTAATTTCTCATTTACTTACAATTTGTTTTAATTATATTAATATTCTGGACTAGTAAATTTTTTATTGGTGAGCAATTTCCAACAAATTTTTAATTTTAAAAATAAATTGAGGTTACTTGTTCTATTTTAAGCTTTAACTATGTTTAGCTAACAGATTCAAGATCCAAAAATTGAGCCTCACCCTCTCTCCTCTGGCTTTATAAATGCTATTCATTACCGGGCTATAGATGCATGCTCCCTCTGCCGGACTTTTCAATCTAAAAAACAGAGGTAGCAATTTTATCTCAAGATTTCATGTAACAAGTGAATGTTTGAAAACGTGGTTTAATTTGTGTTTTTTAAAAAATTATTTTTTTTAAATTTAAAATTAATTTTTTTTAATGTTTTTAAATTGTTTTAATACATTAATATCAAAAATAATTTTAAAAAATAAAAAAATATCATCTTTTTAAATCGTAATTATTACAAGAAAACCCTAGCTTTATTTCCCTTCCACTGCTTTACCAGTACGTGGAGCACAAGCTCGAGATGTATGGCTTACATTTATACAAATGTAATTTTTGGGCAAATCTATTTAGAGACAGAACTCTTTAAAGATCATCATGGATTATTAATGCGTGCATTCCATTAATTATCACGGAAATATTCTCCCATGGCACAGCCAGAATATGGGGGCAGAAATTGCAGGCATTTACAGTAAATTGGAAAATAAGAAAGTGGAGAATCCAAAATGTTTTTCATTATACAACAACTTATGGAGTATATGTGAGGTTACAATACTGATATGGTACGAGGTAGTAAATGCAAGATTTACGACAATTATTAATTTGCCCAAAGTTTTTGGAGTACTCGAGGATTTGACAAAAAGCATCGCACATTCATCACAGCCACATGAGGTGGGGGCTAATACAATAAATAAAGGGTTCCCAGATTACTGCTTACCGGATGAATGAGAAGCTTTAACGTTACTGATTTGTAGGAGTTAATTTATTTTGTGTTTGGTATTGTTTTATAGAGTGTTTTTTTTATTTAAAAATATATTAAAATAATAATTTATTTTTAATATTAGTATATTAAAATGATTAAAAAAACAAAATAAAAATTAATTTTAAATTAAAAAATTAAACCGATATTCATTTAAACCACAATCTCACACTATACTCATTAAAAATTGCAGTCAGCTTTGATAGAGGTGGGATCTTTGTTCAGGGGTTTAGAGATTATTTGGTGGTGTTTTCTAAAAAGTTTTTTTTTAGTTTTAAATTAATATTTTTAATATATTTTTATTTTTTTTTATTATGGGTGAGTAAAAATACTGAAAAACCGCTTAAACTGAAAAAATCGAACTGTAAAAAAAAACCGATTAAAATTTTAAAAAAACTGACCAATTCGGTTCGGTTTTATAAACCTGAAACTGAAAAAATCAAACTGAAAAAAACCGGAAAAAACCGAGTCAAACCGGTTTGAACCGGTTTTTTGTAAAAAAGCTAACCGAAACCGGTCGGTTTGAACAGGTTTTGGTTCGGTTTCGGTTTTTTTTAAATCGATTTGGTTACTTTTTTTTTTTATAAAAATCGAACCAAACCGAAAATGATCACCTTAATTTTGATATCCTAATATAAAAATAAATAGTATTATTTTAAAGTATTGAAAAAAAAAAACATTTTCATCCAATGAGGTGACCCAAGTGTTACAATTGAATCTTGGTTGAAATTCGCTATTAAAAATGCTTCAACCCAATCAAACTGTAATTAAGACAGTGACAATGAGATATTAACTTCAATGATGTAGTAGATCAGATCGACAGGCAGGGACATGTTTTATTTTACATTAAAAAATATATTCAATAAAATTATATTTTCTTACCCGAGCTATCTTAACAATACAATATCTTAATTTTATAGTTAAATTCTTTTTCATAAATAGTGACTTTGAAATTTAAACCCATAAAAGAACTACACGTTTATGTATAACCTAATTAGACTCAATTATTTGTCCTGACTCATAAAGCCATCTTGGTTTTGCTTGTTGTCGTCTTCCAAACTCATTGCTCTCAGTACTACAAGTTTAATTTTAGATATTCTGTAGTTATTTCTTGACATATGAAGTATGAACCCAGTACTACGATAGACCTGCAAAGGTAATTATAATAATGAAATTGTTTGTTTATGTGTTTTTAAATTATATATTTTTTTAAAAAAATTAAATTTTTATTATGTTTTTCCTTACTTTAAATTTATTTTTTACCAATATCAAATTTGATTTTAAAAAAATAAAAAATATTATTCTAATATATTTTTAAACAAAAAATACTTTTAAAAAAATTGTAACAAGACTCTCGAATACCATCAATATAATCACAATCAATTAAGATAACTAGAAATGATTAGTATGATTTTGAGATGGACAACAGGTTGAAACACTAAAATCCAAACAATTTTTGAAGTTGCGGTTGATTTAAAAGCAACTCCAGCTACACCGCATCACAATACCGAAGAAATAAAGCTATTATCATTTTGTTCAGAGTGTTTCAAACAATAGATGTTTGAGAGTGTGATATTGGTTGTTTTCAAAGTGTTTTTTTACTTGGAAATATATCAAAATATTTTTTTATTTTTTTAAAATTATTTTTGACATTAATACATTAAAATGATATGAAAACATAAAAAAATATTAATTTAAAACAAATAAAAAAATTAAAATTAAATTTAAATTTAAATTTAAATTTTTTAAAAAGAGTTTCTAAAATACAAAAATAAATAAGTCCTCTGTTATTGTCCTACATATGAGTTTAGTATTAGATATTTCCCAGTAAGAATCTCAGTACAGTAATAAACTTATGAAAGCAGTCATGATAATGTAATCGCAATAATTAAGATAACCGGAGATGATGTTGTGATTAGCGGACATTAATTAGTGATAGTATTAATTTCTTGCATGGCTACACGATCAATGATGTTGGAAAAGCTCAGAATAGGATGCAAAAGATGTCAAACAAATTAAGACAACCATATAAGCTTAGGATATTAATCATGGCATTAATAAATACTAGTCCATTATAATGCAATTAATTATTATCCTTAAATCAAGCTACTATATACTAATACTGAACTAACCTCGGTCACATCTAACAATGTTGTCTTTCTTGTTCTTCATTTTCCTAGGAGATAGCTAAAAAGCTTACAGTGCAATCAAGGACTAATGAGCGGTGACGGACTGCCACATGTATGTTTCTTGACAATTTCAACTTGGTATATATAAAATTAAGCATGGAAGATAATCTCTGGAATATTGTTAGGGCAAGCTTACTACATCATTTGAGAATTAATTGAAGTATTGCTTGTCTATATGCTGGAGACAAGACAGCTTAATTTCCACTTGATTTGCAAGAAAACAATTTTTTTTCCCTTTTGTCGTTGATGACGATGAGGTGGGAGATGGACAAGCAAGGAAGAAAAAGACGTGCAACAAGTTTGGATTAAATTTAAAACTCTACTGTTGCTCTGTAATGACATTTCACATCAAACAAACCGAGAAACTACTGAATTACGGTATCTACTAAGACATCCCATGAAATGAAAGTTTGATTTAATATTTTTAATATTTTTTTTGTTTGTTTTAATCCTTGATTTCCAACTATACATGAGCATAAAAAAGAAAAAAAATAATATTATAAATATAAATGTAACTCTGTAATAAGATGGACTCTAGTAAATCAAAAAAATTATATGATTTTATGAATTTTTGGATTGTAGTAAGGGTGTTTTTTAAAGTTTGTTTTTTTCAACTGCAATCCCAAATATTATTTTCATGTAATTAGTTTTTAAATTTTGTAAAATTAATTAAGAAAATTCAAAATTATTGACAGATATTCAATTACTTGTAAATACCAAACTTGATAGCTACTCGGCTATTCCTCATCCTTGTGATAGCTACTTATTAATATATAAAAAAACTTCTTAATCCTCATTGAAATTAGTTTTTTCCATGTGAGGAGTGCTCCTCGGACATTGGCGTGGGCATAGGGAAAACCTACGTCCAGTGGCGGAGGTGAGAGGCTAGTAAGGACCCGGCCTCTACAAGAAATTTTTTTTCCAGCCCTCCCTTAAAATAAAGTCTCATAAAAAAAATCTCCCCCTGTAACATTGCCTACGTCCACACCATGTGAAGATGCAAAATCATAGCCTTGGGAACGAACAAAGAGGAAGGATTAACCTAAATATGTGGCTAGGCTTTGCCATGCTATGCTATGCTAGGCCAGGCATGCATAGTTGCTTGCTTTTTCAAAGAGGATTGCCAAGACAACCTAAGAAATTCCCAGTTAACATGATGTATTCATGACGTGGAAATTGATGATATATATACGATTCTCTCAAGCCGGATTCAGTGGATCTTTGCAGTCTTTTCGAGGGGGCCATGCATGCAATTAAAATCAAGAGACAGTGATTATGATTTTTAAAATATTTTTTATTTAAAAATATATTAAAATATATTTTTTATTTTTATAAATTTATTTTTAAAATCAAATATATCAAAATATTAAAAAATTATATTTTTTTTGGAACGCGGTTTCTCAAATACTATATAAGAGAATGTTGGAGAGTATAATTATGGTTATAATTGTTTTTTAAAGTACAATTCACTTAAAAATATATCAAAATATTTTTTTATTTTTTAAAAAATTATTTTTACATCAGCATATTAAAACAATTCAAAAATACTAAAAAAATAATTTAAGGTAAAAAAATCAAATTTCAACAGAAAACAAGTTGAAACTCAATGCTGAACAACCTGTAAGTGTTTTTTTAGCGGTAGCTTTTGAGTTTATGGATTAAAAAAATAAATTTTAAAAAGTATAAATTTCAGTATGTTTCTATGTTTTAAAAGATGGTTTATAGTGAGATTCGTGTACAATAGTTATGTATATTGATTAAATTAAATATTTTTAAAATTATAATTAAGATAAAACAAGTACACTTCATTTAAAAAAACATGAATTTCATGGTTTTCAAGAGGTGAGCAGCGCGGTGTATCTTTTAAACAAACATATTACTATACTCCTAAAGAGAACATGAGACTTTGATCATAATAAACCTAAATCATGGATGTTGAAAACAGTACGTCCCTATGGCTTGTTTTGAAAATTTCAGGACTTAGCTTAATTTATACTATATTTTTGGTTGAATTGTATATAATATCAACCTATTAAAACTTAGTGCAATCCGGATGTATTTTTAGTGATTCGGTTAACTCAATTAAATCCATTCTAAACCAAATCGGGTCAATATCAATATTAAAATAAAATAAAATGAGACAATGTCATCTTCATAAAAAGACATGATCCACTAAATCACATATTTACCTAGTAATTTAATGATTCAGATTTTTTGGTCAAGATAATTCTCATATCAATTTTCACAATTATATTCACGGAAAAACACCAAAAATAATTTTTGTTTTTGAAGCAACAAGAGCCCTTCATTTCTTCAAAATTCCCTTCGTGGTCCCAACATGCTCATGTCCCATTTTTATGGTTTTTTTTTTCCTTTCTCAAGGGGTCATCTAGCCATTATCGATAATTAAGAGGTTTATTGGTTTTTTCTTTTTTATAGTTATATTTTTAGATTATTTGGTTTTTTTATTTTTATTTATTCTGTATATGGATCTAGAATTTGTATTTAGATCCATGTATTGTTTGTCATTGTTTTTATTTATTTGAATGAAGGTTTAGAAATCGTTTAGGAACGCGGTGCAAATCGCGTTCCAAAAAAAAATCAAATTATTTTTGTTAAAATTTAATATGGTTTGTATGTTTTGGATTGTTTTAATATGCTAATGTTAAAAATAATTTTTAAAAATAAAAAAATATTATTAACATGTATTTCGACATGAAAAGTTATTTAAAAAGCAACCGCAACTACACTGTCAAATATACTCTTAATAGTTGTTATTAGCCGAGTGCAAAAAAATTGATATTAATACATTTTTTCAGGTATTTTAATAAAAGAACCCGTAGTGTGACTCATTCTTTCAATTTAAAAATACTATACACGTTATATATATATATATATATATATATATATATATATATATATATATATATATATATATATATATATATAATCATTTTCTATATAGACAATTTAGATTTGAGAATTTCAGATGATTTTATTTGTCAATTACTTTTCCAAACATAAATTAATCTATCTAAATATATGAAAATAGCGACTTATTTGTATTTTATATAGTATTAATGAAACTGGTATTTTATTTTCTCAAAAAGATATGAATTCAACTGAATGATTAAGCTTTTTTACATAAAAATAATGATGGTTGGATTATGGTTAATAATTAAATAACGTGTTTCGGTTATGATTCTAAGGATAATCAAATTAAAAAAATAGTTTCTATTTTCTTATATTAAATATAAGAAAATACAATTTCTCCATTAGTTATAAATAATAATCAATTCATTTAATGCTCAACGAAATAAATATGAATCGATAATGGATAATCCACAATCATAGCTATGGTTATTAAGAATCTATATGTGTTAGTTAATGATTAGATATGGTTTTCAATTTTCTTTAATCATGACTACAGTTATATCTAAAACCCTAACAATGATTAATCAGTATTTTATATATATATAATACTGATTAATCATTGTTAGGCCACGCACCACAATTAATTAATAGGCCAAATTAATCTCCTATTCCCAATCCGAGCAAAATGATCTCAATTTGAAGTCAAGCATGGATGTCACGAGATTCGAACCTGAGCATTTATTGCAAACAATTTTATGAATGAATGACACCCTCATTAATTAATAATCATCTTGACAGCATTGGCATGACCATAACCCATATAATCTTTGAAGGAGAGAAACACTGAGAAAGTGTACGAGACAAAGGTGTTGAGGTAAAATACTCAACGACTAGAGGCATTTAATTAGTCAAAGTGCTAGGAACAGTATCAAAGCAATAACATGATCCACCTTCGTAAAAGGATGATTGAGTACATGAGGTAGACATATGATCCTGAATTGCCAGCATAATCTTAGGTTTTTGACCATGAGATGTTAGCAAACAAGATGTTTGTGCTTCTACTTGAACAAGAATGATTGAACTCATTAGTAGAAAGAAGTCGGCAATTTCGTCACATCTCACCATGCAACTTTTCTTTCATAAAAGTGCATCATATGGATGCTATTCTTCATTATATATATATATATATATATATATATATATATATATATAGGGGAGTGATGGATCCTTTCGTGCCATCACTACTGGAGTGCATTATATCAAACGTACAAGAGGGTCCATTTGAAATTACCAAATAGTACTCTTTCATGGGTGTTTTCCCAAGTCATCAACTACACAAGTGAATCTGGATTAATTTAAGTATTTTTTTAAAATATTAAAACTAAAAAAAAGTTAAATTGGGTCTCATTCAGGTTTTGACCAGAATAACTAAGTCATGAATTAACTTGTTGGGATCGATCAAGTTTTATTAAATCAATTCCTTATTTGATTTAACATAAAATCTAGCTTGAGCCTAATGGACGAGTTGACAATTTACTAGGTTAACCTCGACAAGCATGCAATGTTTTATAACAATGGGTAAAATGTGTTGTGAACACTTTAATACCTATCAAAGCACAAAAGCTCATAAAAATTATTTATTTCAACTTGCCTTTGGCCTTTAGACCTTAGATAAAATTAGAGGTAAAAAATTACATACTTTTGTTATATAGTGTTGGGTTTGCATCCAATTATTCTCCATGAATGATGCAAAGGCATCTTATATATGAATTGGTTTATTTCTTAACATGACTTAATAATTCTTGAATGTGATAAAAGCTTCTGACTTCTCTATCAAAAAATAAATTTAAGTTTTGCAGTTAAAATCATCAACGAAAATAACTGGGTACCTTTTCTTGCTATTTGAAGTAGGATTGATTGGTCCACAGATGTCAGCATGTACTAGTTGAGGAATATGAAAAGCCCTTTACGTGCTCTCCTATAAAAATGGATCTCCTTGTTGTTTTCCTACCAAACAATTTCAACACACCTTTAAAAGAGCTTGAAATTATGGCAGTCTATTTACCCTTTTTTTATGCTAAAATGTTTTCAAACTATTGAAGCTTAAATATTCATATTTAAAGTGCCAAAGCTGATCCTCTATAAAAAAAGAAAAACAAATTTATTCTTTTAGAAGTTTTTGAGCAGAAAAGATAAATATTATGTTTAAGGATGTTGCAGTTACCATGATTAATCTTTTTTATGGATGGTAAAAGTTACATTTCCCTGTTGTATGGGAATTGCAAGCCCCTTCTCTTGTAGTTGTTCCATACTTAGAAAAATATTCCTTAATTCTGGGATATAAAACACCTTAGTAATGATCTGCACAATTCCATTCATAAGCGTTAATATATTTTCTTTTTCTACCATAACCATACTTGAATTTTCTGTTAAATTTACAGAAGTGCTGAAACTTTTATCAAGCATGGTGAAAAGCTCAATCTCACCACACATATGGTTGCTGGAACCTAAATCAAGAAACTATAACCCCTCTTTACTAGCTTTCTTGGCATCCGAATATGCCATTAACAACATCTTTCCACTAGCTTCTATATAGTACGATTTTATCTATGTCTCCTTGTTTGGACATTCATATTAAAAATGTCCGAGTTCATGGAAATTGTAGCATTTAATGGTAGACTTATCAGATCTTTGTCTGTTTTTGCCTCTAAATCCGTTGTGACCTTGTCCTCCTCCTCTTGATTGATCTTCATAAGTAACCTGAAATGTTTTTTCTTCTATAACAAGGCCATTTAGGTGTTGTTCATGTACTAAAAGACTACTGTGTAGCAGCACATCAATGGATAAGGTTTCTAAATTATTAGACTTTTTAATAGAGCACACAACATAGTTGTATTCAGGGGTCATGGAACTCAAAATCTTTTCAACAACCACAATATCCTCCATCTTCTCACCATGAACCCTAATTTTGTTAACTATAGTAAGGGTTCGAGCAAAATACTCATTTACAGATTCCCCTGCCTTCATGTTGAGCACCTCAAATCCCTTTCAAAGAGCTTGTTGTTGTGTACGCTACACCTGTGCCGTTTTCTGGTACTTCTATTTCAGCTACACCTGTGTTGTTCTCTAGTACTTCTGCTTCAAGGAGTCCCAAATGCTCTTTGTTGTATCCTTGTTCGGAATGGTCTCCATGACTCATCGATCAATGGCTTGGAAGAGATAATTCTTAGCTTTTAAATCCTTTAGTTTTGCATTTGCAATCACCTTTTTTTTATTTATCATTCAGTCAGTTTCCCCCCTGTTTTTGCTACAGGAATTCCTTGTTTTTATCAAGTTTCAATATTCCTTTGAGTACATAAGATTCTTCATGAGCATACACCGGTGATCATAGTGTCCATCAAGCTTTGGAATTGCTGGTTACACAAAGTTACTTTCAGTTGTCATCCTTATTGCTACACGTTTAAAAGACAAATGCTTCTCAAGTTTTGACCAGGCCTAGTGATAGTGCTTTGATACCAAATAATAAGAAATTTGTGTATTGAAAAGCAAGAAACAAGAGAATCTCTTATTAATTGAATAAAATAGCTTATTTGGCTTATAAATAGCCATACAAAGATAATTCAAACAGCACTAAAAGTAACCCACCCTCAAACTTTTAAAACCATGGTCTTGGACTAGAAAATAGGTCAAACTAAATATCATGTTCCATATCATTTTAGATCCGAAAAAAAGTCTCAAGAATTTACCATTTCATGTCTGAAAAAAGATTTAGGTTATTTTTATAGATAAGTTTTTACAAATTCATGTAAATTGATTTTCAATTTTTAATTAAAAAAGTAAAAATTAATGACTTTTGATATGAATAATTGTTTTAATTTATCCTTTATCCTTTATTATACCTTATACCATACCTTTCTTTAAAAAATAGTTTTTTAAATAAAAAAATTCATTTATTTTATAAACTCCGGATTATCTCTAAAAAGTAAAAAAATATTTTTCATTACTCATTCATTGCCAAGCTTTAATTTAAACACATGAAAATTGGTTAAAAAAAATATACGGTTCACACAAGGAAAAAATAATTTTAGGTCATTAAAGCTCACATAAGTTTTTCCTATATGACATACTGAAAATAAAATGGACCTTTTTTCCCTATCAAAAAGAACAATTCTAATTCAATTTTCTCCCATCCAAAGGATGAGCCCATTGAGCTGATTCGGCCCAAACCAAGAACATACAAACCTCGACCTCTAACCCACGGACCTGTTTGCTGAACCTCAAGCTCGTTCGCTCTCCCTGTAAATTCTAAACCCTACTCGGACCAGAGAGAATCACCTGGAAAATAGTTTTGAAGCTACCATGGGAGCTGAAATTGAGGACAATGGAGCAATACAGATACCGCCAACCCGAGTTGGGCACATAAAGAAACGAGCTCTTAAGAACAAAGCTGTATCTGTCTCTTTCAACGAGAAAGATCTCAGGTACTAAATACAATGTTTAATGTTTTTGTTGTTACTCTGCTTATGTCGTGATAATAATTTGAGATGAACTTGGTTTTTTGATTTGATTAGTGAAATGGGTTTTTTTGGGTTTTTGATTTTGTTAAGGGATTATGTTACCGGGTTTCATAAGAGGAAGAAGAAGAGAAGGAAGGAAGCAATTAAACAACAAGAGGAGAAGTTAAGGCTCAAGCGAATCGCGTCGCGCAAACAGGTTTGTAAAAGGTTCCAATTGATTGCTCTTTGTTTTTTATGATAGTGAGTTGAATTGATGGCATGGTTAGACAAAATGAATGAATGGTCTTGTTTTGAAGGTGTTGGTATTGTTCATGTGACAATCTGCTTGTTGTTGTAGAGATAAAGGGTTTGTTTTTGGTAAGATTGAGTTGTGATATGTGTTGCTAAATCATTCTTATGGCATACGGGCTAGTTCCTGAGTGCTCGTATGAGAGGTTGAGAACAAGTTGTTTCTTTAGTCTACAGTTTAGACATGGTTTTCTGTGAACGAGAATAAAAAATAATGATGCGATTGAAGGGTTCTCCATGATGTTTCTTCATGCAAACATAGGTATCAAACCCGGTCCGGGTTGCCCCTGATAAGTGGCTAGGTCTTGGGTTTCATGGGTCAACCCAAGTTAACCCGGAAATTTTTTTAAAAAAATATTTAAAGTTTTAATATTTCATATGAAAAAATTAAGAAAAAATCCATATGAATATAAGCTATACATGTTATAAATAATGAAGTTCGAAAGAATATTTTTTTTAAAAAATTATCCCACATTGAAAAGATACCATGTTATGCTTTTAAGTTGAACTATTTAAACAAAAAAAGTTTTTTATTCTACATTGAAAAAACATAATTTTTTTTCTTGTGAACAGAGAATATATATACGAAATGACTTCAAATCCCACATTAAAAAAAATAACTTTTTCTTGGAAACATAGAGTATATATACTAAAGGGTTTCAAATCCCACATTGAAAAAACATAACTTTTTTCTTGGAAACACAAAATATATATACTAAAAGATTTCAAATCCCACATTGAAAAAATAAAACACTTTCTAATATTTATATAGTGAACTTTAAAAAGTGTTAATGACCAGCTAAAAAATATAAAAAAAGAGGGGTATAGGAGAAAAACCACATTTAAAAAAAAAAACACCGGGTTTGACCGGGCTGTTGCACCAGCCGGTCTTTTGACAAACCTGGACCGGTCCAGCCACCGGGTCGACCCGCCAGTCCGGTCCGGGTTTAATAACTATGCTTGCAAATTCAGTGAGTTTCTAACATGTCAGATAAGAAACCCTAGCCCTGTCACTGGTGACCTGCATTCATGGTCAAGCTGATATATAAACAATTACTTCTTTGAAAATTTGCAGTAGTCCAGAGAAGAAGACGAATTTCTTTATTTGTATAGTGTATGGAGAGCACTTTGCTATTATTTTGACATGCTTTCAGTTCCACTATCACCACAGCTTACCAAACTATCGTTTCCCTATTGTTCATGAAGATTAAGGAGAAAATCTTCTATTAGAGATTGGTTCAGTGCCTATGATGTAGTGAGAACAAACAAAACTCTGACCCTCTTGCAATGTGAAAGAGGAGAAAATTTATCAATTTCTGGTAACCAACACCATTGAGGATGATATAATCCTATTTTGCTTTCTGTTCCATGGAGTAGTAAGTGTTGAAGGATTCTTCTGTTCCCTGCATACCCTTGTATAAGCTGAATGACAGCTTTGACTGCCGAGTTTCAATTAGCATTTCATCCTAATCCTGAGCCACCAGACTATAACAAAATGATTTGCCATCATTCTACTCATCAAATGCACCAAATCAGCACATCGTAAAAGCTCAATCCAAATGCGCCCCCCCCCCATCGCATTGCTACTGTCACCTTTCTGGGGACAGGGATGAGTGCATATGGGCTATGACCTGAGGGGTAGCTGGGAACTTCATTTCATGAGTTTTTGTTGTCCTGACTTTGCCACCTCACTTCTATGTAGAGGAAACTGGAAAAAGAATTTGCTTTACATGGAGGAGCTCCACCAGCCACTAATGAAAGTGACGAGTATGAAGAGGATCATGAACAAAGTGAGCCAATTGCATCAGTAAACGGTATTTTCATTAACTCCCAGCTTATGTTAAGAGATAAGCACGCTGCTTGGAACATATTAATTTATCAAGCCTATTGATTAGCTGCATGCATCTCCAGATTTAATCCCCTTCTGGGGCTAACTTATCTGGTACCGGGGTTAATCTTGGTTTATAGAAATGGTCGGTAACCGTTCCAATGGATCAGCAATCACTCCCTTGATGTTGTTTTCAATTTTTGTAATTAGCTTGGTCCCCCGTGATCAATGCACACGGCCAATTCAAAGCAATGATAGCATGTGTATCATGTTAGTTGAGATTATTTCTAATCATATAGTATGTTAGAGTGCATGCACAGTAGGAACACCTTGTCACTTCACCATCTAAAATACTCCTATAACTAAAGAAATCATTATAATCATTTAAATTTTGGTTTGGGCTTTGTTTGCTGTAAAAGGGACAACAAAGTACGACAATGGGGACATGCAAGTCACTGTGACAACTAGTGAAATTTCACGTGAAGATAAAGATGGCTCAAGTGAAAAGACACAAGCAGAAGTGCCAAGGTTGGTCGAAGCTGATAAAACGCACAAGTTATCCGTGAGCAAAAAGAAATCATTCAAGAAAGTTTCGAAACGCAAATCAAGGACAAAGCCACAAAAAAAAAGGGATAGAAAGAAGGGAAAGGCGAAGAACAAGCTGTAGTTTATAGTTGATCTTCTTCCCATACAAAGCATGGGGGGATCAAACTGTGTTTTCTGCTGTTGGAATACATAGTTTAACAAAGGCTAATTGCTGAGACATTTATGCCAGGCCATGTAGAAAATTGGTTCGTTTCATCGTTTTATATTTTATTAAAGCAAATATAGTTGATGATATTTTCTCCGTTAACAATGTACCGACTTTATCGACGATTCCAGATTGATGTTTTCACAGTTTTTGGGTGGCAGGTTCTATCAGGGAATCCTTCCTCTTTGTCCTCGGTTTTTACTCAAAAGTTTAATGGCCAACAATAATGATGGTACGGGCAGCACATCTGTTCTTGTGTAATTTCCTGTCGGTGGTTAAACTTGTGTCCGCACTTTTTTTATTCTTAATTTTACCGGAGTACTTCGGGCTGGGATTGAGAAGGTTTGCCTTCTGGTGATATTAGTTGTGTGATTTGAGACATCTTGACTGCGAAGTTACACTGACAGTGCCATTTCTCTCTCTTTTCTCAATGAGAGTCCTGATCCATAAAAAGGTTATCTTGGACACCATCGGAGATTATCATTGTGCAATGATAATTGGATTTCCTACTTGCATTGAAAACTTTCCTTATCATTTCTGGTTTGATTCAAGATAGAAACATGAACGCAGATGGTGTTTTTGTAAAAGCGCTTTCAAGATTAAAAAACATATCGAATTAATATTTTTAAAATAATCTAAAAACATATAGTACTCACTCGGATAATAAATATTTATATAAAAATCTAATAAATAAAATAAAAATATCTAATTTAGAGTGGATATATACAAGAATTTGTGTTATATTTGCGAGCCTCTTTTACAACAGAGAGAGAGAAAAAAAAGGAAAATTAAATTGACAACCCTTCCTTGTTAGTCGAGGACCGATTGCTTATTGGATTATTAAGATAATTAGATTGGACTATAGAATTGCCTTATCTCCAACACTAACATAATTGGACCTATCCAATGGCTTTCAACTAACCAAACCCTAAAATCCAACGGCTAGTAACAGCAGCACGCAACGATAACTTATCACCACACCCACGACAAAACGAAAAGCACTCACGTGAAAAACTCCATAATTTAAAATTCAAAAGATTCCCAAACCAAAAAAGTTCATCCAGTCCAACGGTTCAGATCAGCCAATCATGATTCCCATGAAGACAAAAAAAAATCAAACAGCCACCAACATCCAACCCACCAATCTCAACAAAGAAACATACCATATAAGGTGGGGACGCTCTGAAAAGAGATTCGCTCTGTCCACAACTATGCTGACTTGTCAATTAGAAGCCAAACTACACACATGCCCTTAACTAAATATGATGCTTCAATTTAGTTTCTCAAGTTTTTATTTTGACAATTATACCCTTAAAGTTTTATGCTTGTGGTGGTGTATCATTTTGTGCTTTGGGTGTCAAAATAATTAGACAATATGTGATAAGATATTTATAAAATTATTTATGCTCTTTTAAATTTGGATTACCTTAGTTTCTTGTCTTTGCATCATGATAATTTTCATGAGTTTTTAAAAATAATTAGAAAGTGAAAAAAATAAAAGGTAAAGGACAGATCTGATGATTACTAAGATTTATCTTTATATATATATATATATATATATATATATATATATATATATATATAAAATAAATGCAAAACAATTAGAACTATAATATCTAAAATTAAAATAAGTAAATTAAATGAAATTGCACGCGAAAACTTACATAATTTAATTTTTTTATCCATATTAATTTGATTTAAATATATAATTTGTTCATAAGAAAATTATCCCTTTTCATTATGATTAATGAAGAAACACATTGAAATAATTTTTTTATTATTATAAAAGAGAGGCTCGAAGTAATATATTTTAAGAAAAAAAATAAAAATATCAATATAAGAATTAATTAAACTAAGAATTCATTAATTACATGCTCTTGAGAAATTCTAAGGCTTTCATTTTTGTATAAAGAGCTATAAGACGAGAGCGTTGGAACATGTGAATTTCATTGTTGAAGTAAATTGAAATAAAATATATACATATATGAAGGGTAAATCGTTGAAAAAGGAACATAGAGGGTTGAAATTGAAATTTCATCATAGTTAGAGGACACATATGGACTTTGGCCATGAAGGAAATAAGTACAGAACCAAACCGAAGTAAACATACACACACTTCTCAGTCACGCACTGTCCAACGAAAATTCGCAGACACTTCCCGGAAACTTCAAAGATTCGTTCCTAAACGAAAAAGAATTCAGATTTTTCTATGAAACCCATCACATTTCACTTTCCCGCTCCCTTTCCATCCCATCTTTCCCTCTTTCCTCTCTAAAGAAAACAAAAGCTTTGTGGGGTTTCCGTTATTCTCTCTTTTTCACGGAATACAAAAACAAATCTCTCTTTGGCAAAGGTAGTTTCTTGCTGGTTGTAAGTAGTGAAGGAGAAGGTGGGTGTTGGTGAAGATGCAAACCGGGTATGTTGAGAGATCGAATAGCATGGCGGCGGCGGCGAGAGGGAAGAGAGGACTTGATTCAAGCTCTGGTGATGATGAAGGCCAGCCTGATAGAAAAAGGCCTGCTTTAGCTAGGTAAAAAACTTCACCTTTTTTTTTTTAATTTGTGATTATATATATATTGGTATTTTTTCTCCTTGGTATTAGTATCTGTATGCCTTTTTAAATATATTCGAGGAGAATGAAATGAAGGTAATTTAAGCGGGTTGTTGGGTTGATTGGTTGAAACTTGATAACCAAGTTGATACTTGTCTCAAAGGTTTTGAATTCTCTTGCAGTGTAATTGTTGAAGCTCTCAAGGTGGATAGTTTGCAGAAGCTTTGCTCATCGTTGGAGCCTATTCTTCGGCGAGTTGTAAGATATCTGTTCCTCTTTTTTTTTTTATACCACCTTTGAAGGATTCAGGATGTTGCATGGCTCTCTCTGTGTGTGTTTTTTTGCATTTTCTATATGAAAACTCTAGTTTTTAATGCGTTCAATGAAAACAGGTTAGCGAAGAAGTAGAGCGAGCATTAGCAAAACTGGGCCCTGCCAAACTTACTGTACGGTGAGCAATGATTTTTTGTCCCTCTTCTTGTTAAATTAAGGTTCAAATAGCACCCTTTCCCCCTTCAACCCCTTCAACATGTCGGTACAAAAATATTTAGAGGGCAGGTTGCATTATTTAGAGGGCAGTCTCCATATTCTAATGGTTGAGAGAGTGCAGGTCTTCTCCTAAACGTCTAGAAGGGCCTGATGGAAGAAACTTGCAGTTGCACTTCAGGTCCAGGTTGTCCCTCCCTCTCTTTACTGCTGGGAAAGTGGAAGGGGAGCAGGGTGCTGCTATTCATATTGTGTTGATTGATGGAAATACGGGCCGTGTTGTCACGTCTGGTCCAGAATCTTCAGTAAAACTAGATGTTATTGTGCTTGAAGGTGATTTCAACAATGAAGATAATGATAATTGGACCCGGGAGGAATTTGAGTCTCATGTGGTTAAAGAACGTGAGGGCAAGAGACCACTTCTAACCGGGGATCTGCAAGTGACACTAAAAGAAGGTGTTGGAACGCTAGGCGAGCTGACATTTACTGACAACTCAAGCTGGATAAGGAGCAGGAAGTTCAGGCTAGGGCTGAAGGTTGCCTCAGGCTGTTGTGAAGGCATTCGCGTTCGTGAAGCAAAAACAGATGCCTTCACTGTTAAGGATCACCGTGGAGAATGTGAGCTCATAATTAGAACCAGAACTTTCTATTTACTTGTGTGCATGCGTGTAACTGTGGTGTGTGCTTGTTCTATTCTTTCTAAAGATGCTAAATCTGAAGTTTTTGCTTTGCAGTATACAAGAAGCACTATCCACCTGCATTAACCGATGAGGTTTGGAGATTGGAAAAGATTGGAAAAGATGGGTCATTTCACAAGAGGCTGAACAAAGCTGGAATATATTCAGTTGAAGACTTCCTCCGCCTAGTAGTTAGAGACTCGCAGAGGTTGCGAACTGTAAGTAAGCTGCTTGGTTGTCAAATTATATTTCAAATTCAAATTTTGTTTATACTTATTCTTTTGTTCCATTTACTCTAGATTCTTGGAAGTGGCATGTCAAATAAAATGTGGGATGTTCTTGTTGAGCATGCAAAGACATGTGTTCTGAGTGGGAAACTTTATATCTACTATCCTGAGGATGAGAAAAATGTTGGCGTTGTTTTCAACAATATTTATGAATTGAGTGGTTTAATTGCCAACGGACAGTACTACTCAGCTGACTCTCTTTCTGACAATCAGAAGGTAAGAAATCTAGGATTATTGATTAGCCAGTTCCATATTGTTGGGTTTTTGGTTGCATCCCCCATGCATTTGAATGAAATTTGGTTTTCATTTCATCTGAAAACCAGGAAAAAGAAAAGAACAAATTAAAGATGACCACTAAGAAATATGTGAATGGTTTGGTTCTTGCAGGTCTATGTTGACAGCTTGGTGAAGAAGGCTTATGATGATTGGATGCATGCTATAGAGTATGATGGCAAATCCCTTCTAGACTTCAAGATGAATCAGGGCATAGATGCTTTACAAAACGAGGTTCCATCTGTTCAACAAGAGTTTTTGAACTCATATGATCATCAGGTTACTTTACCGACCATATCAGTTCCAGTCCCTTCAGAGCAGCCTGTGATGGACTCAGGTCTAACTGTTGGAGGTATGCTTTTGAACTTCCAAACAATCATAATACACATTATCTTAGAAAGTAAAAGTAGGTGATTGTTAGAATGCTAGGCTGTGTTTAATATGTAAATTGTATTTATGTTGCATGTTTAAACGGTTTCTTTCACTAAAGTCCTGTTTGTTTAGAGCCTTTTATTTCCTTGTTAGTACTGAGCTACTTCATATAATTGGTTGCTGACTCTGTGAATGTTCTCACATCCTCTCTCTCTCTCTCTCTCTCTCTCTAGGTTATAATGATGATATGGCTACCAGATTCTCACTGCATCCACAGAATGGAAATCTCAACACCTCTTTTCAATTTGATGCCACTTCATTACCTTCACAGAATCCTCTGGTCCATACTTCACAGCAAATCCAGGTTCCGGGATCTGACAATTTACTTGCTCTTGGCCCTCCACAGACTTCTACACCAGGCTTTCAGAGTTTTGGCTCATCGAATCTTAATTCATACAAGGGAACTGAGGATTTCTTCTCAGAAGAGGAGATTCGTACGAGAAGTCATGAGATGCTTGAAAATGACGATATGCAGCATCTTCTTCGCATATTTAACATGGGAGGCCAGGGTCTAGCCTCCTTTAATGCCACCGAAGATGGGTACCCTTTCTCGTCAACAAACATGCCTACCGCACCTCCAAATTACAGCTTTGGTGATGATCCATCTCCTTCATCAGGCAAAGCTGTTGTCGGATGGCTCAAGCTCAAGGCAGCCCTGAGATGGGGCATCTTTGTCAGGAAGAAGGCTGCTGAGAGGCGAGCACAGCTCATAGAGTTAGATGATTCTTAGATAGGCAATAGGGCAATGTTGATCTGGTTTGGGTGCTAACAGGCTTCCTGCCCATTTCCTAGCTCACTAGAGCAGACACTGTTGTTTTGCCTCATAATATTGGGCAGGCTCTTTTGTTCAAGGTTCTGCTGCTCTTAGACATCATTCTAGATGTCCAAGGATCTTAGTGTTTCTACATTCCTCTACTGTACAGTAAGCCAACTTCCTCCATCAACAGCTGTCCTGCAGTTGCCCCTTCTCCCCTTGGTGAAGTTGCTTACCTTCCAGTCCAGCACTCTAACGGTAGTGAATTCTGAAGGTTGACGGAGTTGAGCTGTTTCTATTGACGATATTTTTGGATGGTGGAGACTTCTAATATTTCGGCCATCCATTCCCGAAGCTGGAAAAATCAGCACGGGTGCATCTCGGTTTCTGCCAGGAAGTAGATAGAATAGAAATGCAGCCTAATTGCATCACCTCCGTATTTGGCTAGTGGGTCCTATCTTCGTGTGTTTTGTTTGTACATGGTCAACAAAAACGAACGGCCAACTTTTGTTGTTCCTTAGTAACATTAGAATAATTGCTGGTACCAGTGATGAAGTTGGCCGGAACAAAAACCTCAATTCAGGCAGAAACTCTTACGTTGTTTGTGAATTGATGAAGAGTCTTCACGTAATGAAATAAGATTGATTTATCATTGGCTAACATATGATTGCGACTTTGTTCATTGCCACATTTGCCAGAGAGAGAGCTGCCCAATACCAAGGAACAGTAATGTGAAAACGATCAGTGGAAAGAGGATAGCACTCAAATTGCAGAGAGCTAAACACATGCCTAGTAAAACCATGGTCAACCAAAAGTCCATTACTGGTTTTCAAACATGGAGGACTAATTTATAATCTTGTTAACAGATCAGGGACTAAAGAATAATTCATTGAAAAAACTCTCTTAGGTAGGAATGAGGTCTGTTAAGCAGGATAACAACTCTTACAAAAATTTAAAGAACATTATCTATCCTTTAGGAAAATATAAATTCGTATTACCAAATTATATTTCTTTATTTACAAATCTTAAACATTGAACTTATAATTTTCTTTAGACCTAATTTTGATCAGGCAAAGCTTTCTATAGACCTAATTTTGATTAGTTAGCCCTAATATTTTTAGTATTTTAAATAAAAAAACATAATGGGTAAAACAAAATTCAAGGCAGACATAGGAAAAAAGTTTTGGATTTTTTAAAAATTATCCGAATTGATAATTTTTTATCTGAATTACTTGAACACTCACCCTAAAATCAGGAGGGTAATTGTTAACACCATCCATCCCAGGTGTGTGTTGGAGTGGTATCTTTAGACAAAAACATCACCTTTTAATTTGGATATTTTTAATTGATTTGCCCATGCATCAGACAAAAGTACCTCACTTGTTAATTCATATATTTCTAGAACATTGAGCTATCGAGATTTTCTTAATTTTTTTTACATCTTCAATGCTGAACAGGTTAGTGAAGAAGTAGAGCGTGCTTTAGCAAAACTGGGACCTGCCAAACTTACTGGACAGTATGCTATATTTTCTCTCCTCCTCCTGTAAATAATGCTCAAAGGGAACCCTTTGCCTTCAACGTGCTGGGGTATTGCATGTTTGCAGTCACATTCGATCATTAGATATTCAACCCATCTTAAGATTTTATTGCAAGAGAAATAGATTTTCATTAGGTTCTAAATGACATTATCCCTACATGATTCATGTATAATGGGATGGAGTTCCATGTGTCAGATGCCTGTTCCACCTTTTCAAGTGCTAAATTTGCTAGGAATTGGGTAGGGAGCGGCTTTTATATCCTATCCTTGTTTACATGATTTAGTGAAAATATTTGTGCTTCTAATGGTCAAGACAGTGCAGGTCTTCTCTTAAACGTATAGAAGGGCCTGATGGAAGAAACTAGCAGCTGCACTTCAAGTCCAGGTTGTCCCTCCCTCTCTTTACAGATGGTAAAGTAGAAGGGGAGCAGGGAGCTGCTATCCATATTGTGTTGATTGATGCAAGCACGGGCTGTGCTGTCACATGTGGCCCAGAATCCTCAGTAAAACCAGACCTTATTGTGCTTGACGGTGATTTCAATGACGAAGATATTGATGATAATTGGACTCGAGAGAAATTTGAGTCTCGTGTGATTAAAGAACGTGAGGGCAAGAGACCACTTCTAACTGGGGATCTGCAAGTGACACTGAAATAAGGTGTTGGAACTTTAGGCGACCTGACATTTACTGATAACTCAAGCTGGATAAGGAGCAGGAAGTTCAGGCTAGGGTTGAAGGTTGCCTCGGGCTATTGTGAAGGCATTCGCATTCGTGAAGCAAAAACACAGGCCCTTCACTGTTAAGGATCACCGGGGGAGAATGCGAGCTCATAAATAGAACCAGAACTTCAGATTTCATTTGCGTGTGTACGCGTTTAACTGCGGTTTGTGTATGTGTTTTTCTGTCTAAAAGATGATAAATCTTGTTCCCCCACAGTATACAAGAAGCACTATCCACCTGCACTGAATGATGAGGTTTGGAGATTGGAAAAGATGGATTCTTTCACAAGAGGCTGAATAAAGCTGGGATACATACAGTTGAAGACTTCCTACGCCTAGAAGTTAGAGACGCACAGAGGTTGTGGACTGTAAGTATGCGGGTTGGTTGTCAAATTGTATTTCCAACTCACATCTTATTCTACCTGTTCCTTTCCATTATTCTAGACTCTTGGGAGTGGCATGTCAAAGAAAATGTGGGAAGCTCTTGTTGAGCATGCAAAGACCTGTGTTCCGAGCGGGAAACTTTATATCTACTACTCTGATGGTGCAAAGAATGTTGATGTTGTTTTCAACAATATCTATGAATTAAGTGGCTTGATATCTAACGGACAGTTCTACTCGGATGACTCTGTTCCTGACAATCAGAAGGTAAGAAATCTAGGATTATTGATTAGCTAGTTCCATATTGTTGGGTTTTTGGTTGCATCCCCCATGCATTTGAATGAAATTTGGTTTCATTTCATCTGAAAACCAGGGAAAAGAAAAGAACAAAGCTTGGTGAAGATGGCATATGATACTTGGATGCATGTTATAGAGCACGATGGCAAAACCCTTCTAGACCTCAAGCAGAATCAGGGTGTAATTGCTTCTCAAAATAATGTTCCATCTGGTCAACAAGAGTTTTTGAACTCGTATGATCATCAGGTTACTTTACCTAACCTACCAGCTCCAGTTCCTTCAGAGCAGCCTGCTATGGACTGAGGTCCAACTGTTGGAGGTACACTTTTCAAGTGAAAATCAATCATAATATACACGAACAACATAGAAAGTGAAACCATGTGATTATTAGAATGCTGTGCTGTGTTTGATAATTAAATTGTGTTTCTGTTGCTTGTTTAAACCTTTCACAAAGTCCTGCTGTTTATTTAAAGTTTTTTATATTTCCTTGTGAGTACCGAGCTTCTTCATATGTCTGGCTGCTTACTGTTAAAGCTCTCTCATTCCTGTCTCTCTCCAGGCTATAATGATGGTATGGCTGCGATATTCTCAATCCATACACAGAATGAAAATCTGAACACCCCTTTTCAGTTCGATGCCACATCGTTGCCTTTACAGAATCCTCTGGTCAATACTTCACAGCAAACCCAGGTTCCAGGAACTTTCAATTTACTTGCTCTTGGTCCACCACGATCTTCTACATCAGGCTCCCAGAGTTCTGGTTAATCGAATCTAAATTCATACAGGGGAACCGAGGACTTCTTCTCAGAGGAGGAGATTCATACGAGTCTTCTTCATGGATGTAGTGGGATAATATAATTTTGTTCATAGCCATTTTGGTAAGAGGAAGAGTTGGCCTATTCGAAGGAGCAACAACTTGAAGCCATTCTTTATTCCTTTTGAGGAATTTTTATTTGAGCCCCAGATAAAATGGCTATCATCATAAAGGCATGTTGATGGGGGAATTACAGAATTTATGCAGAGAATAAATATATGCAATAAACTCAATCAAATTCATAAAGCAGCAGACTAGTAGTTCTTAGCATCAAGGTTTTGTTAAATTCACCCAAAGGCAGCCAGTCATTCTGTGTCTGGAACTTCTTCACCTTGCAGCAAAAACACACGCAACACCTCTCTAGATGCTGTCACGCAGTCATGGTAAAAAAAAAAAAGGGGAGCACGCGAAGAGGAGTGGTGGTTGTTTTGGAGATATTTGGGAGGGAAAGGAGTGATGGGAAGGGAAGGGACAAATGAGACCAACAGAGGAGAGGAGGGCGAGTTTTTTTCTTAACTATACAAATGAAGAAAAAATAAAAAAGTCAAGCGCCGCTGCCGGGGATCGAACCCGGGTCACCCGCGTGACAGGCGGGAATACTTACCACTATACTACAACGACCTTGATGCTTTTTCATTCCAAAACTATTAATATATAGTCATTCATTAATGTGAGAAACCGTGGATAAAAAAGAAAGGGAAAAGGTTGCTATAAAAAATATAAGTTTCTAGGATCTTCCATTGTAAGACTTTTTTACATAAAAATATATTTCACCAACATAAATATTATTCTCGCAGGAGTGAGAGGAATTTTATTATTATTAGATTTTAATGTGCGATAAGGTGGTAATCACCTTGTGATCAAGTAGTACTGTGATCCTCCTCCTAGAAACTTAAGAGGCAAATAATTTAAATAAATAGGGATAGAAAAGCAATCCTAAAAACAATAAGGGTATTTAACCATAAAAGATAAATTAAGATATAAAATAAATATTTTTATATCGGTCATGTAAACCAACACTATTTTTTTAAAAAAACTACAGAGATTAATTTCACACCGAGCATTGAGCTTGCAAAAACTAAAAAAAAAACATTAAATCACATAGTAGATAAAATAATTAAATAGAACAATAAGTAAATTGCATGAAAAGTAAATAAAAAAATAAAACATAAAGCTATAAAGAAAGGACGTAAAAAAAAACCGATAAAGTAAGCATAAAAAAAAATATTAATCTGAAAATAATCTTACAAAAAGTAAATTACAAAGGAGAATTGCAATGTTAAAACTAGAGAAAGTTATATTGAAATTGTGTTTTTGTTTCTTTTTTAAAGCAGATGAGGTGCTTCTTTCACAAAACACTACGGTTTGTTTAGAGCCTTTTGTATTTCTTCGGGAGCACAGAGCTTTTTCTTATATTTCGTTGCTGAATCTGAATACTCTCATTCCTCTCTCAAGGTTATGATGATGGTATATGGCTTCCAGATTCTCATACTTTCACAGAACGGAAATCTCAACATCCCCTTTCACTTCCATGCCACTTCATTGTCTTAACAGGATCCGTGGTAACTAACAATTTACTTGCTCTTGGTCCACCACCGTCCCCTTCATTAGGCTCTCAGGGTTTTGGCGCCCCGATTCTTAATTCATACAGGAGACAAAGGCCTTCTTCTAAAGAGGACGAGATACCGCACCTCCAAATTACAGCTATGGTGAATCAGTTGTGGGATGACTCAAGCTCGAGGCAGCCCTGTGACAAGGCATTTTTGTGAGGAAGATGGCTGCAGAGAGGCGAGCACAACTCTGAGTTAGATGATTCTTATATAGCATGAGTCAAACATTGATCTGGATTTGGTGTTAATCCTGCCCAGCTCCTTGCTAACTAGAGCAGGCACTGTTGTTTTGAACTTGTTCCCCGGGTCGTCTTTTTGTTCAAGGTCCTGCTGCTCTTTAATACATTAATCTACATGTGTGGGAATCTGTCTGTACAGTAAGCTAGTAGGTTTTATGCTAATTAATGTTTTTTGTTTATACAGGTCGACAAAAACAAAGAGGGTGACCTAATTTTTTTTTTCTTTGTAACATTAAATGTATAATTGTTAGTGCCAGTGATTGAATTGCCAGATCAAAACCTGAATTCACAACGAAGAAGCAAGTCTACAATGTATGAAATCATATGATTTTGTTCATTGCCATTAGCCAGAGGAAGAGTTGGCCTATTCAAAGGAACAACAATTCGAACAGCAGATTTTCTATTACACAGACATTAGAATTGATTACCTTGTAGTTGATTGGGAATTAGCGCAAAAGTGATGCACAGAAATAAATATGAAATAAAATCAAACTCATAGAGCAGCAGATTTGTTCTTAGCAACAAGGTTTGATAAAGGGTAGCGAATGGGGAGAGAGGCGATCATTCTGTGTCTGGAACTTCTTCTTCATCTTCCTCTAGGATGTAGACCAAGGCACGCTTTCTTGCAGCAAAAACACATGCAACACCTCTGGATGCTGTCACGGTAAATTTTGATAAAAAAAAGTTTCAAGACATTGATAACATTATACTTGATTTACATTTATCCACGAAAAATGCAACCAAAACAAAAAAGAGGTTCTGAAAGAAAGCATTCAGATGCCAGAAGGAGTTAAATATGTTCATAATTGAATTTTTTTTCTTACCGCTGCAAACATGCAGGAATGCATATGTTAACGCACAAATATCACATATCATATAAAAATAGGCAAAAAGACTTGCATACAATTGTATTCCCATTGTACTCACCATTCAAATATGTTTTGATTGGCTGTTGAAAATATAAAATTATTTCCTCTTTAATTTCTTGTTTTGATTGGTTCATGTATTTAATAAGACATTTATTCTATGATACAAAAGGTAGAAAATTTGAATTATTGTGACTGATTTATAATAGGAAAAGTGCCAATTCTTTTAATGAAAGGATTTGTTCTGTTTTGCCATACTTTTTTTTTTTCCCTGATAAACCATTTGCCGTGATCAACAAATCTCTAATAAAAGACATTGTTTTATAATAGAAAAAATGTGACATTCACATAGCCATGTAATACAGCATTGTTTTTTTATCAGAATTTTATACAACATTGTTACAAACAAATCAACAGTATTAAAAGAAACACAAATTAACAATATATAATAGCATTTAAGATTGTGAATAAATTTATCACTTCATTCTATTATGATCTAACATGTCAAGACAAATTATTAGTTGCCACTACATTTACAAAACAAATCTCTCTCAAAAAATTATCTGAAATATATAATGTGAATAAATTAGAATATCATTCTTTTTCTGTGCACACACATACTTGAGGTACTTATTCCAAATAATGACATTTTCGACCATAGAGATTTCTATTTTAGAAACCTACTATTATTTAGATGAGGTCTCAAAATATGATTTATATTATTCTCTAACATACATATATGTATAAGACTGCATCCATTTAATTCATAATGCTAATAAGCCATAATATTTATTTGAAAAATTAATATTTATTTTTTTAATTGTCCACATGTAAAACAAATTATGCTCATATTAAATATCTTCTGATTATTCTATATTTAATTGTTTGCCAAATATTCCTTTTCTTTTTCTAAATAAATTAGACCGAGTTTCTTTTCCAAAATAAGTTAATAATCATGTATCCATGCCTACCTTTCAATTAGAATCCCTCCAAGTTATTGATGTATATATTTATAATCCTAACTTAATATGATTTCTAGCTGACATAAATTTCAAAAAAGGAAAGCAAAGTATTATACATATATTTTGTTCATGGATATTTGGTTTGATATGAATAAATTGATTGGCATGTGTATAATACAGTGATAAGGATATTATATATATAAAAAATTGTAATTATTTTTAAGAATATATTTAACATCATTATCCTTGTCAATTTATCATGTAATGTTGTTGAGAAAATAAGAAAAAACTAAAATGTTAAAAATAACGATTAAAATGATTGTAGAAGTTAAAAAGATGAAAAGTAAATGATAGAGAAATCAATAATGTTTAATGACCTTGTGATATACAAATGCTTAAATGATTATTACTTTATAATTATAACATTATTTATTATTATTCGATATTGTTAAATATTTGATATATCAAAAGTGTCTTTTATTGAGATTATCAGTGCTGTGATGAATTCACCTGATGTTACCCTTAACAAGTTACCAGCTATTAATGTACTTTAAAAAGGAATGGAGCTGAGAGGAGGGACACTTACCACTAACTGCCAAGGGAGCAATTACAGAGTGAGGAATATTGCGAACTTTTTCGTTCTCCATTTGCAGTTGCACAGTAGAATCCTAATTGTATCATTTCTAGGTGAGAAGTCAATAAAAAAGAAATTTGGAAATACATAGACAAGAAATGTGCAGCAGTGACAGAATTCCTTTATGGAATGGAATTAAATTCCTACAAATAATTAATACTGTTAAGCTAATCAAGATGAAAATTAACCAAAGAAAGCATAAATTTAGAGACAATAAATACAATGCGATTTAAGAGTACAAAAGCAATGCCAAAAACATTTAGGCTTGACTCAATTCAATGTATGAGAAGAAGCAACTACGATCTTAAAACAAGTGGGCACTAAGAACTAAGAAGCTTAAGCACAAGACAAAACAGGAGACAGATTTCAGAGACAAGTCAAAACCACAAAGTTTAGTTACTTTGGGATTTCGAAGTAACTTAAGCGTAAGTTGAACAAATAGAAAATTCTAAATGCATGTCAACTACAAAATTCAGAAGAGATGCAACAGTACAAAAATCTGTCTCCATGTCTGTATTCAATCCAGCAGATGCAGACAATAATAAATTGCATAAGGTACCTTCAGTTGATACAAGTTCCATAAGTTTAAGTCGGTGAATCTTGAAATAGATATAAATGGAAGCTCGCTAGCTTGCACAATCATCATACAAGCATCTCCAGAACTTTCAGATGACGCAGATGCCCCATTTAACAACAAGACAATTTGACTATCCTGGTTGAGACCGAAAAAGTTACACAATATCCCACAGCAATGAAAAGAAGAAGACTGCACGCCAAGGAGTCTTAAGGTCTCACCTTATATAATGAGAGATCCACACACTCGTAACCAGCAGGAACATACAACAGTACAGCTTCCAATGAAGTATAACCATTCTTTGAACTGCTCAAGTCATGCGTAAATCCTCTTATTACGCCTATACAGTTTGCAATATCTGAAAATGGCTCATCAGGTACTTGGAAGCATACATAGTCAACAAAACTGTGTTGGCATGTCTGATGAGATGGAACAGCTTGAGAAGCATCCTAAAGAAGGGAAGAAAAAGTTAAAATCAAGGCAGCCAATCAAATATATAGCACAAAAGATGTGACTTCAATTTCTTTTAACAAGTTGGGACTGCTTGGAATGGAAAAATCCCTCATGCGTCATGCATTGATGAAAATGATGCATTTTATCGCGTGTCTGATTAGAAAGTTCAATGGAAAACAAGAGAAGAAAATTCCCCATGCATTGATGAAAATGTACCTCATAGTATGATATTGACATGGGAATTGCCATAGATACAGATGCTGATGAAGATGAAGATGAAGATGAAGATGGAAGAGGAAACAGTGGCAGCAAATCCTCACATAGCATCTTCCTTGATATGGTAGTAAAGGGCATCAGGAAAGCTTCCTTGAAGCTAATATTGTAGAAGCCATGAATAAGGCATTTATAACATGAAAAATGGTAAAGCATGATACTCCGCAAAGACATAAATAAGCTAATCACTTAATAAAATAGAGAAATTTCAAGATAATGTGTGCATGCATTCTAGAGCCTGCTAATAGCAATTCTATTAGTCTGAGAACTGATAATACATTGACCTGTTCCTCAACAGTCATTGACAGTACATCATATTCTAGAATTTTCTTTCCTTATAGAAAACTTTGAAGTTCAATGAGCCATGTATTGCTGAGCCATGTTAACATCTCCATCAACATAATTTACTATTTAATATACTACTAGACAGCAAAAGGATAAATAAACATATACCTGTCCTCCATTTGCTGGAATTCTTTAGCCAATGTTCTTTGCAGATATTCACAATCTGAAAATCCCCCAAACTGAACTAATTCCTTAACTCTCTGCATTGTTTCTCTGAAATAAAATTTGCCAACATTAAAAAAAGTGACCTCAGAAGTACACCAACATTTGCATTCATGCATAAAACCAAATATGCAGACATGCATAATTGAAGTGGAGCATGCATAACTGTGATCTAAGCTGGTTCCAATTGAGAGAGTACCAAATATGTAGCTCATAGTTATTATATTGATGTCTTTAAGAAACATTGGAAATGATTGTTCACGACCTCATATGTGTATGGCTAAATGGATGTCACCTCCCTTAAACATTAACTCATTTGAGAATTAGTCCCTCAACTTCCAATTGAAATCAAATCCTTTTTGTTAATTTTTGTAGGATTCCATACATGAGATAATGGATTGTTGCATGTGAAAGTTTAATTACCACTGGAAAAAAAACTGTTTTTTGACCTAATTATATTTGTTTTCTTTTATCGTATGTATTTTTGCAACTTTACTATTTTTATTGAATAAAATATCATTTTTTTTATATCAGACACATGTTGTTTTATAAGCAAAATCCATTATCTCATGGATGGAATCCTACAAAAACTAAAGAAGGATTTGATTACAAAAACATAGTCCAGGGAGTTCAAATATGAAATTGGAAGTTGATGGACTAGTTCTCAAATGAGTAAAAGTTCAAGGTGGGTAAACCCATTTAGCCTAAATGAATCTCAAAGGAAAAAAAAGGGCAAGATTTTCAGTGACAACAAATAGTAGAATAATAACTATGGTTGAATATATAGCTTACAAGTCAACTTCAATATCATGATCAACTTCCAGCAATTGCTTAACTGGATCCTGATCGTATAAGAACTTCAAGAATATGATAACAAGTTCACTGCCGAACAGAAAGAAATTTTAAGTACAAAATTTATGTAAGCTACCAGTTGGAATATGAAAATGCCTCAAACACAAACCTATTGTATGGAAGAAGCTGGTCACTGGGTTCTTGCATAAGCAGCTTTATACATTTAAGAAGCCAATTGAAGAAATTTGAAAACTGAAAAAAGGAAAGGTGTACCATTAGAGTTTTCAACAAAAAGATATCACAATTCATGAAAAGAGAAATTTTCTCTCTCCTCCCAGTACACTATCAGTTGTTTTCACAAAAAAGTACTTCTGTTCATGACACAGCCACCCCTTATTTCTCCAAGTTGAAGAGCAATAATTTGCCTTATTTAGCAACAGCACCAAAAAATTCACAAGTAATTTTAGTTCCTCAATTACAGTACCTGCTGCTCCACAGATGAAAGGACCCTCATAAACCGTTCAATCTGCACTAGTATCATACCAGATTTTTCTGTTGCATTGTTAATAAGCATCTCATCCAAACCAATACCATGGTAACGTGCACGCCATCTGGAAAGGCCTCTTAGCTCTCCCATTCTAAATCCAATAATTTCTGCAGCAGGCTGGGAAATGAATATGTATCTTTTAGTTTCCACTCAAGCCCCTTAATATAAAAGAATACAACAAAAAGAAAAAACTATATCAGGCAGATGGAAATCTAATCACAGAACTTGTGAAAGGAAAAGATAGAGCACAGGGAATTTGATGATAAAAAAAAACACGTCACCCCATGTAAACTGGGCAACTAATAAGCATAACTTTTTTTAGTTTTGTAATAAACACAGTTAAATGATAACCTCAGCAAAAAAGACATAAATCCAGAGATGATGAAATTCATTGAAAAATGGCCAAATTGCTCAGGTCATCATCTTTGATGAAGGCATTTGAAGATATTGAAAGTCAAAATCCAAGATAAAACCAACAAAGTTATTTTTCTTCCTTGCTGATAGGTTGTCCAATATGAAATGGCCCATGAAAAACCCAAACTACTTATCCTCAATCCACTTGATTGAGGAGACTTCAAAGCAGAGCACAATTATAGCCTTTCGTGAGTATACAAGTCTTCTTTGATGTGTATGGCTTTTTGCAAGCATGGTACTGCCCTTTTTTTTTTTTTTGCCTGTGAACACTGACATGCATGTATTCAGCAAATCAGATTGCATGCTCAGGCCAGTGAATGATTCCGGGGCTTATGAACCCAAATATATGATATTCCAACCTTAGGTACTCAGTAAATCAAGTTTTAGCAAACTCGAACCTGATCAACCACTTAAAGAAAGATAAAATACAGCACCTGACCTGTAAATGATCAAGGACAATGCGCTGAAGTTCTTTTGCTGTCCCACAAATGACCTTTAACACACGCTTCACACCCTGTCAATGAAGAAGAAATTAAATATAAAAAACCATTAGCCAAAAGCACAATTACAATCTCCTCTGCTGGCAACAAAAATTATAAACAAATCTAGTTAAGGCCATACCACTTCACCAAGGGAGTTAACTAGAAATTGATGTACTGCTGAACTGGTCCGAGCACCCCCTAAAAGGCTGAGAAATTCCTCTTGTGGAGTAGAGTCCAGTGCTGTATACAAGAACTAGAAGTCAATGAATGGGATAATAATACAGGAGTTATAACCAATAGAGTGAAATCTTGTGTTGTCGAACACAGTTACCATGGTCAATAATCAGGGTAGACAGAGAATCAAATTTCTCATGAAATGTGTGCATGGCATCTGACCACTGCTTGCACATAACTGATAAAGACGCCCTGATAACTTCAGTTAAGTCCTCAATATTGGAAGCTTGTTGAGCCAACTGATGGAGCTCACTTTTCCTGCAATGACAAGGAAAGTGAGAAACTTAACTACAAAGCACATTTTTGTCAACTTCAAGTAACATTACAGGCCAAAAAACCAAATCATGAGCATCCAGAGAGTGGATTGAAATTGTGGGCAAGAATAAAGGAGATAAATCCCAGGTGCAAAGTTTTGTAAGCAACTTGCAACCATCATTATCCTAGCCCAACGAGTCAACCCGGCGAGCCAATAACCTAGGGCCTGGTTCGGGTCATTGGAAACCCCCCCTTTTTTTTACTAAAATGATGTCGTTTTGGGATTTTTTTAAGAAAAAAAAGGTCAAAGGTTGGGTTGACACAGGACAACCCCCCAATCTACGACTCGAGCCTTGGGCTGTGTTGAACCCCAGGCCAGTCTTATAACTATACCTACAACTAATCCCAGTTCTATGATGAAATTACCTCTTCCAAAATATAGAAGTGTCGAGCACTAAGCTATGCATACCCTGCCTGACCATTTGGCTTTCTCTTGATTCTGTGTTTTCATTAAGTTCTCCTGAGCACATGACAATCAAACGACATAGGTCTTTCGACAGAGAAACCTAATGACAATGAACATGTAGAAAAATCATCTTGCTTTTGTACAGAAAATTACTCAACATGTATATTATAGTCCTAAAAATTCTGAACTCTTAAAGGGTGTCCAAAATGGAAGATGGGCATACCTTGTAAATGGAAGAATTCAAAATTTGACGAGGGGTCTGCTTATCAATAAAGGGGGTTGGAACTGAAAACTTGTGTATATTCTGCATATAATTTTGCACATATATCAGAAATTACCAACATGAAAAAAAAAAAGAATAAAAATGATGAAATTGAGACAATGGACATCATACTGAAAAAAAACAGTTTAATAAGTGATAAAGTAATTCACTGGCTTAACCAACAAGAATATTAACCAGATACTGGACCAGCAGATGAAGCACAAAAACTAGTATGATAGTTACTCAACTATGAATTTTCATCCGACCAAATCTTTAACAGCTAAAGTCAGGGTAATAACAAGGATATAGAAGAAAAAGGGGGGAAATGTAAAGAGGGAAATGGGCAAACAGTCTTAATCATGACAACTGATTTGTATCAAATCAGGCTTATCGAATGGCCCAAGCTTTCACAAGATCCTACATCCAACTACTCATTACCACAAATGACAAATCATGAGCCATTATATAAAATATTAAGCATACTTGAGATAAGTTTGCCACAGTTCCATAAGCCCTCAATCAATTCCAAAACAATTGAAAAGGTTCTTGGTTAACAGGAGAATGAATGATCAACAAAGTTCAAATGTTTATTTAAAGAACAGATGAGCATAACTCACAATTTTTCCGATTGGAAATATACCAAATATGCTAAAGCATATACTTCCATCTTTATCTCCGCTACACAGAATATTAAAGCGTTGGTACGAAGAGTTTGACAGCTCTCTATATGAATCTTCACTGTCATCCATGAAGCCAGTATCTCCAGACACTACTCCAGGCATCCGGGGGACCCTAGGAGCGGGAGGAAAGAAACGGGAAGTGCGGTCTTCATATGATGAGGAGTTTTTAGAGTCATCCTGAAAACCAAATTTAAATAAGCAATGGAAATGAGAAAAAAAAAATGCTCCTGGGGAAGAAATCAAAAGCTTAAGCCAGATGAAAAATAGCAAGTTTAATGGTAAACTAGAGAAAAATTTGTTGAGCGATCTTGTGGAACTCATGAGAGATGAAAGAAAACGGCATACTCTAATAAGTTGTCCTTCCTCCTCCCAATTAAGACACACAACGGCAACGGTATGAGACTTCAAGCTTCTCAACAATTTGCCATTCTGGTCAATATGCATTGCCAAGCATTAGAAACCATGATAAAAACACTAGTAAAATACCAGCCAGAAAGTTAAATGCCATAACTCATACGTAAGTGTTATTTAATCAGCACAACAATCAGAATACATTCTCGCATTCAAACAACGCATGCTAAAATCATGAAGGAAAAAAAAACCAATCTCCTCATTCAAGTTTAAAAAGGTTTGCCAAAAATAACATCAAATATTGTAAACAATGAAACTGACCTCAACATCATGTAAAGAAATGGTTCCATCTTCAAGACCAACAGCAATCGCTTTACCATCCGGTCGCCAACACAATGACGTAATGTTCCTTCCTAAAAAAATTCACAAACATTCAACTTCAAAACACTTGCAGAAGAACTATTACACAAGATTAAAAAAACAAAACCCTAAAAATTACAATTAAAGTAATTGGAGGGTAAATAAAAGTAATTACCAGGGGAGACAGTCCATAACCTCTGCCAATTGAATCGATGGAGTAAAATCTTGGAGTCTTCAGTTACCATTGCGAGTAAATCCTTTTCAGGATTCCACTCTGCGATTTTAACCTGAGAAGCGACCGGTTTATCGAATTGAAGTTGGAAAGGAAGCACGCGATCGGTCTCGTCGGTTTCCATGGAGAAAAGTAAGCGGTTGACGGTGTGCTAGTGATTAAGACGGTGTCGTTTTTGGAGAGGTTTGCGAGGTAGTGGAATGGCGGAAGTGAAGTGGAAAATGAGAGAGACACAGGTGGGCGGGCTTTTTGGGGTTTTAACTTTTAATTCAATTGGATAAGTTAAAATTTAAAAAATAGAAAAAGAAAACGCCGTTGCCGGGGATCGAACCCGGGTCACCCGCGTGACAGGCGGGAATACTTACCACTATACTACAACGACTTTTTTGTTTATCATTTCAGAATAAATATTATTATAATTATATATAGATGACCTTTTCTGTTTCTCAAGACCATTCAACAATTTCACGGCTAATTGACATCAAACATAGCAAGGCTACAAGCTTGAGATCATCATGACGTGAGTGTCTAAATTTTAAAGTTTTGTTATTGAATTTAACTAATTACAGAAATTGTGTTTCCTGTTTTGAGAGAGATGCCATAAAGTGCTTGAATTAATTATATAATTCAAATAAATTTTTAATTCTTGTTCATAGTTATAGAATTATGGGGCGAATAAATTAACTTGTAAAATCAGTAAATTCATTTAAATTTTGATTTGTCAAAAATAAAAAACAATATTATTTTATTAAAAAATACTAGATTTTTATTTTATTTTCATAGATCAAATTAAATTTTGAGTTGCGAGGCTATTGAATTGAAATTTTAAATCAAACCAAATTTTATAACTAGGTTGTTAATAAATTCAATTTTTTTACATCCTGAGATTTTCATCAAATAAAAATACTGAAACCAAGATCATAGATTTCTACTAATAAATATTCAGATTTATTTTTAACTACCTACCCTAATCAATTGACTTGCACAAGGATTGAGGATTCCGACTTTCAAAGATGTAAATTGTGCTCTTCATCCTGGGCACACAATCATACGTATGGTTGTTAGTCAATTATTTTTTTAAGATTTAACTTTGATTGGCAAGTGGATTTTCGAGTTATTATCTTAAACTCAAATATTTTTTCCACTTGAAACATATTTCGGGGGTGGAATTATGTGTTAAGATTAAAAAAAATATTAATTATCAAGTATTTATTATTTCAAGAAATTTAAGGAAAAAAAATAGATGAGAGAGATCCCTTGAATAAAAAAAAGAAGACTATGTTAATAAATTAGCAAAAAAATAAATTCTTCAATAAAAAAAAAAAGCCGTATGATGACTGTTAATAATGAAGGTTTATTACTTCGTTAGGCTTTAATTGAAGTAATCAAGAAGAGGCATTTAAGATTAAAAAGAAGAGCGCCGTTGCCGGGGATCGAACCCGGGTCACCCGCGTGACAGGCGGGAATACTCACCACTATACTACAACGACTTTGTTGGAGTAGCGGTCAGAAAGTAAAATTATTAAATAATGTTGTAAGCATATGCTCATCTTATGTAGAAGGACCAGATGTCACTAACAGTTTTGTACTGACTGTATCCATAACTACCTATTGAGAGGAGGTTTTTCTTTTGAAGAAATTAGAATTTATTCTAAGTATTTTTTTTAAGGGTAATTTTACCCTTTATTGTTGTTATTGCAGTTGATGATGAAAAAAAAAAAGGTGAGTTTTTTAAAAATGAAATGAAAGAAAATTTAACTTAATTTTGAACTGAATTTTGGTTTAAGTAAAAAGTTATATATTTATAATCATATATATTCAGGAATATGTTTTTATTCAAAAGTTAAAATACAAAATTTAATTTGCAAAAGTCAAGCAAGTGTAACCTAAACATTGGATGATGTCAAACGAAATGCATAATACATATGTTATTTTTTTTTTTAGATTAATATGGATATCCGGGTTAACTTGTGCATGCCTCGATTAATTTTACAGGCTCTAAAGTTAATGACCATATAAAGTTCTAGTGACCTTAAGGTTTAATTTGTGAGACTCGAATCGATGATCTTTAGGGAACAAACCCAAAATCTAACCAGTTGAGCTATACTCCTCAGGGTTATATTATGTTCTTTGATAAGTTTCTTTGTGATTTTTACTTTTGAAACAATAACCTTGAGTTCTTTAATTATTGAATCATGCATGGATCAATTCTAAGTAAATTTTGATTAATGGATGGTTTCATCCTTACTATTTTCATGAAAAATAGTATTCCTTGGCTTAATTTTATCACTATCATTATTTTATTTTTACTTAACAACAAACACAAGAATATATATACGTTGGAGACTGCAAAAGTCACAAACAACTTAATATACACAAGTTAACATCCAGTAATTGTTTGAGATTTAAATGTTTGACGGATGCAGAATTGTGAAATAATTCATATGAATCTTGAATTCGTTGGCTATTTGCTCAAACTAGTACTGTTTGCCAAACACAGAAAGCATATCTTTGCTTCATGTTAACAAGTTTGGTTGGATATTTTTTTTATCTTCGTATTGTAGCAGTGCGGACGTTTTTGGAAGTTCCCTTCATATGGCTATAAGCACCTTAGTTATAGTCAAGTTTGTATGAGTATTTTGTGCATGCATGCAGATGTAAATAGCTATGAGATTGAGAATAAAGCTATGAGGAACAAAGTTTATAGCTGGTCTGCTGATTAGTTGTTAAAGTAAAGTAAGGAATGGAGCATTAGTTGAGTGCAGACTAGTTGAGGGATTTGGAGCTCAAAGGGGTACATGCAGGTCCTTTTATGGCCCGAGTGTTGGGGAGATTATGTGATTTGTATAAAGTCCATGGTTTCCTGCTCTTCACAGCAACTTGAGCATCCAAACCATTTATCACATTTGACACTTAACACCTGAAACACCTACTCACACCTTCTTCTTCTTTTTTGTTTCCCTTGATCCCTAAACCCACCAAGAATAAACTAGCTAGGTTCCCTAGCTGCCCAGGATCAGGTTGCTCTATGGTGGGGTGTCAGAGGTCAGCTAGACAAGCTCAGTGGCATAGTTAAGATCTAGAAGTAAGGTTCTGCTCCATGCTGCTGATGAGCAGGCACAACAAAGCAATCAAGTCAAAGACTGGCTCAGGAAGCTGCAAGAAGCAACATATGATCATGCATAAGATTTGCTGGATGATTTTTCAACTGAAGTTCTGTGAAAACAACCAATGACTGGGAATAAATAAATATCGAGGGAACTGCGTATTTTTTCCTCAGGATCGAACCAGTTTGTGCATTGTTGGCGGATGGGTCTTAACTCATAAAGTTAAAGCACTTAGGGAGAGATTGTATGATATTAATGCTGATAGTGAACAGTTTCACTTGGAGGTTCGTGACGAGGAAAAAGTTTTTTTGAATATGGCCAGGGAGCAAATCTCTTCTGAACCTGGATTTATGGTTGAGAGAGAAGGTGACAAAAGGCAGTTAGAAGTTTTTTTGTTGAATTCCAACTACAAAGAGAATGTTTCTGTCATCTCAACAGTTGGGATAGAAGTGTTAAGGAAGACCACATTGAGTCAAAATGTTTTCAATGGAGAATTTGTTTTTTTTGTTGAATTCCAACTATAAGGAGAATGTTTCTGCTTGTCTTAGATGATGTGTGGGATGATAAGAATGGTCAAGACGATGAAAAATGAGGATGTCATTCTCTTCAGAAAACAGACATTTTTCAGAGGGATACGTCATCATAACTGTCTGCAAGAATGAACTGTTTTGAACATGAAGATGAAGAGTAGTTAAACTATTTAGATTTTAATTATTTTTTTTTATAAATTATCGCCAATCTTAAAATTATTTAAAAATTTATATAATTGTTTATTTCAAGAACTATAAAATTAATCAAAATACATAAACATATAGAAAAAAAAAGTTTTGGCCAAAGATCGCACACCTTCCAATTATTGTGATCGATCAAGAGTTCATTCAAACGGACGCCCGCTATGCATTGGACGACTATAGCAGGTTACTACTTCTCTCTTTCACCTCCTCGTTTTGTATTCTGATGATGCAAGAAAAAAGATAAAAATAAATTATTTCTCAAGTGTAAATATAAAAAAAGGGCGTGTGATGAAAGTCAGCTAGTTCGGTGGTTAGCTGGTCAGAGTTGTTAATTGTTAGTTAAATAGCCAGCTGAGATAGTTAGGAGGCTAGAGTTCGAAGAACTTGCAAGGCAGGTAATGAAAGAATAAGAATTCTGCGGTTACAGTTTCAATCTCCCTCTCTTTCTTCTACTTCTCCCTCAATTTCTTTTCTTCTTCTAATTCTCTCTTCGATTTTGAAGCTCTTTAGCTTTGTTAAGGTGAAGCCTTAACATGATTAAACTACTCTTTGTTCGTTTTTCTTAAATATCTTCTTCTTCTTCATGAATTTGTTGCCCAAAGGCAAAGTGGCATGTTGAGTCTGCAGATGGCTAAGTTCACGGTAGAATTCTGTGTTGAATGTTGATCGCTTCTGTTTGGCTCTGGCTAGCAAAAAGATACATGCTACGTTTACCATGGGTATCCTCCTGATCTCGGAGGTGAGTTTTTAATCTTGTTTTAAACTGGGGTTTTTCTCTTTCAATGATTTTTTCTTCGTTGTTGTTGTGTCGCTATAAGAAATTGCGTGCCTTTAATGTGTTTGACAAAACATCTCGATTTCGATTTCGATTTCGATTTTGATTTTAGTTGTTTTTTAAATTAGTTTTTATTTAAAAATATATTAAAATAATATTTTTATTATTTTTTAATATTAATATAATATAAAAAATTAAATTTAAAAAAAATTAAATTTTTTAAAAGTACAATTACATGTTACATCATGATAAATAGATTTTAAAATAGGATTTGAGAACCGGTTGAAATTATATTTTTTAAAAATTTAATTTTTTTATTTAAAATTAATTTTTTTTATTTTTATATTATTTTGATGGGTTGATATTAGAAATAAAATTTAAAAAATAAAAATAAATATTATTTTAATATATTTTTTATAAAATACATTTTAAATCACAATTATTAAGCTTCCATACATTCTCTGAACAGTTTTTCAAGTGCTGTTCTCCATGGTTTACTTCTGATACCTCGAGAAATTGCAATGGATTTTGAAGGACATGGGCTTGTGAATGGTGAGTCTGTTCAATATGGGTTAATAAGGTATTGTTTAGAAATGTTATAGATATTATTTTTAAAAATATTTTTGATTTAAAAATATATTAAAATAATATATATATATATATATATATATATATATATTTTTAAAAAATTTATTTTTAATATCATCATATTAAAACAATTTAAAAATTTAAAAATATATATATTCAAAGTCTCACATTATTGTATAAGAATAAAGATATAAGTAAAGTAAGGTATGTTTTTAGTATTGTGGTATATATATTTTTTTAACATTAAAATAATTTAAAAATATAAAAATATATATATTCAAAGTCTCACATTATTGTATAAGAATAAAGATATAAGTACAGTAACTAGGTATGTTTTTAGTATTGTGGTATATATATATATTTTTTTAAAAAAATTATTTAAAAATATATTAAAATATTTATCTTCAGATTTTTTTTTTATTTTTAATACCTCCACCAAAATCATTTAAAAACATTAATAAAAAACATCAATTTAATATTTTTTAAGGTAAATATACTTTTAAAAAATATCCAAAAATAAAAGCTATCACATTCCTAACTTCTTGTTTGGGTTCTGTTTTTACAGTTTTAGTAAATTTTAATTTTTTTAAAAATTATTTTTTTATATTTTTAAAATTTTTAATGTGTTGATGTAAAAAATAAATTAAAAATAAATAAAAAAAATATATTATTTTAATATATTTTTAAATAAAAAATATTTTAAAAAATAATTTCATCCCCACTTTCAAATATTCCCGCTGCTAGAGACAAAATAAAGGTGGCAATAAATTATATGAGGCTTACAAAATCCCCTCCCCGCCATAGGTGGCATTTTAATTTACAATTATAAGACAACAATCACTGTCTTCATTAATGGAAAAGTATATGCTTCCAAATGCAACATCAGCTTTGGAAATTAGTTGTATAGATGCCAACTACTCACTCACTCGTTCATAAATAAGAATAAGAGTAAGAGGGGTTTGCCAGTCACGTAAGCCGTGACGCTCGCTATTTTGGGTTCATAAATAAGAGCAAGAGCAAGAGGGGTGTGCCAGTCACGTAAGCCGTGACGCTTGCTATTACGGATTTCTTGTCTGCACCTCATCGTTTGTATTTCCATGAATACTACTATATTATAAACCTTATCCCAAAAAAATATATATATTATATACTCCTTACTAAATAAAGCAAATAAACGACTATCCTGAAAATGAAAAAGCCACACTCCTAGCTCTGGTTTATGTTTCTGACGTTAATCAACACGCTCAGATATCATTCGTTCTGCAAAGGACCAGTAGGAGTGTCAGAACAAGCAAGTTAACCATTCTATAATTTAAACTTGTTTATGTTTGAGATTTCTTTCAGTACTATTTGTACTTATTGTTCTTCTTAGCGATGTGTTCTGTTACTCATTTTGTTATGTTTTTCTTCTGTTTTCCTCTTTCTGTTTGATCAACTGTAGGTAAAGTAAGCAGTTTTGGTTTGCGTAGGGAGGTGGGAAGATGGGTTTGGAGGCATTGGTTTGGTATTGTCGACCTATGGCAAATGGGGTTTGGGCAAAAGAAGTGGATAATACATTTGGTGCTTACACTCCCTGTGCCATTGACTCCATAGTCTTTTGCATTTCTCATCTGGTTCTTCTTGGTCTGTGCTTGTATCGAATATGGTTGATTATTGACAACAATACCAAAGTTCAAAAATACTGTCTCAGGACAAATTACTATAATTACATGCTGGGTTTTTTGGCTGCTTACTGCACAGTTCAGCCTTTATTAAGGTTGTTAATGGATGTCTCAATCTTCAATCTAGATGGCCAGACTTCCCTTTCTCCCTTCGAGGTACATGAACTTAATTTCTCGTTAATTTAGACTTCTAATGTTTCTGTCAAAGATAAACCATATTTCGAAATCAGCATTTGCTGGCTGTCTTTCTTTTCTTTTCTTTTTCAAAAAAATCTGTATTTAACTTGTTCTTCTGAGAATCATTTTACTGGCTTCTTAGTGGATTTTCTGCCCTTTGCAGCTGGTCTCCTTGATTGTTGAGGCCCTTGCCTGGTGCTCCACTCTTATCATGATTGGTTTGGAAACAAAAATATACATTCGACAGTTTCGATGGTATGTGCGGTTCGGAGTCATTTATGTGTTGGTAGGGGAAGCGGCAATGCTCAATCTCATACTGTCAGTGAGTGATTACTACAGTAGGTTAGTCATTCTTCCATTTCCTGACTTAATAAATTAACTCAACCAAGTTCTATTTTTCGTGTATTTTTCCATCAGGTTGGAGTGCCATTTAATGTGAGCAAGGTTTTTTTTTTTTTTTCCTGTGCAACAGCCCCATCAAATAAAAAGATAGCAATGTTGTACTATTGGCTGGAGAACATTATTGTAATTACTTAGTTGATAAAATGAGTGATACTAAATTATATAGTAGCCTTCAGGGGAAATAAAATAGAAAGATAGTAATGTTGACCATAATTACAATCTGGGCTTCTGCCAAACTCTTCACAATTGAGAATAAGAAAAAGGAAAATTTTAGAAGCTGAATTTTTTAACAGGAGTAGTGTCCTGCCATCTGATATATAAAGAAAGGGAAGGGTGCGGTGGGGATTAAATTCCTGAATTTTTAATTCCAATGAACAATCTGTTAGTGGACTCTGATACAATCCAATCCACATGCAAGTCAAGACATTGAGCAATTCAGGCTAAAAAACATTTGCAGAAATAAACTATTTGTTGGTGAGAATAGGTAATCCTGCTGTACAAGCCTCAAGAAGCAAGTTTATCGCATAAATGCAATTTGCAATGAGGTTAGATGGGCATGACTGATATAGATTTCATGGTTATTCTAGATAAGGATGCTTGCAGGATTAACAGTATTATTTTCTGCTGTTCATATTCTCTCACAATTGAGAATAAGAAAAAGGAAAATTTTAGAAGCTGAATTTTTTAACAGGAGTAGTGTCCTGCCATCTGATTTATAAAGAGAGGGAAGGGTGCGGTGGGGATTAAATTCCTGAATTTTTAATTCCAATGAACAATCTGTTAGTGGACTCTGATACAATCCAATCCACATGCAAGTCAAGACATTGTGCAATTCAGGCTAAAAAACATTTGCAGAAATAAACTATTTGTTGGTGAGAATAGGTAATCCTGCTGTACAAGCCTCAAGAAGCAAGTTTATCGCATAAATGCAATTTGCAATGAGGTTAGATGGGCATGACTGATATAGATTTCATGGTTATTCTAGATAAGGATGCTTGCAGGATTAACAGTATTATTTTCTGCTGTTCATATTCTCTCAATTTATGTTGGAGGCAACACTAAACTACAGTTCTTTTGCGAATGCAGATTTACATTGTATATGTATATCAGCACGGTTTTCTGCCAGGTTTGTGGCCTTTTATTTCTCTATAATATAAAGATTATAGGGTATATCAGCTCTTCTAATTTTCTCATCTTTCTTCATGCTACTTTGACCTATCATCCATTCAATGGTCTTCAATCAGGGCTGGTAAATGCTTATGCTAAGGTGGACATCTCTAGCTGTTTTTGTACAAATTTTGACTCTGCTTCAGTCTATCAAAACTGAAGTCACTTTCCATGGCCTTGGAGGACATTACAACTTGAGCCTAGCCTGGCTTGGCCTTATAAACCAAATCAACAACATTTTTAAATTAAGCACCTAACAACAACATTCCAGGGAGAATTTTTAAAGTTTTGTGAGAATGACATGAAAGCTGCTTTGTTTTGGATGTTTTGATACTCATTAACATATCTTTGGTGGGATTTTCTTAAGTTGGTAAAGGTGGGGAGTGGACAATGCCATGGATATTGGCATCTTTAGATCATAGGATGGAGCCTGTTGGAACCTCTAGGCTTATCCTGATGCTAAACAGCCAATAGATACAATTTCTTTCTCGAACTGCCTGGCAGGTTCTTAAGCCTTGATTGAATCCACTTTTTTTCCAATGGCCACCACAACATCTTGGATGTTACAGATTGATACCAAAACGATTGAGTTGTTTAGAATACACCGATGACATCAACACTAATTCTTGGCATAGAAGTTCAATTTTGTTTCATTAGCTTGACCAAATTCTTAATCATTCCCAAAAATGACAAGCACCTCAGTCATATTTTGCCGTGTGGCTACTTTTGTTGCAGGTTTTGCTTGGGATTCTTCTACTTGTTTATATTCCCAATTTGGATCCTTATCCAGATTATGTTATGATGGAATCTGAGTCTCTTGATAATTGTGAATATGAAGCACTTCCTGGAAGAGAGCAAATATGTCCTGAGAGGCACGCCAACTTATTTTCTAGTAAGTAGTTCATTATTTACTGTTCTCAATGCCAAGAGATTTCAAAATTCTTGCTTCTATCTCTCAAGCGGTTGCTTATGACAGAAAAAGTAATGAACTGCATGTTGGCTAGAGATCAAAATTGTGGTTTCAGTGATAGCTAAGCTGGTTAGTCATTAATTTTTTAACTGCTTATAGATATATTGATTCATTTCCCTCTGCAAGGAATATTTTTTGGATGGTTGACTCCACTCATGAAGCAAGGCCATAAAAGACCTATTACTGAAAAGGATGTTTGGAAGTTAGACACATGGGACCAGACTGAGACATTGATAAAAAAGTATGCACCACGTTCTTCTCTTTCATAATTTAAGGGAAACCTTGTATCCCTTTTTTCGTAAATGTTTTCAGCTATTGCAGGTTCCAGACTTGTTGGGTTGAAGAATCTAAAAGGCCAAAGCCACGTCTCTTAAGAGCACTAAACAATAGTCTTGGGGGAAGGTATTGGTTGAATTGCAAGTCTCATGTTGTTTCATTCCCTTTCATTTTGATACTTATTGGACTTTAAACATACCAAATGGTGTCTTTATCCTTCGTAAAACCTCCTGAATTATATGTTTTTTGTTTGATTGAGACCCTTGAACAATTGTTTTCCCTTATTTCAACTCTTAAATTATAAAGTGTTTTGATTTAGACCCTATATGTTAAATTCTGTCTGTTTATCCATCACTTAGAATCTGGGTTCCATTTGTTTTCCTATAAAATTTTCCAAAATCATAAGAGAAAATGATAAAAAATCATCAAGAAATCAGCCTCCGACAACATTATGATCAAATTATCATCAAGAAATCAATCCTTAAAATTCTTATGATTTTCTTGATGATTTATGAGAAAAACAGATGGCCTGCACATGGTATTTATAAACTAAAATGGATAAATCTAAGAGAAGAAATACAAATGAAAACATCCTACAGTTTAGGGGTTTAAATCAGAAAAACATATCAAGAGTGTTGTAAAATTACTTACAATACTGGAGATGTTTCTACTGTTTAGCTTATTGTAGTAAAGATTTTCTTTTACTATTACCAATATATATTAATCGTATTTTATTCGTATTTAATCTATCATTTTCTGTAGGTTTTGGTTGGGAGGATTTTTTAAGGTACATGTTCCTAGGATTGCTTTAACTTGTTTAATTTCTCAATAAATTATCATCCGTACTTTTTCTATGTTATAGTTTGAATTTGGTGAACCTAGAAGCTTGAGCTTTTTAGTTTTATTTTGCTATTGCATGTTGGAATATTATTGCTCTAGACTCATAATATATATATATATATATATATATATATATATATATATATATATATATATCAAAATTGTGGCCTCAACTCTTAAATTGTAGGGAATACTCTCAGTTTCAACCTTTATGAGTTATGGACCATGCAATATTTTCTCTATGCTATTATAATAATTTCAATCTAAACTGATGTTCTAGACTGAAACCTAACAAAGTGGACTTTAGGAGCTCTCTACTAATGTCACAAGTCATGTGGAGCTTATACCTTTTTATTTTTACTTGTAGATTGGCTATGATCTTTCTCAATTTGTGGGACCTATTGTATTGAGCCACCTCTTGCAGGTCTGTTTCTTTACTGTTAATGCCTTGTTTTATATATAATGCATGACATCCATTTTGCTGTTAGCTAGAGTTTCATATTTGGTAAGAATTTATTTAGATTTCATACAAAAGGATTTTGATAATGCTAATAATAATCTATGTTCTTTTTATGTGCTTGTAAATAATAGTCAAATGGGATAGCTAATCCGTCATGTACTTCCTTGATTGCATCAAATGTCTCTCAACATTTAGTTAAGGATTATTTTTTCTATGCTTCAATAATTGCTCTATTGAATAACATTTTTCCTATGATAGAAATAGTTCAATTGATTAACTCAAATTTGATATGGAGCACAATTCAAATCTCTTACACTTCGTGCTTATGCTGCCAAATTTGTAATTGTTCCACTACATGCAGTCAATGCAACGAGGTGATCCAGCTTGGATTGGTTATATCTATGCCTTCATAATTTTCCTTGGGGTGGTATGAATTTGAATTCATCTATTCTTTCAATTTCATTTTTATATGAAACAGATTGAATATGTATAAACATTTCTCTCTACCTTCATCTGTTTAATTTCACTGTTTGTATGATGTTATCTGTTTTATTTCCTTAGCTTGATCTTATGACATACATAATATATTCCATTGTATGTATTAACATTCAAGCAATTCAGTTTACATATTTCATCATTTAATTGCGCACATGTTTGGTTACATTTTATTTAAGGATTTTCTAGTTGATAGAACAGTGTTTTAAGCACTTAACTGCTGTTAATGATAATTGAGAAGCCTTTAGTACTCGCAAAATGTTCAACTGCAGGTTACACTTGTATTTGGGATTGTTGATAGTGATGCTAACTGATTGTGAAAGTTATCAATTTAAAAATCAAGTAGTTTTGAAGGATTTGTATTCCTTCTATAGAGTGTTTGTTATATGACTGTGAGTATATAAATATGAAGTGTAGCTTATTTTGTAGCAACACTGTCACCAATCAATTAAATAAATCATATCAATTGTCGCTTAAAACATTAAACTTATTTATTCTAGCTTTATCGTTTTTTTTTTTATTGTTTTCTTGATCATTTTTCCTTAATTTACATATTTTTTTGTTGCTTTATTTCAATCTTTTCTCCTTTGGTAGCCGAGCATCACTTGCTCACATGATCATCAGGGTAAAGTTACTTGTTCATCGAGTCCAAAAACTTAGGAAGCCTTAGCCACTCATAATTTTCCTTGTAACATAGTATAACTAGCCACTGTAATGTATTGTTATATTCTTCTTTTTCTGTATTACTATCAATCTCGATGTCATCATTAATATTTAATTTCTTTGATATCGCATTTAATTATTGATATCAAGATACGGGACTTCATTGACCATGACAAAACTTTTTCTTTCTTTTGGAATGTTAAGATGGTAAACCACATTAGATTCAGGGAAGCCTATGTAAAACAGGAAGTCACAAAATCAAAATAAGGTAAATGAAGTAGGAAAACAAGATTCGTAATGTGATTGAGATACCTTTGATAACTTTCAAAGTTATGATTTTTATGATACCCCCCTCCCTCCAAATCTAAGGGTTTAAACAAGCCAAGATTTCCATGTTAGCAACCAATCTTGCTTGCACAATGGAAAGAGTTGTTGGTTTAAGTGATTCATGGTATGGCTGGACTATGTTTAATGCCGTGATAAATAAAATCAAGCAATTCTTCATGTATCTAAATGTTGCTAGACTATGTGGCTAGCCATTCCTATTATTCTCCTAACCGTGTTTCATCTTGCTTGACTAATTTTATTATGCTATGGATATTTGCCAATGGAATGTAGTTTTTGGATTAATTGGTTGATTTACTTGGTTCAGTTGTTCGGTGCGCTTTGTGAATCTCAGTTTTTCCAGAATGTTATGCGTGTTGGTTTTCAGCTAAGGTCAACTCTGGTAAAACTATTTTCTTATCAATATTTAGATGTATATGAACTTGTTTTTCAAATATATCCTTCAGCATCATTTTTCTTTGGAATTTTGGTTGTTCGCCAAATCCAAATTCTTGCTTTGTTGTTTCTGGATGAGTTTTCTATTTTTACAGCAGCCTTTTCCAATTACAGGTGGCTGCTATGTTTCGTAAATCCTTGAAACTAACTCATGAGGGTCGAAAGAACTTCCCATCAGGGAAGATAACAAATATGATCACAACAGATGCCAATGCACTTCAGGTATGCTTTTTATGAAGAACTGTTAATATGCATACAGTAACTCATGTCATGGAAAAAGAGAATTAATTATTCGTTAGAGTGAGTGTCTACTCGGAACATTATACATTACATGAATTTGAAGAGAAATTGTAGTGGCAATAAAATATTTTTTGTATATAATAAATACTTATTGATATCCTCTCTAAATGACCCTAACCTTGCATAATTGGGAAGTCTTCATAATGTCCTTACTTTTTTTTTTTAATTGTTTTATTGTGAGATTTTTTAATGTTTGAGCAATTTTCACATTTTCTTTTATTTCTTAAACATTTTTAAGAATTGTAATTTTTTCCTAAAAACTAATTCTTAATTTCTAAAACATTATAAATATTTTGATTTCTTAATTTTTAAAGAATGAAGTTTGTTAAAAAAAGTTAGTTTTTTCATTTTCAAAAACTTTTAAAGGGAGGAGGGAGGTGGCCAACATTTTTGTCCTTCCCTTGTGTGATTGGCTTGTTCTTGAATCTTGGCTTTGGGAGTTATATGTAACAATGAATTTCCAAGGGAAGAGGGAGACAACCATTGTTTTATGGGTTTTGAATTATGAAATAATTAATTTTTAAAAGGAATATAAGAATTTTGTCATAGGTGGACATTTAGTAAATTAATAAATAATTACTATAATTATTCTATAAAAAAAAACAACTACCATATTTTGAGTTGTTTTAAATTACATGACTTTCTAACATCCCTTTATCTCCCCCCCTAAAATCCTAAAATTAACGAATCAATTCACTAATTAAAAAATTAATTTTACAGGTTATATATAGTTGGAGAAATCTCCAACATGTCCATACATTCTCAATTATTTATAGTACATCTTTGTATTGCTCAATGGTAATTTTGAAAAAAAAAACATTTTTATCAATTTAGATGGCAAGATTTGATGGAACATATTAAAGAATGTGATACTATACAAAGATAAAAAAGATAATATTGGAGACCTTTTTAATTATACAAGCTAGGACACATCAAGCCATTTATCCTATTTTTGTTTTTATCTTTCCTCTCCAATAATCGTTCTTTTTCCATTGTTTATTAAGGTCTAAAATGCATTGCCATTGTATTCTATAGCAAATATGCCAACAACTTCATGGATTGTGGTCTGCTCCATTTCGTATCACCATCTCCATGGTTCTTCTTTACCAACAATTAGGTGTTGCTTCACTTTTTGGCTCGCTCATGCTTGTTCTCATGGTCCCCACACAAGTAAGAAATATTCTTCCTCTCGCTTAATCTAGTGTTTTAATTCTTAGAATCAACATTTGCTTGTGGTCAACTATATTGATCTTTTCACGTCATTCAGATTAATTATAATTTATTTAATATCAATAAAAATAAAATTTTCAAGCACTCCAAAATGTTAATTGATGTGATCATAACTTGTAGAGTAGCTTTTTTGTGTGCATGAGGGTCTCCTCGTATAGCAAGGTCTATTTAAGGTGTGAATAGATGGCTTAGTTTCCAAGTTACGTAGGCACACTAGAATATTCTTGAATGGCTTGTTGGTTTGTTGGGTGTACTAGTGTTATTAGAACTAAACTAGACCTGCCAGTTTAACAGGTGAACTAGATCTAGAATGGTCTAGGTTGAGGGAATAGATTGCCTTATAATTTTCCCTACAAGAACCATTGAAGACCGGCTTGATCAAATCATCCAAAAATCTCCATAACCGCCTGACTCGGGCTGGTTGAACCATGACGATATAATTGTGCCACATCAACTGCAACAATGGTGGTACCCAACACCTCATAAAATTGAAGGCTCAATTATACCATTTTTGTACCACCAACATGACTTTTTTCCGTTGTGTGTGTATAATAAAGATGATCTCTAAACCGATGACTATACTCTCCCGACTCTATGGCAATAAATAATATGCTCATGCTACTAATTTTGAAATCAAGCAACATATAAGTAACAAAAAGGAGATTGCAACTTTAATAACACTCAAGACTAGAAAGGGAACTTACTTTCATTGGTGAGAAATTTTGTTTACAAACCTGGACTCTTCCTTCAGACATGATGTTCACGCAGGAATTGAGTACTAGAAGATTGTTTAAGAGCTTACAGACACACCTGAGTAACAAAACTATCAACCTACAAATCTATCTATCAGCCTATGGTGTTACTGCCTACAGCTATAGCATAACAAGCTTCAGGTTTCCTGAAACTTGGGAGAAAGAGCTCCGAGAGCTGTTTGCAGTTTGGAAGTTGATTGTTGTGTTGTTAACGTGTTGATTGATGTGTTTTTCCTCTACTTCAGCTTGTATTAATACCTTATTGTCCCGCTATGTCCTTTTCAATGCTCCACGTTCTTTTTTCGACCATCCACATTGTCTTGTAATTCTCTATGTTGTCAATTCCTGCTATTATCACACTTCATTAGTCCCCACTCTCTTCCAGGTTGTTGTGAAAATATTAGTCTCCACTCTCTTCCAGGTTGTTGTGAAAATCGGTCCACATGCTAATATCTTATAACTGTTTTCCTTGTTATGAGAGTTTCCAATTAGCATGCCTCTCGTACATTTAAACAAATTTATTGGGCCTAACTTAATTTTGGATATAACATTTGCCCCTCTTCCTTCCATATGTGAGCGTTCACCTCACATATGAAAGGAAAATTTCCTCTGTACTTAAGATTGACTTGCAATTTGCAAGGTGTGAGGTTACTTTAATCTATCCATTGTAAAACAAGTCCACAAGTAAATTTTGTAAGTTACTAACATGTTTGGTAATATTATAATGCATATCACTTCAAGTTGCTGTCTTTTTGTGCCTGAAAAGATATTTTGAGTCAAAACACGGAATCAGAAGTTACCTTTTCTAACTCTAGCACAAGTTACAAAATTTAGTTAAAATCCATAGGTAAATTGTATATTCTATGCTCAGATATCAAGTCATTAGATTTTAGAAGTATCATTACTTCTGTAGTTTGATAGAATTGTGCAGTTAATTAAGTGACCCATTTTCATTTCATCCACATTGATTTTCATTCCTTTTAATCTTTTTGTGTGATAGACAATTTTGATGAGCAAGATGAGAAAGCTAACTAAGGAAGGATTGCATAGGACAGACAAAAGAGTTAGCCTCATGAATGAAATCTTGGCTGCCATGGATGCTGTGAAGTATGGTTTAAGTTTAATTAAGAAGAATTGCTCTTATATTTTCAGTCTCATGCCATTTCAAATGATTGTTTTGACTCTATAATGAAATATTTCAGATGTTATGCATGGGAGAAGAGCTTTCAATCCAGAATTCAAAGTGTGCGGGATGATGAGTTGTCATGGTTTCGCAGTGCACAATTACTATCTGCTGTACGGAACAAACTATATATCTTGTTGAGTTATTTTGTTGCTCCTTCTCTTCCAAGAATGTGCAAAAAGCATGATGCTTCAATGATTCCATTTAAAATTATATTCATAGTGAAATCTAGAAAATTGTAAATGTGATCTAACTATGAAGTATGATTTGTCCTGAGAAGAAACAGTTGCCAAAATTTCTATCATATCCTACATCCCACCACCTATGGAGTCATGTATACCTATGTGTTATGATAAGTATGTGCACCTCAGCAATCTTTTTGTGCTGCTGGTGTTAAATGTACGGGAACCTTACATGTGCATTGACTGACTATTTCCCTTCTATTGCAGTTCAATAGTTTTATACTGAACAGCATCCCAGTTATTGTGACACTGGTTTCATTTGGCATGTTCACCTTGCTTGGCGGAGATTTGACACCTGCAAAGGCATTTACGTCACTCTCTCTGTTTCAAGTCCTAAGATCTCCTCTAAACATGCTTCCTAACTTACTAAGCCAGGTTCTGTTATTTTTTCTATTTCACTTATTATACTTGATAATAAACAAGTTTTGTTGATGATGTCAGCATTGCCTTTGATGCAAACCGATCCCCCCCTCTAAAAAAAAATAACAAGTCCTTACATTCTTGTCATTCTTGTCATAATTCTTCATGTTTCATGTAACATACCAGATTTGTGTTTGCTAGTGCGGTTGGCTGTGTTGAAAAAAAGCTTAATGAGCTGAAGTACAAGTTTTTCATAAAAAGCATGAATTTGATCCTTTATCTAAAACCTGTTGTTTTTTTAAACATGCAAGGATTGTTACTAAAAACCCTTGTAAAGAAGTCTTCTATCCAAAAATCCTACAAAATACTTTTCTATCGACAAAATCCCAAAATAAAATGTTTATACCAAAATATTTATAATTATGCCAAAACTTAGCTGGAGAGATATAAAGAACTTTTTTGAATGAGAAAATTACTAGCTTTATTTTCTTGCACAATTCTATCTCAAGAAAAAATTATCATGTTCTTCAATGAATCTGTGGCTGTATTATGTGCTTATAACACATCTTATTTAGTCAAGAGCTAATTAGCTTACCTTGAGTGCTGTATGATTCCTCATATTGGCTGTATTCTTTCTTAGGTGTCTAACTGTAACTTGTTCTGTAGGTTGTAAATGCAAATATATCATTGCAACGCTTGGAGGAACTGTTTTTAGCTGAAGAGAGAATTTTAGCACCAAATCTGCCTCTTAAACTTGGAATTCCAGCTATCTCAATTGAAAATGGGAACTTTTTATGGGATTCAAAGGTTAACTCCTAAATCTCAAGCATCTAAGAAATTGGTCTTGTGGTTTGATGGAAGTTGAATTTGATATTTATTTGAAATTTTTGTATTTGCACTTGATTGGAATTTTGTATTCTAAACATAGTTAACTTAGGAATTATACTAGAAACATTGTTAGGAAGTGTGGTGGTAAATAAACACCACGTTATTTCTTGTGGTCTACTTATTGATTTTAACGCTCAGACATGCTTCTTATTCAAGAAATCTTAGAATCTCATGCCTTTTCCAGCTAGAAAAGCCAACTTTGTCAGATATCAATTTAAAAATACAAGTTGGCAGCTTAGTTGCAATTGTTGGCGGGACTGGAGAAGGAAAAACATCTCTTATATCAGCAATGCTTGGAGAACTGCCTCCTATGGAAGATGCAAGTGTTGTTATAAGAGGGACTGTTGCATATGTTCCTCAAGTTTCATGGATCTTCAATGCTACTGTGAGTTACAGCTTAGTTTCTTCTTTGTTAATTAATTTTGGTCTCTTACATATATAATTATCATATATTTTGTATCTTTGTAGTGCTTCTGTGCTTCAAAGCCATGTTTCATGGATCTTCTCAGGTTTTGCATTAATGTTGTGCACATTCTTGACATTGAAAATCTGTTCTTACAGGTGCGTGACAACATATTATTTGGGTCAGAATATGAACCTTCACGCTATTGGAAAGCTATTGATGTAACTGCATTACAACATGATCTCGACTTGCTTCCAGTTAAGTGCATCCCTTTCTTCTCTCTCTTGATTCTTCTGTTTTGTTTGAAATATCCCTTAGAAGATTACCTCATAATTGTTTATTCAGGGCCATGACCTCACTGAGATAGGTGAAAGAGGAGTCAATATTAGTGGAGGGCAGAAGCAAAGAGTTTCCATGGCTAGGGCTGTCTACTCCAATTCAGATGTATACATATTCGATGACCCTTTAAGTGCTTTAGATGCTCATGTTGGTCGACAGGTACTGGGTCATGTTAAATACTATAAGCTCACATTAAAGTTAATTTGATCACTAGTGCTACTTGTGCTATATCTTATAGCGAGCTTGATATGGTTCACGGTGATGATCAGCTCTTTATTATTAAGCTTTCTTTATACAAAGTGAACATTCAATTACTTTATTCCAACGATGTTATTCCTTGAAGACCAAGTTATGAGTTCGAGGGAATTTCTCTCTGTTTCTTTTTCATATTACTTCAGTGTTTCATGACTTTGACAATCGCTAGCTTTACACATCGAAGCTCTAAAAGTAAGCTTAAAAAGCTTCTGTTTAAGCTAAATATTAGCCTAATCTCAAATTTACAGGTCTTCAACAGTTGTATTAAGGACGAGTTGCAAGGAAAAACCAGGGTTCTTGTCACCAACCAGCTACATTTTCTTCCACAAGTGGATAAAATTATTCTTCTCAGTGAAGGTATGATTAAAGAGGAGGGAACCTTTGAGGAACTCTCTAAAAATGGCAAGCTGTTCCAGAAGCTGATGGAAAATGCAGGGAAAATGGAAGAGCTAGTGGAAGAAAAGAACAGTGAAAATTTGGACTATAAAAGCTCAAAACCAGCAGCTAATAGGGGCAATGATTTGCCACAAAAAGCAGGTTCCAAAATGAAAGTGAAAGGAGGGAAATCTGTACTTATCAAGCAAGAAGAACGTGAAACAGGTGTTGTCAGTTGGAATGTTTTGATAAGGTAATTTAGGGGGCTTATTTAAGATTCTTGCTATATTTTATTTCTTTGATTGTTTGCGCAATTTCTAAACAATGCCTTAGGATAAGGACCCTTTCTGAATACATTCAACAGATTGTTATATGCTGTGAGAAACCAAGTTCATGGGTAAACCTCTTTGGTGTACTAAGAAAACTTCAATGCGGGTCAAAGTTGAAAACATATTTCCTAGTCTTTAACTGTTGTACCACAATTGTGGCCAAGGTAGCACTGGATATCCGGAAGACTAGTGATGCTCAAATGCACATATTTTGGATGCAAAACCATTTAATGCCCATTGGATACCAACTACTTACTGTAGATGTTCCATGTTATACAGTGTCTTTGTAGTTTTAAGCTCTCCAGCAAGCTCTTAAAAGCAGTGGTAGAAACATTTTTTCAACTAATGGCCATTCTGTAACGTGAATACTTTAATATTTTCTAGTTTTTCAATAGCATTTATGCTAGTCATAAACATGAAACATTCTAAGAGAATTTTGTTGCTCTTGTACTTGACCTTTTTATGTCCATTTGCAGGTATAACAATGCATTAGGAGGCATATGGGTGGTTTTAATAATCTTTTTGTGCTACTTATTAACTGAAGTTCTTCGAGTTTCAAGAAGTACATGGTTGAGTGTTTGGACTAATCAAAGCACTTTGGAGAGTTATAGGCCAGGATACTACATTTTCGTGTATGCACTTCTATCATTTGGTCAGGTTTGTTCACAGCCACAGTTGGCATCAATTTCTTAGAGTCGCAATATTTGTAAGCTTTTAGCAGGAAAAAGATAGAAATAGCTTAATTCATTTTACTTTCTTTCATTTGCAGTTGTTTTTTAACATAGAATAACAGATGTTGAAACAAAAAAGAGAAGAAGTGAGGAAGAAACTTTAGAATTTATGTAATTGTTATGGTCATTACAGTCTTACTTCATATTTCTGGTTCAGGTGATTGTGACTCTAGTGAACTCTTATTGGTTAATCAGTTCAAGTCTTCATGCAGCCAAAAGACTTCATGATGCCATGCTAGACTCTATCCTACGAGCTCCCATGCTATTTTTCCACACTAACCCATCTGGGAGAATAATCAATAGGTTTGCGAAGGATCTAGGTGAAATAGATCGGAACGTCGCCAATTTTGCCAACAATTTTCTGAACCAAGCCTGGCAGCTATTTTCAACTTTTGTGCTGATAGGCATTGTGAGCACAATATCATTGTGGGCCATTATGCCACTTCTGATCTTGTTTTATTCAGCCTATCTATATTATCAGGTATGATGAGAAATCCCTAGTTGTTGTTGTTGTTTGGAAACTGGTATGCCTTTTACAATGAATGTAACTTTAGTATCTTGGTTGGGATGCTCTACAAGGTGGTTTCTTTCATGTATCAATTTATTGTTGTTTTTATCAGTTTCACATGTAAGAGTTATCTTCCCAGATAATGCCATTCAAATCCTAAATAAGCCAAACATGCATGTTTCTTAAAATTTAGAATAACTTTATACCATTTGCAGTTAGAAGACTGTCTCTTTAAGAGGTAAATCCTATGGATTTTATTTGGGAGAAAAGACATGCCAAATTCCATGCTAAAATCCAATCAGACCGTATTGAACCCATTTCGATGGACTTTGGCTTTGTCTTTCTGAGCTTCAACGCTGGAAGTTAGCGACTGTATTGTAGTTGGTCATATCCTGTCAAGAGATATGCTACCATTCGACATGTTGTCTCTGTAGTGGCTTTTAGCTTCTCCTTTCAGTTTATATGAAGAATTAGCTCAAGGAGGATAGTTTTTCATGTTAGAATTCATGTAGGCTCAATTAAAAGATCTTCAGCAAGAAAAAGAAATCCATACCCTTTAACTATGTACGTGTTTAAAACATTTTACCCATTACCTGTTGTTTAAATATCTCATTGTAATTCCTCACAGTCACTGTTTCTGCAATCATATATATCTATTAATGTTGAATTAATATTTTTATGCTAGTTAATTCATCTTGTTAGTATTGTATCTACTAGCTCTAATAACTATGCTCTTGTACTGTATTGTAGAGCACATCCCGTGAAGTGAAACGTCTGGATTCCATTACCAGGTCTCCAGTTTATGCACAATTTGGAGAAGCGTTAAATGGTTTGTCAAGTATTCGTGCATATAAAGCATATGATTGGATGGCAATCATCAATGGGAAGTCTATGGACAATAATATCAGGTTCACTCTTGTAAATATGAGTTCAAATCGCTGGCTCGCCATAAGGTTGGTAACACTAGGAGGGATCATGATTTGGTTGATAGCAACATTTGCAGTTTTGGGGAATGGACGAACAGAAAATCATGTCGAATTTGCATCTGTAATGGGTCTACTACTTAGTTATACTTTGAACATCACTGATTTGTTGAGTAATGTTCTAAGACAAGCTAGTAGAGCTGAAAATAGCTTAAACTCTGTTGAGCGTGTTGGCACATACATGGATTTACCCTCCGAAGCTCCTGCCATTGTCGAGACCAATCGTCCTCCTCCTGCTTGGCCTTCGTCAGGATCAATTAAATTCAGGGATGTTGTTCTGCGTTACAGACCCGAGCTTCCTCCAGTCTTACATCATTTGTCCTTTGAAGTCTCTCCTAGTGAAAAGCTAGGAATAGTTGGAAGAACAGGAGCAGGGAAATCTAGCATGCTAAATGCACTGTTCCGTATTGTAGAACTGGAAAGAGGAGAAATCACCATTGATGGTTGTGACGTTGCTAAGTTTGGACTCACAGATTTGCGGAAAATTCTCAGTATCATACCCCAATCACCAGTTCTCTTCTCAGGTACTTTCAAGAGAAACTGAAAACTGGTTCTTTTCTTATGTTGACATCTGATACTGTCTTTTGGATGAGTTGAGATGATTTATGCTCTTACTCAGTTTTGATTTTGTTTTCCACTTGAAAGCTTGCTAAACAAGAATACTTGAGATTTGATTGAGAAACCATAGCCAAGCTGAAGCCATATTGGTGATTAATCTTAACACTTGTTTCATTCTAATTGTCATTCGTTTTCTTATAGGAACTGTGCGATTTAATCTCGATCCATTTAGTGAACACAATGATGCTGACCTATGGGAGGCTTTGGAGAGGGCACATTTAAAGGATGCCATTAGAAATAATTCTTTTGGTCTGGATGCTGAGGTATGGACTTAGATTACCTTTTATCAAACTACCTTCTGTCAGTGAATCTTAATTAGTCAAACTGTGTTAGCTATTCATATATTTTAAAAACATTGTTAATAATGTGTGACAAAAACTAATATGAAGCACACATATGGGTGGAAATAGTTCTCCACTGCAAACATTCTACTAAAAAGCTATGGCATCGATTTTCATTAAAGCTGATTTAAGTCAAAGAAATGTTTTTAATACTTATCTTTTTAAGATGTGCACAACATTAAGTTGATTATCAGGTAAAGCAAACTGTAAAGTTGATTTGTTTTGGTATCTAAGGTTTTTGAGGGAGGGGAGAATTTTAGTGTTGGACAGAGACAACTACTAAGTCTCGCACGAGCGCTGCTGCGAAGATCTAAGATTCTTGTTCTTGATGAAGCTACTGCTTCTGTTGATGTTAGAACCGATGCTCTTATCCAGAAAACCATTCGAGAAGAATTCAGATCGTGCACAATGCTTGTCATTGCTCACAGACTAAATACCATTATTGACTGTGACAGAATTCTTGTGCTTGAGGCTGGTCAGGTATGCTCTCAAATTATGTTTGCAAGGAAGTTGTTCCCTGTTTCCTTCTTGCTCGGAAAACTGAGTTTATTGAACACAATCCTGAAAAAAATAATGTGAAAAAAGAAAGAAGCAGGGATCGTCAAGAATTTTCATGCTAACCAACTTCATTCACAAATTTTTATGATTCCAATATGTCATGTAGTGATCCTTTGTTTAACTCATGTTAGAATCTTCAACCTTTCAGGTCTTAGAACATGGCACCCCAGAGGAACTGCTACTACCAAACGAAGGAAGTGCATTCTCTAGGATGGTTCAAAGTACAGGTCCAGCAAATGCTCAATACTTGTATAGCCTGGTGTTTGAAAGTAAAGAGAATAAGTTGAGTAAAAGGAAGAATGATCATAGATGGATAGACTCTTCAAGATGGGCTGCAGCTGCCCAACTGGCCCTGGTTGTTAGTCTCACTTCTTCAGAGAATGGTCTTCCAATGTTGGATGTTGGAGACGAGGACAACATCCTCAGGAAAACGAAAGATGCAGTTATAAGGCTGCAGGATGTCCTGGTGGGGAAGTATGACGAAGCGATATGTGATACACTGCAACAGAGCCAAGTTCCCCAAGATGGATGGTGGTCAGCTTTCTACAGAATGATTGAAGGTACACCCAAAATTTTCCTGTGTGCATACACTAAACATATGTTCAGTGATTAATTGCATGCGTGCACAGGCATTGTAGTTGTGGTAGAAGTTGATTCATTACAACAACCGTGGTTATTCTATTTTTTAGTGAATTTTGACGATCAGGTATAATTGGTTTTGCCTACACTTTCTGATTCAACATGGCCGGCTTGTTTCAGGTTTGGCTGTAATGGGCAGGTTGTCACGCGGTAGGCATCAACAATATGATTATGAAAAGGAACCCCTTGATTGGGATGATTTGAAATTTTAGGGAACAATGGGAAATTTGATGTTCTAAGAAATGTGTCTACTCTAGTCTGCACCTCAACAGAGAAAGCTGGTAACTCGGTTTTGAGCGATCATCCAGTAGCAAATTTCAGATGGGACTACTGAAAGTAAAGAGAACCTCTGCTACATAAACTTTTGATGTACAATTGAAATCCCCCCATATTGTATTAGTTATCACAGTCAATCCCATATCAGGGGAATTTAGCATTGATCTGAACTTGAGGAACTAAGCTGGTATGGGTTCTCGGACCACTGCATGATATTGGCACGGCAGAAAGAGTTCCAGTTTGTAAGCATGATTTTCATCAATGAATACAAGTTTTTTCTTTGAAGTCTTGTGAGTTGTTAAAGTTTGCTTGCTTGATTCCAAAAGTGGTAGCATAAACACTTATTTTAATTGTATCTAGTATATTGTTCCGTTACAAGTTAATCTATTTTTTTTAAATATGAAAAAATATTAAGAGCAATGTTATTAAATCTGATCAAATGGGTTAATTTTAAAATTTCTTTACTCTTAACTTTTTGTCTAATACAAGTTTTTAATTAAATCGTGTAAGAGATAGTTTGACTTAAATCGATCGGTTTCATAGGTTCAAATGCAACCTTAACAATAGATAAAAACATGACTCAGTTTTTTAAAAAATTTCAAGATGATAATTTTTTTAAAAATAATACTCATAAAATTGAGTATCAACCTAAAAATAGATATCTATTTGAGACAATTATCTTTAGAAAGCAAACAAAAATCAATAATGCAGTCCATTTCCCAACAAATCCAATATTAAATGATGGAATAAAAAAAGAATAAATTAAAAACAATTAAAAGACAAAAAAAAAAACATATCCTATCAATGGGTAAACTTGTCAAACCTGTAAATCGGGTAAGGTGAGCTAGTACGTCAAACCTGTGAACTAAGTTATGGATTCCAATGAGATTATAATACCTAGGTCATAGATTCTATTGGGTTTAATAACTTTTTCTTATAAATATTTTTTCTTTAATTATATGATAAAAATAAATACTCATAAAATTGAGCACCAACCTAAAAATAAACACTTATTCGAGACAATTATTCATAGAAAGTAAATAAAAATCAATAATGCAGTCCATTTCCCAACAAATCTAATATTAAATGATGAATTCAAAAAAGAATAAATTTAAAACAATTAAAAGACAAAAAAAAAGCATATCCTATCGATGGGTAAACTTGTCAAACCTGTAAATCAGGTAAGCTAGGCTAGTATGTTAAACTTGTGAACTAAGTTATGGACTTCACTAAGATTATAATTTGTTTTTTTTTAAACTATTTTTTATTTAACTATATAATAATAAAAATAGATGATTGTGAAATCAAATGTCAACTCAATACCGAGATATTTTGTTTGGATTACGATAACCTCATAAAAGGGGAAACAAAACCAATTATAAAACTGGATTCTCAATTAACACAATATATAAGGATGAAAAAAAATTAATTTAAAAATTAAACTTGTCAAACCCACGAACCAAGTCAACTAGCTAAACCTGTGAATAGGTTCATGGACTTTATGAAGTTTAATAACATAACTTTTCTTCTGAAACTATTTTTTTTAACTATATGAGAAAAAAAAATGGATGATAAAAAAATTAACTTCAATAAAAAAAAAAACACCCCACCAAACTCGTAAATTAGAGCAACCTGGATTACTATGATAAACTTGCAAACCATGCTAACCTTATAGAAAGGTAAAATAAAAAAAAAATTATGAAGTCAAATTCTCAATTATCCCAATATTAAAAAGATGAAATCGACAAAAACAAATTTGAAAAAAAAATATAACAAAAATTCAAAAACAAAAAGAAAGCAAAACATTGTGGATTACTATTGTTATTCACAGTTCAATGTGTGTGGACGAACAATGGTTTCTTACTTTCTTTACACCCTTTTAATTTTTGTTATTTTATAAAGTTTAATAACATGACTTTTTTCTAAAACTATTTTTTTTTACTATATGAAAAAAATAGACTATAAAAAAAAGCCCAGTTCAATTAAAAAAAAAGAAAAAAAATACAACTAATCAAACCCATAAACTGGAGCAACCTGGGTTACCTTAGTAAACCCGTAAACCATGCTAACTTCGTATAAAGGCAAAATAAAAAGAAACAAATTAAGAAACTAAATTTTCAACAATCTCAATTTTAAAAGATGAAATCGACAAAAATATATTTGAAAAAAAATCATAAAAAAATTCAAAAAGAAAAAAGAAAGCAAAACACTATTGATTACTATTGTTTAATCCACAGTGCAATGGGTGTTGGGTGAATAGTAGTTTCCCCACATCCTTTAATTTTGTTACTTCATAAAGTTTAATAACATGGTTTTTCTCTAAAATTATTTTTTTAACATTATGAGAAAAAAATAGACTATAAAAAAGTCAAGTTTAATTAAAAAAAACCCACCAAATCCATAAACTAGGGTAACCTGGGTTATTTTGACAAATCCGCAAAACACGCTAGTTTCATAGAAAAACAAAATTAAATAAAAAAATTACAAAATTAAATTTTTAACAATTTTAATATTAAAAAATGAGTCGACAAAAGAAATTTTGAAAAAATTATAAAAAAAAACGAAAAGAAAAGGAAAAGGAAAAGAAAAGAAAAGAAAACCATGTGTTAATATATATAAAAGGAAACACTATAGCAATTTATATTGTTTTATAAAAAAAACTGCAGTATTTTTTCACATATTTTAATTTTTCTTATAATAAAATTGGAAAGATTAAGAGTGATAATCTTTACCGTTGAATATAAAAAAGAACTTCTTTTTCTTAATTTTATTTTCTAAATACCTATAAAGTCTGGGTTTTTTTTTTTTTTGAATTCTTTTGAACTATATTCCATCCAATTACCTTATCCAGGTTTTGAAATTAGTAAAGGGATTTTATACTTAGTAATTTATTATTGATTAATAAATGTTTCCTCCTATACAAAGTGTTTTGATTAATTAGTCTTTCCTCCTGTACAAATTAATTAGTCTCTTCTTTGTCCTTTTGTTTTAGAAGCAAAATTAGGTATTTCCTTATTAAACAATCACTTTTCTATAATATATATAAACATATTCATCAAATTAAACATGAAATTATATCGATAATGCCATGTTTTTTTATCAAGTAAATGAATATTAAATAAGAATAAAAATACAGAGGATAATAATATAAATTATATTTTAAAATTTTATTTAATAATTTAAATTTTTAGATTGAAATAATAATTTAATATGGTATCAAAGTTGTTGACTAAGCAATTATAAGTTTAAATCTTATTATTTTTATCTTTTCTTGTAATTAAAATTAATTAATAACATAAAATAATGTGTATTGTATAAATTTTAACAATTGACAAATTTTAAAGCTTGTATATTGTATTAAATAGAAAACAGTGACATCATGACATGAGTGTCTAAATTTTAAAGTTTATGTTTCCTGTTTAGAGAGATGCCATAAAATGATTGAATTAATTATACAATCCAAACAAATTAGCAAAAAAATAAATTCTTCTATATATATATATATATATATATTAAAAAAAAAGCCGTATGATGACTGTTAATAATGAAGGTTTATTACTTCGTTAGGCTTTAATAGAAGTAATCGAGAAGAGGCGTTTAAGATTAAAAAGAAAAGCGCCGTTGCCGGGGATCGAACCCGGGTCACCCGCGTGACAGGCGGGAATACTTACCACTATACTACAACGACTTTGGTGGTATTGGTCAGAAAATAATCTAATTAAACAATGTTTTAAACATATGTTATGATATGTTTGATTTAAATAGGTGTTTGTGGTTCAAAATATTTTTCAAGTACTTGTTTAAAAGTGTGGTCGAAGTTAATGATGCATGTTAAATTACCATAAAGAACAACTAATTTATGTATTAATTTGCATTGTATTTAAACATACATTTACATAAGATAAATTAAAAAGAAGTAAACTTATTTTTATTGTATTTAAATATACATTGTTATAAGATAAACTAAAAATAGGATGTGATTGATTCACAAAGGTTGACATATATTTTGCAATATAAGATAGAATGTGCTACGATTCTTTAAATTTTAAAATGTTAATTTCAAATTTCAGCTAAATAGTTCTAAGATTTGTTAAGTGGGATTTCTTTATATATATATATATATATATATATATATATATATATATATATATATATATATATATATATATAAGCTTCTGTCTAGGGCTTGGACTGGAATTGGAAGGAGGATTTCTTTTGTACTGACTGTAATTATAACTACCTATTGAAAGGAGGATTTCTTTTGAAGAAATTAGAATTTATTTTAAGTATTTTTTTTAAGGGTAATTTTACCCTTTATTGTTGTTATTGTAGTTAATGATGATAAAAATAAAAAAGAGTTTTTTCCGCACATTAACACTGTAAATAAAATTATTTTCCAATGAGAAAATAATTTTCATTATATCTGATAAACAATAATTACACTTGCAGTAAATATACAACTTATAGTAAAATTCATTAAATTTTTTTAACTAGGTAATCTACATTATTACTCCCTGAAAAAAAAAAAAACCAAGCTAAACTAAATCAAATGATAGAACCTTCGCAACAACTATAGGTTGTGCATGGTACATGCACAGCTATTATCTTTGCTATTATCTTTATCTTAGAGTGAAAATTATTTTTTTTAACTATTCTAATTTAAAAAATAAATTTGCCCAATGTGCTAATTAGCTATAAAAAGGTTATAAAAACCACGAACCTCTCTCTAATAAGCAAGTAATTATTATAATCTTGAGCTCATGGAGTGCGACTTTAGGTTTTAATTTAAAAACTATTTCATAGATAATTTATAAATAAAAGGAGTTAAAATAATCTTAAGTTAGAAGTATATAATAAAATGATTGAAAATATTTTTTTTTAAGAAAAGAAATGTGTAGTATAAAGTTAAGTGTTTTTGGCCAAAGATCGCGTACATTCCAATTATTGTGATCGATCAAGAGTTCATTCAAACGGACGCCCGCTAATGCATTGGACGACTACGGCAGGTTACTACTTCTCTCTTTCACCTCCTCGTTTTGTATTCTGATGATGCAGGAAAAAAGATGAAATTTTTCTCTTGAAAAAATAAATTATTTCGCAAGTGTAAATATAAAAAAGGGCGTGTGATGAAAGTCAGCTAGTTACGGTGGTTAGCTGGTCAGAGTTGTTAATTGTTAATTTTTCTCCCTCGATTTCTTTTCTTCTTCTAATTTTCTCTTCGATTTTTAAGCTCTTTAGCTTTGTTAAGGTGAAGCCTTAACATGATTAAACTACTCTTTGTTCGTTTTTCTTAAATATCTTCTTCTTCTTCATGAATTTGTTACGAACCAGGAGACATGATGATGAAGGCTGGAAGGAGAGCAACAAGAAGCAACAACAGCACTGAAAGAATAACGGTTAGTCTGGTGGAATTTTGTTAGCTGGAAGTTAGAAAAGCAGTTGAGTTAGTTAAGGAAGTAGTTAGAGTCAGTACTCAGTAGGCTTGAATATAGTTACAGTCAGTAGAAGAATAAAAGCTTGTATATAAACTGGTGTATGAAACGTGTGAGGGGGAAGAAAATATAGAAGATCAATCTCATTTCTCTGCTCATTCTCCTCTGCTCTCTCTTGTTTCTGTTCCTTCTCAGTTTCTGTTCTCTTTTCTTTCTATTCTTTCTAATCTTGTTAAGCTGAGCTTAACAATTGGTATCAGAGCTTGTAACAAATTGCGAACCTCATTCAACAATGGTGGACGGTAACAAATTCAAGATAGTAGATGAACATTGCAAAAGGTTAGACAACCAGCTGCAGACTTATCATCTAGAATGGCAGGAATCCATGGCCGAAAACAAGGAGCAAGGGGCCAAGATTGAGCAGTTGGTCATACAAATGGAACTATTATCCTCACAGTTCCAACAATTTGTAGCTGCCCAAACAGCAAGGACAAAGATGGCGGGAGGCCACTCCAGAGGTATCCTAGCAACACCAGGGATGGACAGGAACGTGGAAGTGAATGCATCTACTGAAAAAATAACACCAGGACTTCGAACTCAGAGTCGAGGTGAGCAGATGACAGGGCAAGAGTTTCATAAGTCAGGATTCCACATACCATTGCCAAAGATGGAGCTATCAACCTTTAGAGGCGAGGATCCTCGAGGATGGCTGCGAAAATACAAGAAATACTTCAGGATACACTCGATACCAGCACATCAGTGGGTAGAGGTTGTCTCGTATTACTTGGAAGGCAAGGCAGATGTGTGGTTTGAAGGGTTTGTGCGAGGGAATGAATCATTGATTGATTGGGAAGAGTTTTCCCAATCTATCTGCAGAAGATTTGGCAATAAAAAGGATGTTGTGGAAGAATTTAACAAGCTTTTGTAAGACAGAGGTGTAAAAGAATATGTTGAGAGGTTTGAGGAGCTTAAGTCATTGATGAATTCTTTAAAACCTTCATTGCCTGAATCCTATTATGTTTCAAGTTTTATCAGTGGACTCAGGGAAGATATAAATCCAATGCTTAAGATCCTCAGGCCAACAACACTAATGCAAGCATTTGAACAAGCCAAGTGGCAGGAGGAATCAAATAATGCCATGGATAAAAGGAGTCTATTCAGTCCAAGAACTGCTCTCTCAGGTAGCATGGATCGACAAGCAGATTCTTGAGGACAAGAATCTCTTGAAGAGGGGAGTATTGTTACGAACCAGGAGACATGATGATGAAGGCTGGAAGGAGAGCAACAAGAAGCAACAACAGCACTGAAAGAATAACGGTTAGTCTGGTGGAATTCTGTTAGCTGGAAGTTAGAAAAGCAGTTGAGTTAGTTAAGGAAGTAGTTAGAGTCAGTACTCAGTAGGCTTGAATATAGTTACAGTCAGTAGAAGAATAAAAGCTTGTATATAAACTGGTGTATGAATCGTGTGAGGGGGAAGAAAATATAGAAGATCAATCTCATTTCTCTGCTCATTCTCCTCTGCTCTCTCTTGTTTCTGTTCCTTCTCAGTTTCTGTTCTCTTTTCTTTCTATTCTTTCTAATCTTGTTAAGCTGAGCTTAACAGAATTTGTTGCCCAAAGGCAAAGTGGCATGTCGAGTCTGCAGATGGCTAAGTTCATGGGGGAATTCTTTGTGTTGAATGTTGATCGCTTCTGTTTGGCTCTGGCTAGCAAAAAGATACATGCTACGTTTACCATGGGTATCCTCCTGATCTCGGAGGTGAGTTTTTAATCTTGTTTTAAACTGGGGTTTTTCTCTTTCAATGATTTTTTCTTCGTTGTTGTTGTGTCGCTATAAGAAATTGTGTGCCTTTAATGTGTTTGATAAAAGTTCTAATAGGTTGATTGTAGTTGTTATTTAAGTTACTTTTTATATAAAAATATATAAAATAATATATTTTTTTATTTTTTAAAATTTATTTTTAATATTAACATATTAAAATAATTAAAAAAATATAAAAAATATTTTGTTTTAAAGTATAATCACATCACACCGGTAATACACTTTAAGATAATATTTGAAAACGCAATTGAAACAATATTTTTTAAAAATTTAAAAATTTTTCTTCTTTGTTTTTGTTTAAAATTAATTTTTTTATATTTTCAAATCATTTTAATATATTAAAAATAATTTTTAAAATTTAAAAATTATTATTTTTATATGTTTTTTAGCAAAAAATAATTTAAACTATAATTACTACCATACTTCTAAACAAATTTTAAATCAGTTCTCGAAGTGTTGTTCTTCACAGTTTAATTCTGATACTTCATGAAATTGCAATAGATTTTGAAGGTCGCTTTTGAATGGTGAGTCCTTTTGTTATGGGTTAATAAGAGCTTGTTAAAAATTATGATAAATATTTTTTAATTTAAATATATATTAAAATAATATATTTTTTTATTTTTTAAAATTTATTTTTAACACCATCATATCAAAACAATAAAAAAAATATAAAACAATATATACTCAAAGTCTCAGATTATTGGATAAGAATAGAGATGTAAGCAAAGTAACTAAGTATGCTTTTGGAAAATATATTATTTTGAAAAGTAATTTACTTTTAACCAAACTTTCAAACATATCCCCAGGATCAAGCAACAGAAGAGACAAAATAAGGGTGGCAATAAATTATATGAGGCTTACAAAATCCCCTCCCCGCCATAGGTGGCATTTTAATTTACAATTATAAGACAACAATCACTGTCTTCATTAATGGAAAAGTATATGCTTCCAAATGCAACATCAGCTTTGGAAATTAGTTGTATAGATGCCTGCTACTCACTCACTCGTTCATACATAAGAATAAGAGTAAGAGGTGTGCCAGTCACGTAAGCCGCGACGCTTGCTATTATGGATTTTTTTTTTAACTTGGATGTTCAGAGTTCAGACAAGTTGTCTATAGCATGATTAATTTTACCTTTTAAAAAAGTAATGACTATATAAATCAGCACTCAAACTTATAATTATTAAAAATTAAATTTAAAACCTAACCCATTGAATTACGATTTCCATTTGTCGTTTGTATTTCCATGAATATTACTATATATTATAAACCTTATCCAAATAATAATAATAATAATAATAATATATACTCCTTACTAAATTAAGCAAATAAACGACTATCCTGAAAATGAAAAAGCCACACTCCTAGCTCTGGTTTATGTTTCTGATGTTAATCAACACGCTCAGATATCATTCGTTCTGTAAAGGAGCAGCAGGAGTGTCAGAACAAGCAAGTTGACCATTCTATCATTGAAACTTGTTTATGTTTGAGATTTCTTAGAGTACTATTTGTACTTACTGTTCTTCTTAGCGATGTGTTCTCTGTTACTCATTTTGTAATGTTTTTCTTCTGTTTTCCTCTCTCTGTTTGATCAACTGTAGGTAAAGCAGGCAGTTTTGGTTTGTGTAGGGAGGTGGGAAGATGGGTTTGGAGGCATTGGTTTGGTATTGTCGACCTATGGCAAATGGGGTTTGGGCAAAAGAAGTGGATAATGCATTTGGTGCTTACACTCCCTGTGCCATTGACTCCATAGTCATTTGCATTTCTCATATGGTTCTTCTTGGTCTGTGCTTGTATCGAATGTGGTTGATTATTGACAACAATACCAAAGTTCAAAAATACTGTCTCAGGACAAATTACTATAATTACATGCTGGGTTTTTTGGCTGCTTACTGCACAGTTCAGCCTTTATTAAGGTTGTTTATGGATGTCTCAATCTTCAATCTGGATGGCCAGACTTCCCTTTCTCCCTTCGAGGTACATGAACTTAATTTCTCGTTAATTTAGACTTCTAATGTTTCTGTCATAGATAAACCATATTTCTAAATCAGCATTTGCTGGCTGTCTTTCTTTTCTTTTCTTTTTCAAAAAAATCTGTATTAACTTGTTCTTCTGATAATCATTTTACCGTCTTCTTAGTGGATTTTCTGCCCTTTGCAGCTGGTCTCCTTGATTGTTGAGGCCCTTGCCTGGTGCTCCACTCTTATCATGATTGGTTTGGAAACAAAAATATACATTCGACAGTTTCGATGGTATGTGCGGTTCGGAGTTATTTATGTGTTGGTAGGGGAAGCGGCAATGCTCAATCTCATACTGTCAGTGAGTGATTACTACAGTAGGTTAGTCATTCCTCCATTTCCTGACTTAATAAATTAACTCAACCAAGTTCTATTTTTCGTGTATTTTTCCATCAGGTTGGAGTGCCATTTAATGTGAGCAAGGTTTTTTTTTTTTTCCTGTGCAACAGCCCCGTCAAATAAAAAGATAGCAATGTTGTACTATTGGCTGGAGAACGTTATTGTAATTACTTAGTTGATAAAATGAGTGATTCTAAATTATATAGTAGCCTTCAGGGGAAATAAAATAGAAAGATAGTAATGTTGACCATAATTACAATCTGGGCTTCTGCCAAACTCTTCACAATTGAGAATAAGAAAAGGAAAATTTTAGAAGCTGATTTTTTTAACAGGAGTAGTGTCCTGCCATCTGATTTATAAAGAGAGGGAAGGGTGGGGTGGGGATTAAATTCCTGAATTTTTAATTCCAATGAACAATCTGTTAGTGGACTATGATACAATCCAATCCAGGTGTAAGTCAAGACAATGTGCAAACATTTGCAGAAATAAACTATTTGTTGGTGAGAATAGGTAATCCTGCTGTACAAGCCTCAAGAAGCAAGTTTATCGCATAAATGCAATTTGCAATGAGGTTGGATGGGCATGACTACTATAGATTTCATGGTTATTCTAGATAAGGATGCTTTCAGGATTAACAGTATTATTTTCTGCTGTTTATATTCTCACAATTTATGTTGGAGGCAACACTAAACTACAGTTCTTTTGCGAATGCAGATTTACATTGTATATGTATATCAGCACGGTTTTCTGCCAGGTTTGTGGCCTTCTATTTCTCTATAATATAAAGATTATAGGGTATATCAGCTCTTCTAATTTTCTCATCTTTCTTCATGCTACTTTGACCTATCATCCATTCAATGGTCTTCAATCAGGGCTGGTAAATGCTTATGCTAAGGTGGACATCTCTAGCTGTTTTTGTACAAATTTTGACTCTGCTTCAGTCTATCAAAACTGAAGTCACTTGCCATGGCCTTGGAAGACATTACAACTTGAGCCTAGCCTGGCTTGGCCTTATAAACCAAATCAACAACATTTTTAAATTAAGCACCTAACAACAACATTCCAGGGAGAATTTTTAAAGTTTTGTGAGAATGACATGAAAGCTGCTTTGTTTTGGATGTTTTGATACTCATTAACATATCTTTGTTGGGATTTTCTTAAGCTGGTAAAGGTGGGGAGTGGACAATGCCATGGATAGTGGCATCTTTAGATCATAGGATGGAGCCTGTTGGAACCTCTAGGCTTATCCTGATGCTAAACAGCCAATAGATACAATTTCTTTCTCGAACTGCCTGGCAGGTTCTTAAGCCTTGATTGAATCCACTTTTTTTCCACAGGCCACCACAACATCTTGGATGTTACAGATTGATACCAAAACGATTGAGTTGTTTAGAATGCACCGATGACATCAACACTAATTCTTGGCATAGAAGTTCAATTTTGTTTCATTAGCTTGACCAAATTCTTAATCATTCCCAAAAATGACAAGCACCTCAGTCATATTTTGCCGTGTGGCTACTTTTGTTGCAGGTTTTGCTTGGGATTCTTCTACTTGTTTATATTCCCAATTTGGATCCTTATCCAGATTATGTTATGATGGAATCTGAGTCTCTTGATAATTGTGAATATGAAGCACTTCCTGGAAGAGAGCAAATATGTCCTGAGAGGCACGCCAACTTATTTTCTAGTAAGTAGTTCATTATTCACTGTTCTCAATGCCAAGAGATCTCAAAATTCTTGCTTCTATTTCTCAAGCGGTTGCTTAAGATAGAAAAAGTAATGAACTGCATGTTGGCTAGAGATCAAAAGTGTGGTTTCAGTGATAGCTAAGCTGGTTAGTCATTAATTTTTTAAATGCTTATAGATGTATTGATTCATTTCCCTCTGCAAGGAATATTTTTTGGATGGTTGACTCCACTCATGAAGCAAGGCCATAAAAGACCTATTACTGAAAAGGATGTTTGGATGTTAGACACGTGGGACCAGACTGAGACATTGATAAAAAAGTATGCACCACGTTCTTCTCTTTCATGGTTTAAGGGAAACCTTGTATCCCTTTTTTTGTAAATGTTTTCAGCTATTGCAGGTTCCAGACTTGTTGGGTTAAAGAATCTAAAAGGCCACAACCACGTCTCTTAAGAGCAACTAACAATAGTCTTGGGGGAAGGTATTGGTTGAATTGCAAGTCTCATGTTGTTTCATTCCCTTTCATTTTGATACTTATTGGACTTTAAACATACCAAATGGTGGCTTTATCCTTTGTAAAACCTCCTGAATTATATGTTTTTTGTTTGATTGAGACCCTTGAACAATTGTTTTCCCTCATTTCAACTCTTAAATTATAAGGTGTTTTGATTTAGACCCTATATGTTAGATTATGTCCATTTATCCATCACTTAGAATCTGAGTTCCAGTTGTTTTCCTATAAAATTTTCCAAAATCATAGAAGAAAATGATAAAAAAATCATCAAGAAATCAGCCTTAGACAACATTATGATCAAATTATCATCAAGAAATCAACACTTAAAATTCTTATGATTTTCTTGATGATTTATGAGAAAAACAGATGGCCTGCGCATGGTATTTAAAAACTAAAATGGATAAATCTAAGAGAAGAAATACAAATGAAAACATCCTACAGTTTAGGGGTTCAAATCAGAAAAATATATTAGGAGTGTTGTAAAATTACTTACAATACTAGAGATGTTTCTATTATTTAGCTTATTGTAGTAAAGATTTTCTTTTGCTATTACCAATATATATTAATCACATTTTATTCGTTTTTTATCATAATTTTCTGTAGGTTTTGGTTGGGAGGATGTTTTAAGGTACATGTTCCTAGGATTGCTTTAACTTGTTTAATTTCTCAATAAATTATCAATCGTACTTTTTCTATGTTATAGTTTGAATTTGGTTAATCTGGAAGCTTGAGCTTTTTAGTTTTATTTTCCTATTGCATGTTGGGATATTATTGCTCTTGACTCATAATATATATCAAATTTGTGGCCTCAACTCTTAAATTGTAGGGAATACTCTCAGTTTCAACCTTTATCAGTTATGGACCATGCAATGATTTCTCTCTGCTATTGTAACAATTTCAATCCAAACTGATGTTCTAGGCTGAAATCTAACAAAGTGGACTTTAGGAACTCTCTACTAATGTCACAAGTCTTGTGGAGCTTATACCTTTTTATTTTTACTTGTAGATTGGCAATGATCTTTCTCAATTTGTGGGACCTATTGTATTGAGCCACCTCTTGCAGGTCTGTTTCTTTATTGTTAATGCCTTTGTTTTATATAATGCATGACATCCATTTTGCTGTTAGCTAGAGTTTCATGTTTGGTAAGAATTTATTTAGATTTCATACAGAAGGATTTTGATATTGCTAATAATTATCTATATTCTTTTTATATGCTTGTAAATAATAGTCAAATGGGATAGCTAATCCGTCATGTACTTCCTTGATTACACCAAATGTCTCTCAATATTTAGTCAAGGGTTATTTTTTCTATGCTTCAATAATTGCTCTATTGAATAGCATTTTTCCTATGATAGAAATAGTTCAATTGATTAACTCAAATTTGATATGGAGCACAATTCAAATCTCTTACACTTCGTGCTTATGCTGCCAAATTTGCAATTGTTCGACTACATGCAGTCAATGCAACGAGGTGATCCAGCTTGGATTGGTTATATCTATGCCTTCATAATTTTCCTTGGGGTGGTATGACTTCGAACTCATCTATTCTTTCAATTTCATTTTTATAGGAAACAGATTGAATATGTATAAACATTTCTCTCTACCTTCATCTGTTTAATTTCACTGTTTGTATGATGTTATCTGTTTTATTTCCTTAGCTTGATCTTATGGCGTACATAATATATTCCATTGTATGTGTTAACATTCAAGCAACTCAGTTTACATATTTCATCATTTAATTGCACATATTTGGTTACGTTTTATTTGGGGATTTTCTAGTTGATAGAACAGTGTTTTAAGCATTTAACTGCTGTTAATGATAATTGAGAAGCCTTTAGTACTCGCAAAATGTTCAACTGCAGGTTACACTTGTATTTGGGATTGTTGATAGTGAAGCTAGCTACTAATTGTGAAAGTTATCAATTTAAAAATCAATAGTTTTGGAGGATTTGTATTCCTTCTATAGAGTGTTTGTTACACGATTGTGAGTATATAAATATGAAGTGTAGCTGTTTTTGTAGCAAAACTGTCGCCAATCAATCAAATAAATCATATCAATTGTCGCTTAAAACATTAAACTTATTTATTCTAGCTTTATCGTTGTTTTTTCAATTGTTTTCTTGATCATTTTTCCTTAATTTACATAATTTTTTGTTTCTTTATTTCAATCTTTTCTCCTTTGGTAGCCGAGCATCACTTGCTCACATGATCATCAGGGTAATGTTTACTTGTTCATCGAGTCCGAAAACTTAAGAAGTCTTAGCCACTCATAATTTTCCTTGTAACATAGTATAACTAGCCACTGTAATGTATTGTTATGTTCTTCTTTTTCTGTATTATTTTCAATCTTGATGTCATCATTAATATTTAAAGTTCTTTGATATCACATTTAATTATTGATATCAAGATACGGGACTTCATTGACCCTGATAAAACTTCTTTCTGATGGTGAATCCACATTTGATTAAGGGAAGCCTATGTAAAACAAGAAGTCACAAAATCAGAATAATGTAAATGAAGTATGAAAACAGGATTCATAATGTGATTGAGATACCTTTGATAACTTTCAAAGTTCTGATTTTTATGGTACCCCTCTCTCTCCCTCACTCCCAATATAAAGGTTTAAACAAGCCAAGATTTCCATGTTAGCAACCAATCTTGCTTGCACAATGGAAAGAGTTACTGGTTTAAGTGATACATGGTATGGCTGGACTATGTTTAATGGCGTGACAAATAAAATCAAGCAATTCTTCATGTATCTAAATGTTGCTACACTATGTGGCTAGCCACTCCTATTATTCTCCTAACCGTGTTTCTTCTTGGTTGGCTAATTTTATTATGCTATGGATATTTGCCAATGGAATGTAGTTTTTGGATTAATTGGTTGATTTACATGGTTCAGCTGTTTGGTGCGCTTTGTGAATCTCAGTTTTTCCAGAATGTTATGCGTGTTGGTTTTCAGCTGCGGTCAACTCTGGTAAAACTTTTTTCTTATCAATATTTAGATGTATATGAACTTGTTTTTTAAATATATCCTTCACCATCATTTTTCTTTGGAATTTTGGTTGTGTGCCAAATCCAAATTCTTGCTTTGTTGTTTCTAAATGAGTTAGCTATTTTTACAGTAGCCTTTTCCAATTGCAGGTGGCTGCTATATTTCGCAAATCCTTGAAACTAACTCATGAGAGTCGAAAGAACTTTCCATCAGGTAAGATAACAAATATGATCACAACAGATGCCAATGCACTTCAGGTATGCTCTTTATGAAGAACTATTAATATGCATTTAGTAACTCATGTCATGGGAAAAGAGAATTAATTATTCATTAGAGTGAGTGTGTACTTGGAACATTATACATTATATGACTTTGAAGAGAAATTATAGTGGCAATATAATAATTTTTGTAATCATAAATACTTATTGATATCCTATCCAAATGACCCTGTCCTTGCATAATTGGGAAGTCTTCATCATGTCCTTACTTCTTTTTTTAATTGTTTTATTGTGAGATTTTTTAATGTTTGAGCAATTTTCATATTTTCTTTTATTTCTTAATACTTTTTCAAGAACTGTAGTTTTTCCTAAAAACTAATTCTTAATTTCTAAAACATTATAAATATTTTGATTTCTTAATTTTTTTAAAAGAGGTTTGTTAAAAAAAACTTAATTTTTTCCTTTTAAAAAACTTAGGGAGGAGGGAGGTGGCCAACATTTTTGTCCTTCCTATGTGATTGGCTTGTTCTTGAATCTTGGATTTGGGAGTTATATGTAACAATGAATTTCCAAGGGAAGAGTGAGACAACCATTGTTTTTTTAGGTTTTGAATTATGAAATAATTAATTTTTAAAAGGAATATAAGAATTTTGTTATAGTTGGACATTTAATATATTAATCAATAACTACTATAATTATTCTATAAAAAAAACCAACTACCATGTTTTGAGTTGTTTTAAATTACATGACTCTCTAACATCCCTTTATCTTTTTCTCCCCCTAAAATTAATGAATCAATTCGCTAATTAAAAAATTAATTTTACAATAGTTGGAGAAATCTCCAACATGTCCCTACATTCTCAATTATTTATAGTACATCTTTGTATTGCTTAAGGGTAATTTTGAAACCAAAAAAAATACACTTTTATCAATTTAGATGGCAAAATTTGATGGAACATATTAAAGAATGTGAGTACTATACAAGGATAAAAGAGATAATATTGGAGACCTTTTTAATTATACATGGACACATCAAGCCATTTATCCTATTTTTATTTTTACCTTTCCTCTCCAATATTCTTCTTTTCCCATTGTTTATTAAGGTCTAAAATGCACTGCCATTGTATTCTGTAGCAAATATGCCAACAACTTCATGGATTGTGGTCTGCTCCATTTCGTATCACCATTTCCATGGTTCTTCTTTACCAACAATTAGGTGTTGCTTCACTTTTTGGCTCGCTAATGCTTGTTCTTATGGTCCCCACACAAGTAAGAAGTATTCTTCCTTTCGCTAAATTTAGTGTTTTGATTCTTAGAATCAACATTTGATTGTCTTAGTTAATTAGTTTTATAATATTCAATCTTGTGATATTTCCTTATATTGTTTTAATATTGACACAACAAACAAGTGTCCCTCAATCTCAAACTAGTTGGGGTCAACTGTATTGATATTTTCATGTCATTCAGATCAATCATAATTTATTTAATATCAATAAAAATAAAATTTTCAAGCACTCCAAAATGTTAATTGATGTGCTCATAACTTATAGAGTAGCTTTTTTGTGTGCATTAAGGTCTCCTCATATAGCAAGGTCTATTTAAGGTGTGAATAGATGGCTTAGCTTCCAAGTTACGTAGGCACACTAGAATATTCTTGAATGACTTGTTGGTTTGTTGGGTGTACTGGTGTTATTAGAACTAAACTAGACCTGCCAGTTTAACAAGCGAACTAGATCTAGAATGGTCTAGGTCAAGGGAATAGATTGCCTTATAATTTGCCCCATAAGAACCATTGAAAACCGATTTGATCAAATCACCCAAAAACCTTCATAACCGCCTAACTCAGGCTGGTTGAACTATGGCGATTTAATTGTGCCACATCAACTCTTAAAAATAAAAAACAATGGTGTGATATCGAACACCTCATAAAACTGAAGGCTCAGTTATATCATTTTTGTACCCCCAACATGATTTTTTTGTGTTGTGTGTGTGTGTAATAAAGATGATCTCTAAACTGAGGGCTATACTCTCTAGACTGTATGGCAATAAATAATATGCTCATGCTACTAATTTTGGAATCAAGCAACATATAAGTAAAAAAAGTGAGATTGCAACTTTAATAACACACAAGACTAAAAAGGGCACTTGCTTTCATTGGTGAGAAATTTTGTTCACAAACCTGGACTCTTCCTTCAGACATGATGTTCATGCAGGAATTCAATACTAGAAGATTGTTGAAGAGCTTACAGACACTATTAGTTTACAAAGTAGAACCGAGTAACCAAACTATCAACCTACAAATCTATCTATCAGCCTATGGTGTTACTGCCTACAGCTATAGACTTAAAGATTGACTTGCAATTTGCAAGGTGCGAGGTTACTATAATTTATCCATTGTAAAACAAGTCCACACGTAAATTTTGTAAGTTTCTAATATGTTTGGTAATATTACAATATGTATCACTTAAAATTGCTGTCTTTTTGTGACTGAAAAGATATTTTGAGTCAAAACAAGGAATCAGAAGTTACCTTTTCTAACTCTAGCACAAGTTACAAAATTTAGTTGAAATCCATAGGTAAATTGTGTATTATATGCTCACAGTTGTTGTATCAAGTCATTAGATTTTAAAAGTATCATTACTTCTGTAGTTTGATAGAATTGTGCATTTAATTTAGTTAAGTGACCCATTTTCATTTCATCCACATTGATTTTCATTCCTTTTAATCTTTTTGTGTGATAGACAATTTTGATGAGCAAGATGAGAAAGCTAACTAAGGAAGGATTGCATAGGACAGACAAAAGAGTCAGCCTCATGAATGAAATCTTGGCTGCCATGGATGTTGTGAAGTATAGTTTAAGTTTAAGAAGAATTGCTCTTATATTTTCAGTCTCATGCCATTTCAAGTGATTGTTTTGACTCTATAATGAAATATTTCAGATGTTATGCATGGGAGAAGAGCTTTCAATCCAGAATTCAAAGTGTGCGGGATGATGAGTTGTCATGGTTTCGCGGTGCACAATTACTAGCGGCTGTATGGAACAAACTATGTATCTTGCTGGGTTATTTTGTTGCTCCTTCTCTTCCAAGAATGTGCAAAAAGCATGATGCTTCAATGATTCCATTTAAAATTATATTCATAGTGAAATCTAGAAAATTATAAATGTGATCTAACTATGAAGTATGATTTGTCTTGAGAAGAAACAGTTGCTAAAATTTCTATCATATCCTACATCCCACCACCTATGGAGTCATGTATACCTATGTGTTATGATAAGTATGTGCACCTCAGTCAAAATAAAAATAAAGAGAGAGAGAGAGAGAAGCTTGTGCACTTAAATTTTGACTTATTGATTGAGTATGCAACTACATTCCGATAGAGAACAAGTATCTATATATATAATGTTCAAATCTATCTCTAGACAATGCTTCTGACATGTATTTTATCATTTTTTTTTGCTCTATTTTGTAAATATGATAATCGTTTAATCTAATCTGGTATAATTATAATGATTTGCTCCTCTAATGTGTAAATAAGCATATCAGTTAATCCTATTTGATAGAATTATAATGATCATGGAGGCACTATAACTAATCATTTGAAAGGGCATGATTTATCACTTATTTTGTGGCATAAGTGATCTTGATCCTCTATATGCAAATGCAATACTAACCAGAGCACTGCAATCTTTCTGTGCTGCTGGTGTTAAATGTACGGGAACCTTACATGTGCATTGACTGACTATTTCCCTTCTATTGCAGTTCAATAGTTTTATACTGAACATCATCCCAGTTATTGTGACACTGGTTTCATTTGGCACGTTCACCTTGCTTGGTGGAGATTTGACACCTGCAAAGGCATTTACGTCACTCTCTCTGTTTCAAGTCTTAAGATCTCCTCTAAACATGCTTCCTAACTTACTAAGCCAGGTTCTGTTATTTTTTCTATTTCACTAATTATACTTGATAATATACAAGTTTTGTTGATGATGTCAGCTTTGCCTTTGATGCAAACTGAGCCCGCCCTCCTAAAAAAAAAATACAAGTCCTTGCATTCTTGTCATAATTCTTCATGTTTCATGTCACATACCAGATTTGTGTTTGCTAGTGCGGTTGGCTGTTTTGAAAAAAAGATTAATAATCTGAAGTACAAGTTTTTCCTAAAAAGCATGAATTTGATCCTTTATTTAAAACCTGTTGTTTTTTTAAACATGCGAGGATTGTTACTAAAAACCCTTCTAAATCAGTCTTCTATAAAAAAATCCTACAAAATACTTTTCTACCGACAAAATCCCAAAATAAAATGTTCATACCAAAATATATAATTATGCCAAAACTTAGCTGGAGAAATATAAAGAACTTTTTTGAATGAAAAAATTACTAGCTTTATTTTCTTGGATAATTGTATCTCAAGACAAAATTATCATGTTCTTCAATGAATCTGTGGCTGTATTATGTGCTTACAACAAAATTCATCTTATTTAGTCAAGAGCTAATTAGCTTACCTTGCGTGCTGTATGATTACTCATATTGGCTGTATTCTTTCTTAGGTGTGTAACTGTAACTTGTTCTGTAGGTTGTAAATGCAAATATATCATTGCAACGCTTGGAGGAACTGTTTTTAGCTGAAGAGAGAATTTTAGCACTAAATCTGCCTCTTAAACTTGGAATTCCAGCTATCTCAATTGAAAATGGGAACTTTTTATGGGATTCAAAGGTTAACTTCTACATCTTACGCATCTAAGAAATTGGTCTTGTGGTTTGATGGAAGTTGAATTTGATATTTATTTGAAATTTTTGTATTTGCACTTGATTGGAATTTTGTATTCTAAACATAGTTAAACTAGGAATTATACTAGAAACATTGTTAGGAACTGTGGTGGTAAATAAACACCACGTTATTTCTTGTGGTCTACTTCTTGATTTTAACGCTCAGACATGCTTTTTATTCAAGAAATCTTAGAATCTCATGCCTTTTCCAGCTAGAAAAGCCAACTTTGTCAGATATCAATTTAAAAATACAAGTTGGCGGCTTTGTTGCAATTGTTGGCGGGACTGGAGAAGGAAAAACATCTCTTGTATCAGCAATGCTTGGAGAACTGCCTCCTATGGAAGATGCAAGTGTTGTTATAAGAGGGACTGTTGCATATGTTCCTCAAGTTTCATGGATCTTCAATGCTACTGTGAGTTACAGCTTAGTTTCTTCTTTGTTAATTAATTTTGGTCTCTGACATAATTATCATTTATTTTGTATCTTTGTAGTGCTTCTGTGCTTCAAAGCCAAGTTTCATGGATCTTCTCAGGCTTTCCATTAATGTTGTGCACATTCTTGACATTGAAAATCTGTTCTTACAGGTGCGTGACAACATATTATTTGGGTCAGAATATGAACCTTCACGCTATTGGAAAGCTATTGATGTAACTGCATTACAACATGATCTCGAGTTGCTTCCAGTTAAGAGCATCCCTTTCTTCTCTCTCTTGATTCTTCTGTTTTGTTTGAAATATCCCTTAGACGATTACCTCACAATTGTTTATTCAGGGCCGTGACCTCACTGAGATAGGTGAAAGAGGAGTCAATATTAGTGGAGGGCAGAAGCAAAGAGTTTCCATGGCTAGGGCTGTCTACTCCAATTCAGATGTATACATATTCGATGACCCTTTAAGTGCTTTAGATGCTCATGTTGGTCGACAGGTACTGGGTCATGTTAAATACTATAAGCTCACATTAAAGTTAATTTGATCACTAGTGCTACTTGTGCTATATCTTATTGCGAGCTTGATATGGTTCACGGTGATGAACAGCTCTTTATTATTAAGCTTTCTTTATACAAAGTGAACATTCAATAACTTTATTCCAACGATGTTATTCCTTGAAGACCAAGTTATGAGTTCGAGGGAATCTCTCTCTGGTTCTTTTTCATATTACTTTAGTGTTTCATGACTTTGACAATCGCTAGCTTCACACATCGAAGCTATAAAAGTAAGCTTAAAAAGCTTCTGTTTAAGCTAAATATTAGCCTAATCTCAAATTTACAGGTCTTCAACAGTTGTATTAAGGACGAGTTGCAAGGAAAAACCAGGGTTCTTGTCACCAACCAGCTACATTTTCTTCCACAAGTGGATAAAATTATTCTTCTCAGTGAAGGTATGATTAAAGAGGAGGGAACCTTTGAGGAACTCTCTAAAAATGGGAAGCTGTTCCAAAAGCTGATGGAAAATGCAGGGAAAATTGAAGAGCTAGTGGAAGAAAAGAACAGTGAAAATTTGGACTGCGAAAGCTCAAAACCAGCAGCTAATGGGGGAAATGATTTGCCACAAAAAGCAGGTTACAAGATGAAAGTGAAAGGAGGGAAATCTGTACTTATCAAGCAAGAAGAACGTGAAACAGGTGTTGTCAGTTGGAATGTTTTGATAAGGTAATTTAGGGGGCTTATTTAAGATTCTTGCTATATTTTATTTCTTTGATTGTTTGCGCAATTTCTGAACAATGCCTTAGGATAGGGACCCTTTTCTGAGTACTTTCAGCAGATTTTTATATGATGCTCACAGCAGCAAAGCGTGCAAACCAAGTTCATGGGTAAACCTCTTTGGTCTACTAAGAAAACTTCAATCCGGGTCAAAGTTGAAAACATATTTCCTAGTCTTTAACTGTTGTACCACAATTGTGGCCAAGGTAGCACTGGATATCCTGAAGACTAGTGATTCTCAAATGCACGAATTTTGGATGCAAAACCATTTAATGCCCATTGGATACCAACTACTTACTGTAGATGTTCCCATGTTATACAGTGTCTTTGTAGTTTTAAGCTCTCCAGCAAGCACTTAAAACCAGTGGTAGAAACATTTTTTCAACTAATGGCCATTCTGTAACGTGAATACTTTAATATTTCCTAGTTTTTCAATAGCATTTATGCTAGTCATAAACATGAAACATTCGAAGAGAATTTTGTTGCTCTTGTACTTGACCTTTTTATGTCCATTTGCAGGTATAACAATGCATTAGGAGGCATATGGGTGGTTTTAATAATCTTTTTGTGCTACTTATTAACTGAAGTTCTTCGAGTTTCAAGAAGTACATGGTTGAGTGTTTGGACTAATCAAAGCACTTTGGAGAGTTATAAGCCAGGATACTACATTTTTGTGTATGCAATTCTATCATTTGGTCAGGTTTGTTCACAGCCACGGTTGGCATCAATTTCTTAGAGTCGCAATATTTGTAAGCTTTTAGCAGGAAAAAGAAAGAAATAGCTTAATCCATTATACTTTCTTTCATTTGCAGTTGTTTTTTAACATAGAATAACAGATGTTGAAACAAAAAAGAGAAGCAGTGAGGAAGAAACTTTAGAATTTATGTAATTGCTATGGTCATTAGAGTCTTACTTCATATTTCTGGTTCAGGTGATTGTGACTCTATTGAACTCTTATTGGTTAATCAGTTCAAGTCTTCATGCAGCCAAAAGACTTCATGATGCCATGCTAGACTCTATCCTACGAGCTCCCATGCTATTTTTCCACACTAACCCATCTGGGAGAATAATCAATAGGTTTGCGAAGGATCTAGGTGAAATAGATTGCAACGTTGCCAATTTTGCCAACAATTTTCTAAACCAAGCCTGGCAACTGTTTTCAACTTTTGTGCTGATAGGCATTGTGAGCACAATATCATTGTGGGCCGTTATGCCACTTCTGATCTTGTTTTATTCAGCCTATCTATATTATCAGGTATGATGAGAAATCCCTAGTTGTTGTTGTTTGGAAACTGGTATGCCTTTTGCAATGAATGTAACTTTAGTATCTTGGTTGGGATGCTCTACGAGGTGGTTTCTTTCATGTATCAATATATTGTTGTTTTTATCAGTTCCACATGTAAGAGTTATCTTCTCAGATAATGCCTCTCAGATCCTAAATAAGCCAAACATGCATGTCTTTTAAAATTTAGATTAACCTTAGACCATCGCAATTACATAAATTCTCAAGTTTTTCATGTTAGAATTCATGTAGGCTCAATTAAAAGATCTGCAGCAAGAAAAAGAAATCCATACCCTTCAACTATTTACGTGTTTAAAACATTTTACCCATTACCTGTTGTTTAAATATTTCATTGTAATTCCTCACAGTCACTGTTTCTGCAACCATATATATCCATTAATGTTGAAGTGACATTTTTGTGGTAGTTAATTCATCTTGTCAGTATTGTATCTACAAGCTCTAATAACTATGCTCTTGTACTGTATTGTACAGAGCACATCCCGTGAAGTGAAACGTCTGGATTCCATTACCAGGTCTCCAGTTTATGCACAATTTGGAGAAGCGTTAAATGGTTTGTCAAGTATTCGTGCATATAAAGCATATGATTGGATGGCAATCATCAATGGGAAGTCTATGGACAATAATATTAGGTTTACTCTTGTAAATATGAGTTCAAATCACTGGCTCACCATAAGGTTGGTAACACTAGGAGGGATCATGATTTGGTTGATAGCAACATTTGCAGTTTTGGGGAATGGAAGAACAGAAAGTCATGTGGAATTTGCATCTTTAATGGGTCTACTACTTAGTTATACTTTGAACATCACTGGTCTGTTGAGTAATGTTCTAAGACATGCTAGTAGAGCTGAAAATAGCTTAAACTCTGTTGAGCGTGTTGGCACATACATGGATTTACCCTCCGAAGCTCCTGCCATTGTCGAGACCAATCGTCCTCCTCCTGCTTGGCCTTCATCAGGATTAATTAAATTCAGGGATGTTGTTCTGCGTTACAGACCCGAGCTTCCTCCAGTCTTACATCATTTGTCCTTTGAAGTCTCTCCTAGTGAAAAGCTAGGAATAGTTGGAAGAACAGGAGCAGGGAAATCTAGCATGCTAAATGCACTGTTCCGCATTGTAGAACTGGAAAGAGGAGAAATCACCATTGATGGTTGTGACGTTGCTAAGTTTGGACTGGCAGATTTGCGGAAAATTCTCAGTATCATACCCCAATCACCAGTTCTCTTCTCAGGTACTGTCAAGAGAAATTGAAAACTGGATTTTTCTAGTTCAACTTCTTTTCTTATGTTGGCATCTGATACTGTCTCTTGGATGAGTTGAGATGATTTATGCTCTTACTCAGTTTTGATTTTGTTTTCCACTTGAAAGCATGCTAACCAAGAATACTTGAGATTTGATTGAGAAACCATAGCCAAGCTGAAGCCACATTGGTGATTAATCTTATCACTTCTTTCATTCTAATTGTCATTCGTTTTCTTATAGGAACTGTGCGATTTAATCTCGATCCATTTAGTGAACACAATGATGCTGACCTATGGGAGGCTTTGGAGAGGGCACATTTAAAGGATGCCATTAGAAATAATTCTTTTGGTCTGGATGCTGAGGTGTGGACTTCGATTACCTTTTATCAAACAACCTTCTGTCAAACTGCGTTAGCTATTTATTTTTTAATAACATTGTAAAAAATGTGTGACAAAAACTAATATGAAGCACACATATGGGTGGAAATAGTTCTCCACTGCAAACATTCTACTAAAAAACTATGGCATCGATTTTCATTAAAGCTGATTTAAAGTCAAAGAAATGTTTTTAATACATATTTTTTTCAGATGTGTACAGCATTAAGTTGATTATCAGGTAAAGCAAACTGTAAAGTTGATTTTTTTTGGTGTCTAAGGTTTTTGAGGGAGGGGAGAATTTTAGTGTTGGACAGAGACAACTACTAAGTCTCGCACGAGCGCTGCTGCGAAGATCTAAGATTCTTGTTCTTGATGAAGCTACTGCTTCTGTTGATGTTAGAACCGATGCTCTTATCCAGAAAACCATTCGAGAAGAATTCAGATCATGCACAATGCTTGTCATTGCTCACAGACTAAATACCATTATTGACTGCGACAGAATTCTTGTGCTTGAGGCTGGTCAGGTATGCTCTCAAATTATGTTTGCAAGGAAGTTGTTCCCTGTTTCCTTCTTGCTCGGAAAACTGAGTTTATGGAACACAATCCTGAAAAAATTAATGTGAAAAAAGAAAGAAGCAGGGATCGTCAAGAATTTTCATGCTGACCAACTTCATTCACAAATTTTTATGATTCCAATATGTCATGTAGTGATCCTTTGTTTAACTCATGTTAGAATCTTCAACCTTTCAGGTCTTAGAACATGGCACCCCAGAGGAACTGCTACTACCAAACGAAGGAAGTGCATTCTCTAGGATGGTTCAAAGTACAGGTCCAGCAAATGCTCAATACTTGTATAGCCTGGTGTTTGAAAGTAAAGAGAATAAGTTGAGTAAAAGGAAGAATGATCATAGATGGATAGACTCTTCAAGATGGGCTGCTGCTGCCCAACTGGCCCTGGTTGTTAGTCTCACTTCTTCAGAGAATGGTCTTCCAATGTTGGATGTTGGAGACGAGGACAACATCCTCAGGAAAACAAAAGATGCAGTTATAAGGCTGCAGGATATCCTGGTGGGGAAGTATGACGAAGCGATATGTGATACACTGCAACAGAGCCAAGTTCCCCAAGATGGATGGTGGTCAGCTTTCTACAGAATGATTGAAGGTACAGCCAAGATTTTCCTGTGTGCATACACTAAACATATGTTCACTGATTACTTGCATGCGTGCACAAGCATTGTAGTTGTGGTAGAAGTTGATTCATTACAACAACCGTGGTTATTCTTTTTTTTAGTGAATTTTGACGATCAGGTAATAGTGGTTTTGCCTACACTTTCTGATTCAACATGGCCGGCTTGTTTCAGGTTTGGCTGTAATGGGCAGGTTGTCACGCGGTAGGCATCAACAATATGATTATGAAAATGAACCCCTTGATTGGGATGATTTGAAAATTTAGGGAACAATGGGAAATTTGGTGTTCTAAGAAATGAGTCTAGTCTGCACCTCAACAGAGAAAGCTGGTAACTCGATTTTGAGCGATCATCCAGTAGCAAATTTCAGATGGGACTGCTGAAAGTAAAGAGAACCTCTGCTACATAAACTTTTGATGTACAATTGAAATCCCCCCATATTGTATTAGTTATCACAGTCAATCCCATATCAGGGGAATTTAGCATTGATCTGAACTTGAGGAACTAAGCTGGTATTAGGGTTTTCGGACGACTGCATGATATTGGCAAGGCAGAAAGAGTTCCAGTTTGTAAGCATAATTTTCATCAATGGATACAAGTCTTGTGAGTTGTTAAAGTTTGCTTGCTTGATTCCAAAATTGGTAGCATAAACACATATTTTAATTGTAATGAGGTTGGAAAGATTTAGAGTGATCATTTTTACCGTTGAATAAAAAAAGAAGTTCTTTTTCGTAATTTTATTTTCTTATTTAATCCCTATAAAGTCTTTTTTTTTTTGTGTGAATTCTTTTGAACTATATTCCATCCAATTACCTTATCCAGGTTTGTAATTAGTAAAGGGATTTTATACTTAGAATTTATTATTGATTAATAAATGTTTCCTCCTATACAAAGTGTTTTGATTAATTAGTCTTTCCACCTGTACAAATTAATTAGCCTCTTTCTTAGTCTTTGTGTTTTAGAAGCAAAATTAGGTATTTCCTTATTAAACAATCACTTTTTTATAATATACATAAACATATTCATCTGAAATCATATTGATAATGCCATGTTTTTTTTATCAAGTAAATTAGTATTGAATAAAAATAAAAATACAAAGGATAAATCTTTTTATTTTATATTATAGATTAGAAAATAAGATAAATCATATTTTAAATTTTTGAATTGAGATAATTATTTGATATGGTATTAAAGTTATTAATTAAGTAACTATAAGTTTAAATTTCATCGTTTTTATTTTTTTTATAATTAAAATTAATTAATAACATAAAATATCGTGAAACATTACAAGTTTTAATAGTGTGATATTATCTAAATATAGTGCAAGAAACAATAAAGCGTATTATAACAAAAGCATGAGACCAAAACATTAATGGAAGAGAAGCATGTGTAAGTAATGTGAGTCCAGTTTAAGGTGCATGAAAGGATAAGCTGCTCATGTCTGTTGTGACATGATTAGACAAGCTTGATTGTTAACATGAGAATTCGTAAAGCCAATTTAGAAGAAGAAATTAGCGTAACACATGGTACCAAGCTCTCGACGTCTGTTTAAGGCCATAAATGACTTTAAAGAGCTTGCAAATGTATGTTGGATTTTCTTTACAAAAACGACATTGTAGAAAGGTAATCGGGGCTGACATGACTCGGAAGAAATAATTTTGAATTTTATTTTTTTTATTTTTTTAATTAAAATTAATTAATATTATAAGATAATAAAAGTTTATAGAAATTTCAAGTTTATCGATATGTAATATTGTATTAGAGTTTTTTTATTAAGAAATCTTACTATTTCTATTTTTTAAAATTAAAATTAATTAATATTAATAAAGATCTATGAAAATTTTAAGTTAAAATTTTTTTTATTAATAAAATATTTTTTTATTTTTTTAAATTTATTTTTAATATTAATACATCAAATCAATATAAAAATATATAAAAAAACTTAATTAAAAACATGAAATTTTTTTAAAAGAAAATCAGTTGGATAGAGCAAACAGCCAAAATGTTCCTCGTAAAATCTTTAAACTTTCTGGGTGTTTCTTGTAAATTCACAGTGCCCTTTCAAATAAAGAGCAAGCATTACAGGTAATGACCCCAAAAGTGTAGGACACCCTGACCCTACTCACTACTCAGAACTCAAAAACCTCCCTTAAACCCCGGTTCAGTTCTGTCTTTGGTCCCTAGAAACCATGGGAGAAGAACCAGCCCAAGAACAGCAACAGCAACACATTTCTCCCATAGAAACCATTCAACAAGACTACATATGACCTGTATTTAGATATGATTTGTCTCCACAAAGAACCCACCATTTCCTTATACAATTTCGGACTACTTCTTCAAACTCCAACAATTTCCTTGAAGGCATTAAAATGGTAGCAGCCAATCTCTTCATTTTTCTTTGTTTTCCTAACATGTCTCCTTTCGTATTTCTCTATTGGGCGTCTGAAAGTCTGTTTCTTTCTTCTTCTTCTTCTTTTCTTTAAGGTCTCTAGACGGGTCCTGTTTTTTAACAAGTTCTGAGGATAATACCCTGCGTTTGTTCTCAATGTAAGTTTTTTAGATCATACGATTGAGTAACTTAAGGCTAATGATTTATGATTGGAGATTCTCTGTCACTTATTAATGGTAATTTGGTGCTTTGTTGTCTATAATACCAGATAATGGTAGTGGCTGTGATGCTGATGTGTGTTGTTTACCTACTGATGAAGGTGAGTTCTTTAGTTTAGACTTAGAAAACGATCATATTTTAAAGGAAATATCGAATGCCCACCTTTTTTTTCTCTCTCTATATGATTGGTGTTACTAAAAATAAAACTTTTGCTATATTATATTGAATTTAAGATATTTTTTGTTATTCATTCTAGATTCATATGATGCAAATCTTGTTGTGAAGGAAGGGGAATCCGTGTATGACTTCTGTTGGTATCCATATACGACTGCTTCAGGTGCTAACCATGGGATTATCTTGTTGGGTTGCTATTTTAATTTATGCATTTTTTTTAAGCTGGTGATGTAAAAAGATGGAAATTTGATGTATTGCTTGGCTTTTCAGATCCTGTTAGTTGTGTATTTGCTACTACTACTCTTGACCATCCGATTCATCTTTGGGATGCTACATCTGGCCTAGTACTGGTTTATCTAATTGTGTGGGTGTGTTTTATTTAAGTTCCTCAGATGAGATGGATGGTTATTTAGACGCTAGATTAAAAAAATGGAAAAAATGCCTTGTAGTATGAACAAAGGCGAGGGCTTGATGATTCTTTGCCTGTTTTGGGTGTAATTGAACCAGAAATTTTGATTTACCGTGCATGCTTATGTGAAAGATGTGGTTACAGCCTTTTTTTTCTTTCATTATTGTGTCCATTTCTTGTTTATGTTTGTATTACCACTAATTATGCATACTGAAATTGCAGCTGCGTTGCACATATCGTGCTTATGATGCTGTGGATGAAATTACTGCTGCCATTTCTCTTGCATTTAACCCAGCTGGGACTAAGTGAGAATATTCTTTTTGAAAGGTTTATCAGTTGTTCAACTAGGCTAAGATATGAGGTTGGCATTGTCTGTTTTGTACAAATCAGTTCAGAATCTAACTATGTTCAACATTAATTTACATGATTCTTGCTTTGTCTGGTAGGATATTTGCTGGATACAATAAATCTATCAGAATCTTTGATATACATCGCCCTGGTAGAGATTTTGCACAGTATTCAACTACTCAAGGAAATAAAGAAGGGCAACCAGGTAGATTTCCGTGTTGACTGCTCACATGTGTTACTGACAATCAGTAAAATGATGAAGCATGTTATCCTTGATTTGTTTGTTGTCTACAGGTATAATATCTGCAGTTGCCTTTTCTTCAACTCACACCGTAATGCTAGCTACTGGTTCTTACAACCAAACAAAAGCAATCTATAGGGAAGACAGTATGGAACTCTTGTACATTTTATATGGCCAAGAAGGTGGGATTACACATGTAAGTGAGGATTTATTTTTATCACCTCAACTTTGATTGTGGTGTCAATGAATTAAAGGCAAAATTCTTTCTCACTCAGGTTCAATTCTCAAAGGATGGAAACTATCTTTATACTGGAGGCAGGAAGGTACGTTGTTCTGCATATATTCTTTTTATTCCAACTTAGATATATGTTATTTCCTTCCTTTCTTTCTATATGTATCTTTGTAATTACAAAATCCCACTCCTTCCATGTGCACCATATCCCTGCATCAATCTTTCCTTCACTCTAGTCTCTGCTTGCGGTGTTGCCAATATGAGCTACAGCAAAGCTACTCTTTTTATCTCCAATTTATCTATGAACTTATGTTGATTTTATGCTATACCAATTCTCATGAAGGAGGCTCTTTCAAATATGGAAAAACACACGTATCCTTTATCTGATATGTGCTTCTGGTTTATAATGTCTATGCAATTGAGACATTATTTCCATATTCCTCTTAGGACCCCTATATCTTGTGCTGGGATGTACGGAAAGCTGTTGAAGTTGTGTACAAAAAAGTGTTTATCGTATGATCTACAAAATGGGCAGTGGATTTCAGGATTTCAGGCTGCAACAGGTATTCACATGCCATATCTTTTTAAGGGGTTGGTGTTTTGCTTTTTAAATATGCAAAGCTTCTCCTACATCTAATCATTTTTTTTTCATTCTGTGTGCAATGCAGACCCTGTTAATGGTATCTCTTTCCACTCATTCCTTCCTATGGCGGTCTCTTCATCAGGGCACCGAAGATTTCAAATTCCTGATGATTGTGACGAGAATTTGCACTTGACTAGTAACTCCAGTGACCCTAATGCTTTAAAGTATATATTTAGGCAAACTTGTAATCATTATCCCTCCCGCCAGTCTTGTTTTATGTGCATTTGCTGCACTCTGGAAGGCAGTCTATGTAGGTTTTTGGCTTTCTCCAGTAGAAATATGACAAGAGGGTTCCTAGACTTCTTAAGTTTTAACTCACGCTGTTAAGCTTCCAACAAGGGAAATAATCAAATTGGAGGGGCGGTGTTGGTCTTGTAGGTTAAACTTGTTCGTAAAGATAGTTTACGACAATAGTTAATTGATGCATACAGTATTCATAGTTGCCGTAGGTTTATCCATCAATAATTTTATGTATGTTTCATGCAGGTTTCGAAAACTGTGCATCTGTGTGGAGTTTCTCCTGTGCTTCAATGGAAGAGGATGACACCAACATCCCCGATGGTGATTTTACTCGATCTGAAAATGAAATCCTCCACCAGGATCATTGAGTCGCTCCTCGGTGGCCTTATGCCTATACATCTCATGTCAACACTCCTGTAATTAATATAGACAAGTACCACTGGCCTGAATATTGTACATCCCACCATTCAATAGAAACCAATACTTTCATTGAGCAGAGAGGTTTTCGTTCAAGAGATGATTTTGGACTGATGGGAAGCACAGTGTTCTTTCAAAGAGGTAAGTGATTACAAGAGGGTGAAGTTACTGCGTTTTGCAACCCAGGCATCACTGAAGGGTCAACAGAGTGGTCACCAAAGTGCAAGTTGTTTCGGTGGTGTCATTGACCTCCATGGAAATCAACTGAAAGGTCTGCTGATAGGATAAACTAGCCATAAGACCTGAGCTTGCACAGGAAAATCTTATTTGCATAAAATAAGAAAAGAAAACATTCAATTACATTATTAATAATGTGAAAGTGATATGAACGAATTGGGCAGAGCAATGCATCTGGTTCGGTAGTGCCATTTCTTCTTCTTTTTTTATTTACCTTTTAAAGTGAGATATAATTACAACATGATAACGATGGACATTTTTCTTTGCTGTAATAGTTATTGTCCACCATGATATATATATATATATATATATATATATATATATATATATATATATATATATATATATATAAACTCCTTTCGGGTTTTGCTTGACTTTTCCTTCTTCGAAATTAGATCATGACAGAGGTTATTAATTCAATGAAAAAAAATTCGAATAAGGTTTTTTCTTTGAATTTATGCATTAAAAATAGATATTATATTAATAAATCAGTTTGGATTTGAGTTTTTTTTATATATAAAGATATTTAGAAGAAGATAGGTTGGATAAATGACCCTTTATTCAAAAATATATTAGAAAAACAAAGAAAACGTAAAATATATATGTACAGATTGAGAACCTTACCCCACTTCCAAATAGCAAAAAACTACTCCAAGATTTTCTTGCATGCTGACCCGGTAACCTAATATAGCATCATTGCCAGTTTGCCACCTCAGTACTGTGTGATTTACGAGTTGCCTACTCGAGCATGTTTCAAGAAACCATAAAAGGCAAGCCAAGGAAGAAGCCAAATTATCTCAACTGCCAAAAAAGGAAAACAAAATTCAAAAAACAGTAACAAAGCATGAGAAGAATTAAATCCCAAAATTTCTCGTATTTCTTTTCTTCTTATTTAAGATTGAAAGACATCACAAGAAAGTTCATTCTAGAAAGATTTACTCTCAATGGCATCAGCAGAAATGGTGAGGCAAACTCTCATCATAGAGATTTCACGTAAGAGAGTAAAGAGGCTCTATCTTGGTAACACTAGTGACACTAATCATAGTGTTATTCTTCCTGATGATGTGCTTGATAAGATTCTTGCATTCTTGCCTATCAAAAAGGCTATGCAGATTGGAATCTTATCTTCAAGATTCAATCATTCTTGGATCTTCAGTCGTAGATTACACTTTGATAATGATTTTGCCAGAGGTCGCAGTCCAGAAAATTTTAAATCCATGGTTAATAAAGTCTTTGACCAGCATGCAGGTTCAAGTATTTTAAGTTTTCGATGATCTTTTGATGCAAATGGTGAGGGGTTCTTGGTTGAAAAGTGGATAAAAAAAGCTATTGAAAAGGGTGTTGAAGAGCTCGAATTGTTTTTTTATGTAATTGGAATTAATTTTGAAGGGGGAGGGCCTGTTAAACTCATTTCTGATGTTTACGACATTGAGTCCATCAAAATCTTAAAGCTTAGTTTTTGTCAACTTGATCTTCCACTAAAGTTTAAAGGTCTGCATTTTTTGAGTACTCTTGTTCTTAGAAAGATCATTGTAACCCCAACATTGATAGATAATCTATTTCTCAATTGCCTGTTACTTGAGACTTTAGATATAGCACAATGTTATAGAATTTTTCATTTGAAAATCTCCACCCAGAATTCAAAGAAGTTTAAGGAGTTAAAGGTTGGAGATTGCCCTGGGGTTCTGATGATTGACATTGATGCACCATCTCTACATGCAATCCATTATTGTGGGCATGTTTGTTTTATCAAATTCACCAATATCCCTGAAGTGAAAGATGTGATGCTCAATTTTGGACCTTCAAAAGGCTTTACAGGGACATTTCAAGTGAGAAATCTTGTGTACGATCTCTATAATATTCGTGTTCTCACCACTACCAGTACATTTCTTGAGGTATGTCTCCATCCATGTGTACTTGTTATTGTCTGATTATCTACCTTCTGTCCTGTTTTTGCCCCCTTTTTTTTTATTGGAATCTATTGGTTTATTGTTATTAACTTAACGTTATGGTTTATTCAGGGTTTAACTCCAAAGTTTATGGGTGGAACATTGACAGAAATGCAATTCTCTTTTTGGAATTTGATAGAATTTCATTTGATCATGGAAGGTGCAATGTATTGCAATCCTTATGATATTGTTTCTTTCCCCAAGAATTGCCAGTATCTAGAGAAGATTTTCATTGATGTGAGTATTGGTTCGATTCTATCAACATGAATCACAACTTTCACAAATTAAGACATAGTAATTAGTTTTGACTGATTAGTTTATTTTCACGGCTGCTGATAAATCTTTTGCAGCTCAATGATTTTAACTTCGTATGTGGACCGTACTGGGAATTGCGTAATCGACAAGCTTTTGAGCAATCCCATGTATCTTTTCACAACCTTAAGTTCATTAAACTGTATGGATTTAAGTTTCAGAAAGACGAACTTCTGTTGGTGAAGTTTCTCCTGGGGAGCGCACCTGGTCTGGAGAAACTAGTGCTTATCACTCCCAATAAGTCCAGACGTGTCAAAGTTGTTACCCTAAATTTACAAGGTTTCTATCAAGATATCCAATCTTGGAAGGCATCTCCAAGAGTCGAGATAGCTGTGTTTGAGCATTCGAATGACAGGAGTTCTGTTTCTCCTATGCATTCAAAGACATGGTATACTAGGGCAAGAACGGTTGGCCTTGAGAGATTATCAAGTTGAAGATGGGCTTCAGATTGCAGTCTTGTACCTAAATAATGTACCATTTTCGTGTCTTGTCAAAATAAGGTGCCATTCGAATTTACAGTCAATTTTTACCTCCTGATAAACTAAATCAAACTTGATCCACCCAACCCTATAATCTCCAACAACTTCAAACCCCACAGTTGCCGCATAGCGACGCGGACCCCAATATATATAAAAATTAACAATACATCATGAACAATTAAAAATTATGACGCTGGATATTATTTCACAGAATCTCTTTAGAGGAATGAAAATAAATCACGAGGGGGAAATTCAGTGAATACATAGCTGCTAGCTAGCTAGCTAGCTACTCTATTAATTAATCAAATTATTCTTTTACGAAAAGACTTGGTAATCTTAATTTCTTATATATTTGGTGGTGAAAAAAGGGACTCAATGAAAGCTACTTTTCAAGAAAAGTACCCGTGAAATAGGACCAAAGTTAAAAGATAAATCATATTGGCAAATGGAGATGATTGCCGTAAAGTAAGAAATCTAGCAGCTTCATGACATGGATTTTTGCACACGAACATGCATGCACATTTATCTTGCTCTTCTCTAGATACGTATATCAAATTGAAATGGTATTGTCAATTAATTATCTTGAGGATATAATTTAATTTCTTCATACAAAATGTCTACTAATCAAGTTTAACATGTTCATATATATATATATATATATATATATATATAGAAGGTGGTGGTCTAGTGGTAAAAGTTTGAGACTAAAAAGTTTGCTTCCTTTGTGATCTCATGTTCGAGCCTTGTTGTTGTTCATATGATGACCACTAGAGGCTTACATGGTCGTTAACTTAAGGGTCTGTAAAATTAGCTGAGAAAATATATATCTCACTATGGAGGATCAAAAGGCATACACAGAGGCTTTGCCTATACATTAAATCAATAGATCGTTGATCGTTCATGATGCTAAATACAACTTTGGCCTAACGCTGCCGGAACTTAACCGAGCAGAGGTGGAGTGTGGTTGTCAAGTGCTAGTGCGTGGGATGATTTGGGAAACAACAACGTGTGCACTCCAAGCACCGACACAATATATACTTGCAAAAACAAGCAGAAAAGATTAGCTTTTTATGACGTGGTGATGTATGTTATTTGTAGGTGAAAAAGGGTGCGATTTTCTGGTTTATGCAATGGATAAAATGGATGGGATTTGGTTTCGTTTGGTTGTTGGTGGTGTATTGTGTTGCTGGAGAGGGAGCTAGGCTGTTTGGTGGTTGGTGTGGGGTTGGGGTACTGTGACCAGCGGCACTGGGTTAAGTCGGTGGAGGGGTACCGTGACCAGCGGCACTGGCTTCTTCTTCTTCTTCTTTAATTTTTTTTACTGGTTTTCTTCCTTTTTTTATGTTTTTCTATTTTGGTCTATTCTCTTTAGGGTTTTTCCCATTTCTCTTAGGTGTTGTTTTTTTGAAAGTAAAATCGATTTAATAATTGGTAATTTTGTTTTTTTAATTATTATTGGTTAGCTAGTGTCTTTAATTAGACTAGATATCCCAAATAAAATTAAATACAAGTTTTAGATTTAGATTTAGTCTAATACTATTGCCAATAATTATATGATGAACACTACTTGTGTGTGTGTAGGTATTAAATGATAATTATTGTGAATCTGGTGAGTCGGGTCTCTTGACTTTGTCTGCATGGCTTTAGCTATGTTCTATTCTGTAGCCAAGAAAAATTATTATGTTTATTTTTTGTTATTATATGTCCAACTAGGCAAGGCATGTAACTTATTGACCTCTAATTTGGTGCTAGCTATTTTTCTTTCTTTTTCCTCCATGATTTCCACATTTAATTTTCTAAATTATTTGTTTTTATCCATGTTTTTTATTATTATTTGTTTTATTTTAAACTTATAAAGTTAGTTTTTTTTTTCAATTTTTTATTCTATTAGATTTGGTCCTCATTCTTTTAATTAATATTTTTTTTATTTGAGATAATTTTAACATTGAATTTTTTTATGACTTTATTCTCCTTCAGTTTTTTTTATATATTATATTTGATTTTCATTATTTTGATTGCTATTTTTTTTTACTTTAGCAATTTTTTTAAATTGATAATTTTTTTTAATTTCATCCTTCAATATTAAATTGGTTGGGAATTAAGCTTTCTTAATTGAACCTAAGTTTAGAATTTCTCAAGTTGCAAGTTTGAGAAATTATCCGAATTTATTGGATTCAATCAAGTCAGAGTTTCTTGTTTCTTTACTATCAATCGACTGAGCTTCATGTTTTTTGGCCCGCGACATAACGCAAGACACCACTCTAGTTCCAAACTGAGACTAAGGTAGTGTTTAACATTGTAGTAATGGTTGCTTTTTAAAATGCTTTTTACTTGAAAATACATCAAAGTAAAGTTTTTTTATTTTTTAAAACTTATTTTTTAAATCAGCATACCAAAACGATATAAAAACATCAAAAAATTATTTGAAACAAAACAAAATTTCAAATTTTTTCACATCACAAGAACAAACACTATCTAAGTGCGTGTTTTTGGTAGATGTTGTTTTTCAAAGCATTTTATTGTTTGAAAATGCATCAAAATAATATTTTTTTTATTTTTAAAACTTATTTTTAACATCAACACATCAAAACGATCTAAAAAAATAAAATAATAATAATAATTTGAATTTTAAAAAAAAATATACTCGTGGTGAAAAAAAAAACTCAACTTGTATCACAAATAAAAATTAAATTCAACTTTTAGTTTCGGTCATAGGCCATGTCAATTAAGTGATCATTACTTGTTGTTAAGTGATCATTGCTGGGAATCTAGTGACTCGAGGTCAATTGACTTTGTTCGGACGGCTTTAGCTTTATTTTACTTTGTAGTAAAGAACTCTTTTGTTTGGACGGCTTTGGCTTTGGCTTTGGCTTTGGCTTTAAGAAATTTAGAACATAACTAAATCAAAAATCAATTCAAACCGATGTGTTTCAGATAATCAATTTAGCTTTATCAGCTTTGAAGTCTCCTTGTAGTTGGTGTTCTTGTAGTTGGTGAGGTTCGGTTAAGCTTTTGGATTTTACTTAAACAAACTTGTTTGCAACCCGTGTGCTTTCTTAACTTTCTATGCGTGTTTAGGATCTCCGTACATCATTTTTTTTCCAAAGGGTAGACTTTGTTTAAAATTATATTAAAATAATTTTTTATTTTTAACATTAGTATATTAAAATTATAAAAAATATATTAATTTAATACTTTTTCGAGATAAATATAATTTTATAAAACAACTAAAAATAGAAGCTACTGCATTCTCAAAGTGGAATTTGATTATCAAATACATCTTAAATTTATTGTATATTGTATTTAGAATTGTGTTTGACCTATAAAAAATTAAAATTAATATTTTTTTAATGATTTATAATAATTTTGATGTATTGATATTAGTATTAAAAAAATAAAAAAAAAATATTTTAATATTTTAAAATAAAAATTACTTTTAAAAAGTATCGTACAACATAAAAGAAAAAACACCAATGTTATTATATAATATTATGAGCACCCGTGTGCTTGGTTGTACCTATGCTAATAATCTTTATTATGTGTCCTTTGAGCTACTTTCTACTGGATTTATTCCTTGTTGGTAAACAAAAAGCCGTAGGATTGACGTGTCGTTGACTCACAACAGATTGCTATCGTGCAAAACCTGCCATCATCAGTCAGCCGCCCTCTTAGAAATTAGAATACTCCAGTCAAACAAACCATTGGCCACCGCTCAACTACTCAACACCCTTCTCGTGTGTACTTCCTCACCAAATCTCCACCACTCATCCAGCACCCATAAATCACCACATCAACTAACCAATAACACTCCTCCACGTAACATAGAAACCCGAAATATTATATATTACAGACGGGCCAGCTGTCGTTTTAGACAAACACCCGGCCCACCAAAAATTAAAAAACTGGACAAAACGTGTTGAATAAGGGACCGACGAAGCAGCCGACTAAGACCGGCCAAACAGCCTCGTCAATCGGTTAGCAACTCACAACTTGCTTCCTAAATCGATTCATATCTCGCCACGTGTCCCTCTACAACGGCTAGTTTCATTTTAACCGCCAAAAGGATAAGTACAGTAATTTTTTAAAGAAACACGCACACGGCGAGAAGATGTTTATCTTCGGGAAACTATAAACGTACCCTCTGAGTATATCTAAAATTTCAATTTAATCCTTTTCTCCTAATTGCACCAATAGTAACCCCCCACCTATCCTAAGGTTGCAATGTACTGTCTAGAAACAGAAGAGATAGAAATAATGTGACTATTAGTACATGTTTCCTTATATTTTATATTTTTAAAGTACTAAAATTATCACATAAACATATATTTTATGATAATATATTTATCTTTTCAGCCAAATAAGTTTTTATCTCTTTTATATTTATCCCTTTTATTATGAGATATTAATCATATGCAATCTTATATAACTATATAATATATATGTTAAAGTATGCATATTTTGACTTTTCTATTTCTAAATCGGTAATATATTTAGCATCACTAATAAAATGTAGCCCACCATTATGATCGTAAATATTTTAAATTTAAATAAAGATTATATAAAAAATTAATATAAAAAAGTATTGATTTTTTCTTTGAAAACCCTACCTATGGTATTCATCAAGGAATCTCATCAACATTATTGGATTTTTTTACTAATCCAATCATGATAAATCTTTTATATATATGTATAAAAAAAAAATCATCCTATCCAAAATGTTAAGGAATGCAAACACATGAGGGTAATAAATATGTAAATATCCTACTTCTCTAATGGGGAATAAAAAGCGTTGAGATAAGTGACTGGTAAAACAAAGAGGGACCAAAAGGCAATATTAGCTATAAATGGAGGGCAATATCTTATGATTTGTCCAAAATCTTCTATGCACTGGAAACCTCCAGTTTTTTCTAGCGTTAACCACATTTATTTTAAGAATTGTTTTTACTGTTACACCTCGAATTTAAAAAAAGCAAATAAAATAAAAAGCAAATCTTTTTCACGCTATATAAGCAAAACTTTACCATTTTTGAAAGCAGACCAAACTAATTTCCACTTCAAAGACTTACAGACGTTCTATATCTATCACACTCAAAGAATTTAGGGTTTTGTATCTCATTTGCAACCTTAGCAAACAAAAGGGTTCGTTCTCTATCTTTTTGAAGATTTTCCCGATATTTTCTTGATATTGTTTGCCTTGTAGTTAAAGGGTTTTATAATTAAGCCTAATCTAACCATTTTTTTCTTGGGGGTGCAGATTTAGTGACAAAGATTTGGTGATTTAAACAAGTGAGATTTTGTGAAGATGGCATTGGGGAAGAGGTGTAGTTCAATGAGGGCAAATAGGGTTTGTGGTGGTGCTTTAGTGAGCGGAGAAGAAGAGGGGTTAGGGTTCAAGTTTGTTAGGTCATATTCATTTGGAAGGAAAAGGATTTTAAGTGCTAAGAATAATGTTAACAGTGAAGATCTGTTGAATCTTGATTCCACTTTTAAGTCTCCATTGAAGAGGCTCTGCAGTTTAGAGCCTGAAAAGTCTAATCTTGAAAGCCTGCCTCAAGATATCTTGGTAAGTTTTACTTGTATACCTAGTTTGAAATTTCTTGACTTAGTGATTTTTGCTTTTGGGTTTTTGATTGAAGGGTTTTAGTTATTGAAAGTTTCTATCTTTGGGTTTTTCAGATCAGGGTTTTGTGTCGTGTGGATCATGATGATTTGAAGCAGCTTTTTCATGTGTCTAAAGTGATTAGAGAAGCTGTAAGTGATTAAATCTATTTTTATTTTGGTGAACTAGATTAGCAATTAGTTGTTTTCTAATTAGTTATTGATTAAGATTTTTTGTTCTTTTGTGTTCATAGACTTTGATTGCAAAAGAAAGTCATTTTGCCTATAGCACCCCAAGGAAGTCTCAAGGTTTTCGATCTCCGTTTGATCTTGAGAATCCAAGTGAATTGGATGAAATTGAAGCTCCAAATGCGCCAAAGCAGCGAAGGTCTTACAAGTCACGGTTAAATCGGAAGAGCATTGCTGATGTATCAGTGGCATTGTTCGCTTCGCCAAAGAAGGGGCTATTCATGGAAACAGAAATAGAAATGTGAGAGGCAGGGGTTTTGTAAATACAAGTTAAAAGGAGGAGATTAAATTGTTGTTGTAGATAAAGGGTGAAAGGAGGGTTTCGGGTATTTGGATTTGATCAGATCTCAATTCGGGTTCTGTACATGGCAATATTCTTCACAAGTTACACTTTGACACAGACCATTGTAGATTCTTCAACAGCTTTCATTGAAGATAGGATTTTTGGCCTGTTTTGTATCCCTTCAAGTTATTAGCATGCAAGTTAGGGAGGGAATATGGGATATTTATTTAAAAGGAGGTCTTGGACCTTTCATTTGGGATAAAGAATGAGAATTGTTGTGTACATTTTACATACTCGTTTTGTTTGGATAAAATAAAGATGGAATGTTTCCTCATTAATTCTTTGTTTGTGTTCTTCAAGATACCAAAACCAGTCCTCAAATCCAATTTCTTTTTTTGCGTTCTTTGCATACCTTTTAATTTTATTTGCTATCTATGCACTGCTTAATTCTTATGGGATGTGGCAAACTGAGACTGTTTTTACTTTTTACGATCTGGTTCTGTCTGTGTATTGCATTTGATTAAGAGGAAAAAAATATAGTTTCTGTTTATAGCTTAGAAACGTGTACTGTGGAGGTCATAAGACCTATGAATTATAACTGGCAAATGTGCCGAGGACAGTTATGTAAAGTAAAAGCAAATCTAAGCATAATTTCAGCCCTGACAAGTGGGGAGAGATTGATATTCCAGAAGAAGCCCCTGGCATTTAGGAGACAGCAAATTTGGGCAGAAGTTTGGGGACAGTTTCTTTTCTGTCGTGGGGGAAATCTAGACAGGGACAGCTGTTGGTGTGGGGGAGGTTCTTAACTTGCAAACAAGGTTAATGTTTTGATGGATGCCATGGAAAAGGCAATACCAAGCCGTGCTCAACTTGAATCAAGGGAGCAATAGATTTTAGCTATAAAAGAGGATAGTAAACTGAATCTTCCTGGATCCTGTGGAGCTCTATGATTAAGCTATTTCCATGTTATGATCAACGTCCTCCTAGGTTGGCAATTATTTTCAGTAATCCAGAAGGTCAGGATTAAAAATTAACTTATCAGAAAACACTTATCCTCCTACTGTGATGACACTTGTCAAGGTTTGGTCTTCACTCTTGATTGTCATATGCCCTTTTCGTAGAATTTACACTCCTCAGCTCCCTCCCTCCCTCCCTCCCTCCCTCTCACAGTGTTGACTGGGTCGTAACATAGGAAAGAGAGGATAGGGTTCTGATGGTTCTAGAATTTTCTTTTAGCTTTGGATAATGTGTTGATATGGGGATTTGGGGTTGAGAGGCATAGATATTTCATTTAAAAATAAACAATATAATTTAAAAATAAATATTTTTTATTTTAAAAAATAAACTGTATTTGTATAAAAAAATATTATTAGAATAATACCTTAAAAAATAAAATAAAAATAGAACAACTAAAAAAACTTGTACTTAAAAAAGGCATGCAAAAATCATGAGTTAGGTCATAAGATCAGGATAAACTCATAGAAAAAACTTGAAAATAATCATAAAATTAATATATAAAAAACTAATGCGGAACAATAAGATTGTACGAAACTGAATTTCCAACAAATTAAATGTCGAGAGATGAAACTAAGGAAAAGAATTAATTACACAAAAAGATCAAAAAAATAAGGGCAAGAAAAAATATTAAATAAAAGGGATACAAATTTTCAATTTGAGGATTTAATTGAATTGAAAAATAGCTTTAATAAAAAGGAAAAAATCAAAAGAATGAGGGTCAAACTGAAAAAAATAAAACAATAAAAAATTTGATTGAAAGATTAAATTGAAAAAAAAAACTTCAACAAAAATACCAAGGACAAAATTAAAAATTTTAAAAAATAAGGACCGAAATGAGAAACTAATCACATGAGAAATTGCAATTAAAAGACTACATTGAAAAGAATAAAAACTTCTAAAATTAAAAAAGACACGAAATAAAAAATTAATAGAATGTAAATTGAAAAGTGAGAAATAAAGAGGACAAAAGTGTACATTACCTGTTACGAGAGAAAAAAAAAAGGAAAAAACTTAAAAGACCATCAGCGGCAATCTGACCACCATAAGCTAACACACGTCACTCAAATGGAAGAGGATACGATGCAACATCTAGGAAGACAATGGAAGGCTAGTTACGACCACTAGGTTGTAACATCGCCTAAATGGCGCGGACGCCACCCACATGTTGGGGCGTGCCAAGCACGCTCCAGCAACTTTAAGCATTAAAAAATTCAAAATAATATGAAAATACCACAATACCCCCACGACCCCGACAATTACAAAAAAACTAACCATATGAAAGAACAAAAATACCCTCAAATGCTAAGTTATGTTTTGTCTCTTCCAAAGTTAAAAGATGCAGTTGCATTGTATATTAAAATTGAAAACCTCAAATTACTCTTACCTAGCAATATAATATTTTTTTTTTACTCTCAGGGCAAATACGTATCTTTATTGTTTAGAAGCTTATGCAAAGTTAAGAAAGCTTTTAATCAACAATTCTATATTTTATTGATTTTGGAGGCAAAATAATAGTTTTATTGTGCAAAAAAAAAAAACATTAACACCCAAGATACATTTTACTGTGGATTGGGCTATGTGGATTGGGCTATGATAAAACACCCATGCTATTTAGTTTTTTAGGTAATGGGGGCAGCTACATATTTCTATTATTAAAAAGTTTATGCAAAGTCAAGAAAGTCTTTCGTCAACAGTTTTATATTTTATTAACTTTGAGGGCAAAAGAATAGTTTTATTGTGAAAAAAGAAAAGAAAAGGATATTTACACCCTCACCTAAGAGACTTAATTTTTTTGGACCAAAAGACACAAAGATAATCTTATGGTAGCCCAAGACACATTTTATGGTGGATTGGGCTACAGTAAAACACCCATGCCATTTAGTTTTTTAGGTAATAATGATATAATTTATATAATTTAAAATTTGAGTTTATGTATTCTTGAACAATTTGAAGTGCGATAACTTTTGTTTTTGAATGTTTTTTAAAGTGTTGTTTCTCTTAAAAAAATATTAAATTGAATTTGTTTTTAGTATTTTTCAATAATTTTAATATGTTGATATAAAATAAAACTAAAAAAATTATTTTAATATATTTTCAAGTAAAAAAACACTTTTAAAAAACATTTTACATCAATTATTTTAATATATTTTCAAGTAAAAAAACACTTTTAAAAAACATTTTACATCACAAAATTAAACAACCACAAAATAGATGGTTCCTTTTCACGTATAGTTCTTTAAAAATATATTTTTAAAGAAAATGAGAAAGGAGCAGAGGAAATGGTGAAAAAGAAAAGATGTTGATTATGTTTTCTTTATGTTAAACCTTTTTTTTTTGTTTTGTTAAATTTGTTATTGATTGTTTCGATTTTCTCTTTAATTCATGCTTATAATTGTAATCAATTCTGCAGCTAGAGATTGAATTGAGCTTGCAATACATTGATTTTGACCTTTGGTAGAGAACTACGCTTACATGTGGAGAAGATAATTAAGAGTAATCTTACAGAGATAATTTTAAAAATATTTATTAAAAGGATTAAATTGCAATATAAAAATACAAGGACCAAATTGCAATATAAAAATTAATTCACGTCATAAAAAGCCTTCGTAATCAAATAAAATAATGTGATACTCATATCAACTCATTTCATTATATTACACAATCAATTACATTACATCGTATCAAATTGTTGTGATGAGAAAGAAGAGGACAAGCAGGCTATAATGAGAAATTATTTAATTTTCAGCATTTTAAGTCTAACGCCATTGAGAATTATTGTCCTCCTTCCATTCTTTACGATTCTTGCACCATTGTTTCCTATCAAGGTAGACTTGCTTGGTCCAAGTCTTATATTCTGAGTTAGAACTTCTTTTTTTAAATTTCTCAGAAGGAGTCTATGGTAGTTTAATATATCTTGTAATCAATCAGTTGGGTATATATAATATTATTATATTAAAGTAAATATATATTTATTATTAATAATTAATTAATTTATGTTTAATGTTCATATAATATTAGATTAATTAATATAGAGTAAAGATTAAATTCATGGGACAAAAATGCTTTGCAAAGAAAATTATAAAGTTGTTATAATTATGAAATTTCTATTGCATCAAAGCATTGTTACTAAAATATTCCTAGTCGATGCTTTCTTAAATACTAGACATTCATTAGAACCATAAAGACTAATATATATTATGCTTTTTTCTTTCTGAAATGAAGCAATTGTTCTCATAAGTTAAGGTATAAAGGATACCTACAACTAATATGTAGGTGCTTGTCATAAGACATGTACACTAAACAAACTCGCACGAGAATTCCATATGGAGAGATCATTTATATCTATGGAAAGACTCGTGTGACAGTTGTGTAAATGATCATTGGATTTGATATCACTAAGTCATCTTATATAGAAAATGTTATGCTTTGATCATATTACATGTTATCTCAATTGAGGTAACGAAAAGGAAAATATTAGATATAACTTGAACTATATGAAGATACTTGAGTGATCAAGAGAGGATTTATCACCCTAGATGAATTAGAAAAAATATTCAATATGTTCTCAAATAATATTGATTGAGAAATTCTTAGTCAAGGTGGAATGAGATTTGAAAATAGTTTCAAATCTTTTTCAAATGATGAATGATTAATATGCAGATAACAAGCATGGTTTAATATAGCAAACATATTTCATGCCTTAATGTTAAATCAAAACATTATTGATGAAAATATATTAATTACACTGAGAAACTGATCACTGAAATGATTGTCAAACCACTAATGACTTTTCTAATCTTTAGGGAATCATGACACATTGCTAGACGATGCACCTGATCATCAAATATAAATTAATCAATTATTTAATTGATAATAAATTAAATTATTTAATTATAATTATAATTATAATTTATATTTGGACCAACATATTAGGAACCTAATGGATCACACACATTAAAAATTATTAGTAAAAAATTAAACTGGGATGCTTTAATTAAGTATGACTTGATTAAAATATATTTTAGAAATTAAAAATTAAAATATAATTAATACAAAGATTATATTTTCAGAACTAGAAAAATCAAAGACTTGATTGAGTTAATTTCTAAGACTATCTTGAATTAATATATGATTATTACTCAGGGGGTAAAATGATATTTTTTTTAATTTATAAGGTATTTCATATTTTTCTATAAATAGTAAGTTATGCCTCTTATTTTTTAGTTGTTGTCTGTTAGATAGAAAAACTACAAAAACACATAATTAGAGTTAATACTCTAGGCATAAGAATCTCTATCTCCTAAATAGAAATTCATGAGATTTCTCATGGGTAGTTCGTGTGGATTACCGTTGGAAGCCGGACAATTGAACAGCTTGTGGTTTGCGATAACTCAGTCTTTAAAGAATTGAGGTCGAACAATTGGACGACTTGTGATTTGCGATAACTCGGTTTTTAAAGAATTATTCAAAGCTGAAAAAGACTAGACCTTCAGATAATAAATCCTTTAATAACTTTAAATTTATCTAATAAAATCTTAAAAACTCCCAAATAATTTTATTTTATAATTTTTGTTGAGCATATAATATATTGTTTCCAATATCGTATCTCGTGGGACCGAAGTTATGAGAAATTATTTCATAAGCTTAGTCGTATTCATAAAACGTTGAGTCCATAATAATTTTATAATGGTTTCACACAATTTAGGCTAGTGGACACATTAAAAGCAACATCCATCTAACTATAACTATGCAAGAATAAACATCTCACAAAAAAAAAATCCCTTTTTATCTTTCTTTTTTTAATTTTAGTTTTAATTGTTAGTATATTCCCAAGCTGTATTTTCTTAATTAAAAAAACAGTAACTCTTTTGGATTATTCTACACTTGCAAAAAAAAGTGAAAAAAGAAATAAATTTAATGATAATTTAATTCTTAACCGTTATAGTAAATAGAAAAGAAAATAGAATTTGTTTTCATCTTTATTTTTGTAAAAAAAAGAGGGAGAAATTAACCGACACATTCACTTAAAAAAATATTTTTATAGCAATAAATAAATAAATAAAATCATATTATAAGTGGTGGCCATTTATTATATCCCAATCCATCTATATATAAATATAAGTTGATGTATTTCAAAAAAAAAAAACAATTTGCTTTCTTACACTTTTATTTGGATTCAAACTCAAAATGACAAGGCAGAGAACAAAATCACTTCCTGCTTGATCCAAAGCTTCTAAGAGTATTTCATAATATTCAAATGGCATCAATAAAGCCGAGCCCTGATACAGCCCACCAAACTGTCACACAAGCCCAATAATGGCCTTACTTGAGCTTTAATAAACAGCCCACACATCTCTCAGGATTCCGTATATATAAACAGAACCGGCACCGTTATGCCTTTCTATTTCGCGCCTTTGACACTTCTCTTCTTCCCCCCTCACTCCCTCGTTCACTCTCTCAATGGCTTTCACGAAACGCGAGCTCTCACCCCGACCAGAATCCAAAAGGGCAGAGCTTGATGTCTCTGGACCCGATTCTCTAAGATCCACGTCGAACCAGCTGCGCGTGATGCTCAATCCCGCTGGTTGTGATTTAGGTAACAGGACCCTTTTTTAGCACTCTTCTCTGTTTTTTAATTTGATGTTTAAAACCCTAGATTAATATAAATTGGGTTCTATTCACAATTAAAGTTTTTTTTGCAATATTTGAGAATTGGAGGTTTTGATTGAGTAATTTGTGAACTAAATAATAAAAGAAAATTTCTTTAAGTTAGATTATATTGTTTAATTGAAGTGTGGGTGCCACTCAATAACTGTTATATGAAAGAACTTGATGTAGTTTGTGGCTGATAGATAGATGCTAGGGAGGTAGCGGTTTATTAGGTGGTTTAGGTTTAGTATAAATACACATAATGTAATTCTATTTCGATATAGTGAAAATAAAAGCTTCTCATTACTGCAGATGCGGATATTATCGAACCATATTAAATCTTGTGTTTTTATTAATTTCTCTTCTATTATAATATTCATTATTAATTAATGCAGCAGGTTTTTCACAACATAACTGCTAGAACCCATAAAAACTTAAAAAGGTGAAGGCTAAAGAGAGAGTTTTATTTCTTTAACAACTGCAACTTTGAGTTAAAGAATCTTAAACCCTAAAAATTAAAATTTTTATAAACCCTCAAATATAATGTGATTTTGAAGGAAGAATTAACAAAAAAAAAAATCTCTTTTACCACAGAATTTTATTCTATTCCACCTGCAATATTGGAACAATATTGATTGATTATTTTATCAGTGAAAGAAAAGGACATTGTGGTAGATAGGAAGATGGCCTCTCCATTCCATTCTGTGTGCGCAAACCTGAAAGCTATGCTGAACCTTTTAGTTTGCCATTTTTTAGATTTTGATATTGAACTAGATGGTCTTCAATGAGGAGGCATTTGCTTATTGTTGGTCTGTTGCTCGTGCCAATGTTGGAATAACAAGATGGAAGTATTGTTTCGCCTCCTGACCAGCAGTATGTTTGTCATTTAGGCATTTCTAGGGGAGATGATGCCGTGTGAAACCTAGGGGAGACGCTGCTTAGCTTTGGGTTTGAAGGCACAGGAAAAGTCTCTAGTGCTGTGTTGAGCTTGAAAGTAAACCATTGGCTTTTATAGGATTATCTGAGAATGGAAAATGGTTGGGATTTGCAAAGGGATTGATGCTGGCCCAAGGGGTCTTGAAGTGGTGTATTCTCCAGTAAAAGAGCTATAATGGGAGTCAGCTCTATTTCCTAATGTTCTATTGAGGAATGTCGTGGTTCAGTTGCGTTGCGTTGAAGACGGACTTGTTCCTGGACAAGGCTGTAAGGCTTCAGCTCTTGATGATGGGAATGCAATAATGGGACCTAAATCTTCTGACATTAGTGATTGTGAAGTAATGATGATGGTGGGGTTGCCTGCTTCTGGTAAAACTACATGGGCAGAGAAATGGGCAGAAGAGTACCCTGAGAAGCGTTTTGTGTTACTTGGAAGAAATCTTATTCTGGATGAAATGAAGGTTCCAATTTTTTCCTTTTACATTCTTTGTCCTTCTTGCAGAAAAGATTTTCCTCCCTCTGCACTTATATTCTTTAGCATGGTGAATGATACTATTTTTTTTTAATAGGTTCCTGGGCTATTTTGTAAGTACGGCTATGTGAACAATTCGATCTCAGACTCCTTTCAATCATTTATCAATCAAACCAATGTTTTCAAAAATGCATGCACGCACAAATTGAGACCATTTTCAAATTTCTGCAAGGTAGTGTCATGGTGTCATTCCTCATAGAGCTTGTGCAAGTTCTGTACCAAGAAATAACTGTGGTTGCTCTTGGAGCTCTGGTTCCATTTCTGTGGTAGAGCTGACTCTTGCCAAAACTATGGATTTGTGGTCCATATGGCAGAGCAAACACTGTTGGTGAGAATAGTGTTGTTGGTGCTGCTGCTACTCCCAAACCCTACTGGAGCAATATGGCAGAACCCTTCACAGGGGGAGCTGCAAGGACATCTTCCTTTACATGCGATAATGTTGGAGGTCTCCCCACCAGCCTGCAGGCTCCAATACATATTTTCCCAGTCCTTCCCCTTCTTCATATGGTAGCTATTATAACATGTTATTTCGCATGTGCATGTGCATGTGCATATAGATCTGTTCAGGAGAATCTTTATAGCTTGGACATTTGAAGAAGCTGGACTACCTAGTGAATTGCAACCCAACCGTGCCAATTTCAATCTCTTATTAGCTGTTTGCGGATATTTGGATGCTATTTTATGCTTTTTACCATGTATGACCAAGCATGAACAGTGTGACCAGAAAGTTCAACTCAGTTTACCCCTTGAAATACTGCAAGTCTTAAACTTTGAGATTTATGATAGTTATCTAGTGATGATTTATAGTTTGTGGCCCTTGCATCCTATATTGTCTATTGGTATTTGTTATTCAACAAAAGCCTCAATCTCAACTAGCAGTTTCAGCAACAGGGATCTTTTTCTTGTATTTTCAATTTCCATTGGTATAAAATACCATAAATTGTCTTTTAATTGCTTTCTTTTTTTCTTCAGGTTTGCCTTGTGGAACTCCTCGCATTCCACTACCTGCATCTCTTGCTCCATCACCAAGGTCCCCGTATTCCAATTTTCCTACTGGCATGCAGCAGCATTCTGGAGGATATAACCCTCCTCCTCAGAGAAACTGCCAACTTCCGTATAGTCTTGCCATCCATTCCTCAAGACCTCGGAGATCTTACTTCCAAACTAAAGACTGGAAATCGAGAAGGCCAAGTTCTGGTTCATGCTGAACTGCAGATATTTTGCAAACATGAACTTAATGAAGAGAATTCAAAGGGCCCCCCTTCAAAGATAATTTCTAGATTTTTGTAAATACTACCACATATTTCAAGATTTTTTTTTTTAACTTTATGGGAGACTATAATTGGGATCGAAGTTCAGAGAAACGTCCATATAAAATCCGTCGCATGACTGGAAGTAGTTGGAGTTCAGGTCTTTTATGAGTTTGGCTGCTAGCTTCCAAGTTTTTGAAGAACTGTGTGCTAAATCTACACAGAAATGATCAAACTTGAGAGAGCGAGAACTGAAGTAATCGAAGTGCTGGAAGGAAAGGCTTAGGTCCCATATGTTTTACACCTGAGCTCCAGACCATGTGATAAGCCTCTCTAAAGCTGCAGATTCCTTGTCGCTAACCCATGCTTTGAACCCCACTATAAACCCCTCTCCCTGATCCACCTGTCTATCTCTCTCCGCTATTATATCATCCAAGATATCTACTACAGAAAGAAACCTTCTAGCCACGTTTTTCCGCTACAACATTGAATTGACGGCCTAGATTTCTTGTCTGCCTCAACTTATAACCACTGTCTAGCTACTCGGTCTTTTTAAAATATATATATATATATATATATATATATATATATATATATATATTAATGAAAAATATATTAAAATAATATTTTTTTATATTTAATATCACCATATTTAAATTATCAAAAATTATTTTAAAAAACATTAATGAAGTATTTTTTCCGGATTAAAAATAATTTTTTAAAAAATTATTATAATATCAAACAACCCATGACATCAACACTTTAATATTATAAAAAAAAACATTTAAAAAATAATTTGAAAATAGAAACTATCAAGATAGCTTAGCACCTTGTAAAAAAACGCATTTTTAAAATAAAAAAAATCTACACAGCTTTTTGGCATGGTTTCCGACAACAAGCAGCTCATAAATATGCTCGATTCCTTATTAGTTTAGAAATTCTCTGATTTGATTCAAGATAGAAGTTGAGTTAGTTTGCTTTAATCAAAAGGAGATTATAAGAAATAGGGTGCGGATAGAATTTTTTTTAATTGTGATACAAAATATAGCTTCGTGTGTTTTTGGAAAATAATAATCATCAATTCAAGAATATTAATTTGTGATGATACGAAGAGGATTAAAACCTGTTAATTTTGACAAAAGCAGGTTTCGGAGGTAATTGAGTGTAATAAACTAATAATTCTACTCTACTCAGCAAAAATTATCACATTGTATGAAATAGTATAAAAAATTGTTTGGAGAAATATGAAAAATAAATTCAATTGATCACAAACTTAATTTATTTTTCATAACTCCAAATGTTATCTTCCTATAGTAAAATACTATATATATATATATATTAGGACAGGACCAAAAGCATGATTCATAATGATTGGCAAAAGCCTTGTGACCACTTAACAAATATTTGTAGATTCATGTTATAAAAACCCTAATAATTGTAAATTATTTTGATCAAGGAAATTATAATTCTAAGAACAAAGGAAAAAGTTTTTGTGGGAGTGAGATCTAACACCTAAAAGAACGGCCTTTTCTTTTGAAATATCAAAACTCTACCATAACCAATAAATAGGCATGCAAAAGTCCACAGGGGACGTCTCTGCAATAAAATTCAATGTTTCTTTAATGTCCATTCACTTCTTTGCATTTTCTTAGAAGCCAAGTTAGGGTTTTATAGTGGTGGACCAAAAACTACCTATATATGTAATGGTAGAGAGAGAGAGAGAGAGTGTGTGTTTAGTAGTGTTTCTTTACAAGGAAAATATATTTTTAAAAAATAAAAACTATCACAATTGAGAGAGAGAGAGAGAGAGAGAGAGAGAGTTATATTCCTTTGAGTATAGACCATCAATGGAGGCATGCATAATTTCCTTAATTCTTTCTTGGAGTAGGTTTTCAATGACCAATAAAATGCTTTTGTGAATGGAGGAGACCTTAGCTTTAATGGAGATCACCACGTGCATGCTAAGCAAAAATGGGTTCAATGTCTCCCTTCACAATTAACTCACTTGAATTGCGTATTTAAATCTCTCACCACTTATTTTTATAGGTGTTTAATAATTATACAGAGATTTAAACTCATAATAATTAAGAAGTAAATTTAAAACCTGATTAATTAAGCTCTCCCTTAAATTATTATTATTATTATAGTTAAGTTGTAATATTTTCAAATCAACTTTTACATATGGAGATTTAGTACATTATTTGATTAAGGATAAATTATTCTCTGAGGTTTTTAATTTAACAATTAATTAGCTTGAGACTTGAACCATGATGGCTGAAAAAAGTTTACACCCAACCCCTTGAGGAAAATATTTCTATTATCTCAAGAATACCTATCTCTTTATACTCCATCAATTTAAATTGAGTTGCATAAAATATTGACAATCATGTATTAAAATGGATGTATGTCCATTCTTATATGTTATTTCCATTCTTCTAAATCATATAAAATACATCATTTTTAATTGCATTATTAATTATCATATATGATTCGATTTAAATGGATGAAATATGAAATGGTGAGTGCTTCTACGGTACTATTGAACATATTTCCTTTCTTTTTAAGAGATAAGGTCATCCTCTCGAGCTCTGCATTGAACTCTAAAGTTAAAAGAAAATTATTTTCTACGTTTATTACTTAATTATTTAACTTAATTCTGAGCTTTAGCCGTATTGATTCCCACTTCCGAAGCCACTTGCAAGGCCAAAACTAAAGAATTGCTTCACTTCCGAAGAAATTGACAAGTTCTCTTGGACTATTCGATCGAAAACCATAGCCATAATTTCATTGAGGGATATAGCAAGATATTGTCCAAACTTGAAAAGTCCACGATGAACTGTCCAGAGAGGGAAAAGGAAAAGAAAATTTACCAACATTTCAAGACAAATGCCGTCTCCTAGAAAAGGAGATGGGTACCTACAAAGGCCATGAAAGAAAGAAAGAAAAGAATGGCCAAAGCTGGTAAGGATTTTGTTCGACTTAAAGTGGATGCAAGAAAAAGGAAGAAATAATTCTCTCAAAGATAATTGTGCCCACCAAAATAATGCAATGCCCACCCGCCACCGAAAAAAGGTAATTACTTTGCAGCTTAATTCTTTCTCCTCTAAAAAAATTCTAATGAATGAATTGCCTTGGAATTTGAATTGAGAAATGGAAGGAACACATGAAATATCTTACAACTATATATGTGCTTAGAAAACCTCGGCACAAAAATCAATCAAAAGTAGTAATTCAATCCATAAATGCAACAGTCGAAGGAGCTGACGGTGGATTTTGTGGATACTGTGAAGCCATATCTGGTTAGATGCTCCATTGAAGCCCATCTTTGTGCTTGAACAGTGAGACAGACCTGACAGCCCTTTGATTTTGATTAAAGGTGTATATAATCCCTCTACTCTTAATTTCATCTTAGATTACTCCCTTAGTTTTATTTCTCTTATTATTATTATCCTACCACTCTCTATTTTAGGTTTTTCCACGCTACTCTTGCCTCTCCAACTCAATATGATTAAATTAGAAATTCCACCAGGAAAGAAAAAAGTTTATAGGAGAATATGGATGCATTTGTTGAAAACAAATTCTATATGGTACACTCGAATGCAAAAAAAAAATACATGTTTGTTTATAGAAGAACATGGATGTGTTTTTTAAAATAAAAAAATATATATTTTTAAGAAATCCCACTATTTATACTTTAATACTGAAAAAAAAGACATGTTTATAGGAGAAAATGGATGTATTAGTTAAAATAGAAAAAGGAAAAATGCAGTTTAATTTTTTTAAAAAAAAACCATATTTATCTTGCTAATGTAGTTATTTGTATCTCACATATAATATTTTTAATTAATTGGGCAAGATCGGTATAGAATCTTTCCTTCATTCTACAATCTTTCCTTCATACTTAATAGTCTAATTTAGCTTCATTATTGATAGAAGGATCAAATGTTTATGAAATAGAGAATAAGAGGATGAGATTTGGACAATAAATTTAAAGGGATCAAAATCAACAAAATATATAGTGGAGTGACCAAATACACCATGGAACCCTTTTAATATATTCCATGCCCCTCTCTTACGCACACGTTACCTGTCTCTCGCTCTCTCTGACACACACACAAAAGCATATAAACCCCAGTACAGAGCAATCTCCTTTAAACCCCACTGCTGTTTCTCTCCTTCTCTCGCATGTCTTGTTAAATCCATGGACTCTCAAATGGTAGTCCAAAATCTCAACTCCTAGACCTCTCTAAACCAAATTCTCTCCTTTTATTTCCTTTTTTATGGAAGAAAATGGAAAATCTTTCATGGGAACTGAATTCTAATTCCATCTCTTTTCTCATCATTGAAATCATGACTTCCATTAATCTTTCTCATAATCCTCTATTCTCCTGCATCATCACTCTCTACACGCTAATTCTCTTATACTTCCCGCAAGCACATAAACACTCAATCTCCTCAATACTGATCATTACTTTAACTCTCTTGCTCTTGCTTTTACGCCTTGGTGCAATTCAAAGACTCCAACTTTCAGTCACTGAAGGCGATGAAACCATTGAAATCAAGCAAAACAAAGACACCCATTTCGGTAGAGCTTCAAATTCTTGCTCTTTGACTCTTGCAGACAAATGGGGTGCTACCCAATGTGCTGAAAAGGGTCGTTTTGACCCGGATCCGAACCTGGAGCTTAAAGGGTCGTCAGTTGAATGGGATGTCAGAGCTCCATTGGAGGTTATATACGAGGGGTATGAAGGAGAAGAGGAGGAGAATCCGAATGAGAAGGACGCGGTTCAGGATCCGACTCGGTTTAGTGGTTTGGAAAGATATCCGTCTTTGGCTATGTATTACCCGGAAACGGATTCGGATTCGGATTCGGATTCTGACGTTGTGTTTTCAGTTGCCGGAGAGTGGGACATGCCGGAGAGGTGTTGCTTTAAATGGGAAGAGGAGGATAGAGAAGGGCTGTTGATAGAGATAGCTCTTGATCACAGTGATACCAAGAAGGATATGGGTTTGGGTTTGGATCCGGGTTTGGACTTTCACGTTGAAGAGGATAACTTGATAGAGATTGATATATCTCCGGCCAAAAACGACAAGCTGTTTCCCGGTGAAGTGTGATTAATTAGTGCTTAAAAAAGGGTTTAAGCTTAAGACTCTAGAGGGTTAGGTCCAGTTAATTTTGATTAATTAAAGCTGATAATGAGAGGCAGTTTCTTGAGGGTTTTGAGTCTTTTTTTTTTATTTTTTGGGTTTTTGAATGTTTGTTGGTGAATTAACGTTGTATTAGTGTATTACCGATGATTAAGTACAGTTAATCACTAAATCCAAGGATTTAATTAAGTTGACATGAGATGAGAGATGATTATTATACACTACCCTATATGGATTTGCCTTAGAAAGATATGGAAAAAGAGTCATTATTTATTGGTGGAAAGGGAAAGATTTTTGGTTTCGAAAGAGCACTTTGATAAAGGGAGGGTATGGTGTGCCACCCAAAGTTGAATAATGCATGAACATGGGAGTGATAGAGAGATGAGGTGATATATTGATATATATTCTTACAAGTTATTTTCTAAATCTATCTATATGTATTCATTTATTATTATTATTATATTGTTTATATTGAGTCATTCATAGAAAATGTGCTGCGTTTTTTTAAATTAGAAAATACTTTCCTCGCTTTAAAACATGGGTTTTTTTTTCTAATTAGAAAGTAAATTTCATTGATTATTTTTTTCAATATTTAACCAAAAATGGAAAAAGCAAAAAAAAAAAAAAACCCCAAAAAATGGAAAAAGCTTGCATGCGTGATGTGAAAAAATTAGGGACTTGAATTCAAGTTGCCTCGGCATTGTTTAAGCATTGAAATAGGTTTCAGTACCATAATTTGATGTAAAAGTACTCTGGAGACAAGGCACAATGTTTTTCCTGCTAAAACACTATTGAATTAGGCCTGTCTTGGATCATTTTGACACGAACCAACCCTTGAAAGAACTTCCAAAAGCAACAATTTATGAATCACAGCATCCCTATCTTCCTCGATGAAATGAATCGCTCTATGAGACTGTTCCATTGCTGAAATGGATTAGATTCATGCCAAATTCCGACGATGAACTGTGTCAGATAATGCAAATACATGTGTGAGTTCAGTTCTGCTACACTCCAGAATCGATCAGCAGTGGATAACCTGCCAATATCAGCAGTGTGATACAAATTACGTGTTTTTTTGCTCGAAAAAAAAATCATAAATAGTGAAATACTGTTCGACCTTCCTCCCAGTCAGAACAGAACCATACGAAATTGTGGGAGTAGAGAATAATGGAAGCTCGAGTCTTTTCAGCTTATAAGACAGATTAGATGGTAGCCCTTAATAGCTTGACCTAGAGGCCATCTCAAACAGTTCTCCCCTTCTGGATCCACTGTTAACAATGACTTGATCAATAATGGTGAAAGGGACTTCTTTTTTGGAAGATCCTTCAGATTTAACTAATATCTTTCTCACCTGATATGGCTTTGATTTGCAATGTCTGTGGTCTCATATGTGTGTGGGCACTGGCCTTTTGTTTTCGAGATAGCCCGGTGGTTAAAAATATTTGCAATCCAGAAGTTCATAAAATTGCTTTTTTGTACTTATAATTATACAAGTTATTCAATTATGCCCCTAAACAATTACTAATGAGGCCCTTCAAAATGTTTATGAAATCAGAGTAAATGGATCTACCTATTTTCTTATTTGATGCATGTTGGAATCTTTTGTATGAGATAAAAAATAATAAAATGAAACCATTTATTTTTTTTATTAGCTAGCATGTATTAAAATTGATATATATATAAATACAAGTCAGTGGTATGCACTAAATTGGAATCATTTTATAAGTGATCACTTCAATATTTAATTCAAATAAAACATTAACTTAATTGTAATTAGATAACTAACTAAAGATTATGATATTTCTACACTTTTTTTATATTGATCTTTATTTTATTTTTTTTCTTCAAGTTTAATAAAAAGTTTGAGGTTGTGTATTTTACCAAATATTTGTTACCGCTGTGCTATTTTAAACTCGAACATGTTGCTTCCATTTTTCTTTAGCCGGATGAAAGGGGAGTTTAGTCGCTATTACCAAGGCCCAAACCAGCAAGAAACCACATCTTCGAACCCATCTTTTCTTTATTAGCAAGTGTTCGAAGAGCTCAGCAATGGACCTTTAGTAACGAGCCGAAACCATTAGTAGGCTGAATGTTGTGATGAAAGTTTGGTTGGAGCAGCTCAGCCATTGAACCCAAACAAGAAAGGAAACAGAGGAGAAAATGAAACTGAAAGAGGGAATTATCGGTTATTTATTTTGCAGCAAGTACAAAGTGTAGCTTTCTTTTAAATCTTACCTAATTTGTTCTCGCATAATATTTTCTTAAATTCAAGTCAATAAATATCTTTCATACACTATTAAAAAATTGACAAATTCAAATAGAAATATCAATAAAAATTTTCCGTTAATATATTACCGTGATATTTATCAATTATATTTTTTTCATCGTCAAATCTGTCGGTAAATAAAATCAGGAATTTTCTCATGGCATGTACCAGAAAAATTATAGTGAAAAACCAAATTAAAAAAATCAAACAGTATACTTACGTGTAAATTTCACGAACAATGTTATCGACAAAATCACCATTTATGTTTAAAATAGTTATTATAAAAATTATTGTATAAAAATGCTAACAATTTACAAAGGTTGCTACGATAACAAAACCTTTATTTTGACAAATGGACATGAAACTTAATAAAAAAATCACAAACATAAAACTATAAATATTTTTTTTGGCACGTGAAGTCAGCATGTGTTTGCTCATGCAACACTCCTCCTGTAATAGTTGTTGATGTTAGAGAGTAAAGCGTGAAATGCCTAAATCATGCTCATCCAGGCTGTTCAGAATCTAGAGTCTCGATTTTTATTTTATTTAAAAAAAAAAAACAGCACTGATTATTCTAAGAAAATCATGGCCAACGACTAGTCATTTCAACGAGGAACATTCGTACAAACGGCAAGAATGTGCGTGAGATTTGAACACTCCAATAGTATCGGCAGCCATGTGAGTTGTGACGTCCTGTGCCTTTTCTAAGCAACTCAACGAACATTATTAATTCTTTTCTTCAGGAACCTTCCTGCTGGACCTCGCTGTTCTCGTTTGTAATTCAGAGGTTCTGGAAGCTCTGAAAAATACAAATTTATTATAATTGGACACCGTGAAATATTGAACGCGTCGAATACTTTGTTCGATAAAAATAATAATAACTTCCCAGATTGTAATTAAATTTTATATATAAAAAAAATATCATATCCCAGTGACCGTGACTAGTCAAAATAAGTAAAACGCTCGAAGTAGATCTAAAATATGTTTTTTTTTATTTAGTAATGAATTTTGGCCTTTTGTTTTTCTATATACTTCGAATTTTCTTATTTAGTGATGAGTTTTCATTTTTAGATGAGGTGGTTTGATACATTAAAATTATTAAAATATATTAAAAAAATTATATTTTTTCAATACAAAAACACATTTAAAAATTATTTTTAAAAAAATTACCGTAAAAAGAAAAAGAAAAAACCTACCCGCTCCACCAAACTGCCACGGGTCTATTAAAGCTGAAAACAACAAATTCCAAGTATTTTTATCTGTTCCTTTTATTTTCTTGGATGATAGGCCACCGCAAATCACGTGCCGCCTTTTCCTTCAAGCCGGTCGAGTCAACCATAAAAAAAGTCTCGACAACAGCTCACGCACAACGCCAACAACCACGCCTCCCTCTCCTCTCCCACCTTTTCGGGCTATTTACATTTCCTCCTTTCCAAACAATCAAAACACTACACGTCTCACTTTCTCTCTCTCTCTAAAATCTCATTTTTCTCTCTGTTTTTTCAAAAAAAAACTTTCTCTGTTCACGTATAACCAGAAGGAGGCACCTAAGGGCTGTTTGTTTTTTGAGAAAATTTCTGAAGAGAATCTAAAGTGAGTGAAAATGAACGGCTTGAGTTTATTTAAGAGAGCTTCTAGAGCTTTCGATGACTATCCTTCACTCGCTAAACTCATTGTCGTTTGCACCGTCAGGTAATATTCCCTCCTCTGTTTCTTTCTCTTCTCCTTTTTTTGGCTTCATTTCTCTTAATTAAGTTTTACCGTTACTTTTCCTTCAATTTTCGGATTTTTTTAAAAAATTTTAATGAAATAATCTAAATGAAGCTGCTTTTATTGTTGTTTGTGTTAAGTAGGTGATTAGTGGTTTAGTAATTTTGTGATTAGCATTTGATCACGTTTTTGTTGCGGTTAAATGTGTTTTTTTGTTGTTTCCAAGGGTGTTTCTGGAATTAGATATTTTAAATTTTTGAAGCCTGTTGTTGCTATTACAGAGATCCACTCCACTCTGTTCCGTTCTGTTGTAACTGGTAATTAAACCGTATAAATATTAATATCTTAAAATTGCTTGGTGTGGTATTAAGCAATTTGGATCAAATATAATTTGAGAATAATATAAATCATGTAACATAGCTTAGTTATTAAATTTTGGTGTTGAAATGGTTTTTTTGAGATGATATCATGGTTTGGTTGATTAAATAATTATGAGTTTGAATCTCGTTATTCTAATTTAAGCTTTTGGATCAAAATGATTATTTGGGATAAAAAAAATCTCATTGCTATCTCTTTTTTTTCCGGTTGCAGTGGTGGGGGCTATGTAGCATATGCAGATGCAAATTCATCAAATGGTGCACATGCTGTTGCACCACCTGTATCGGAGATCAGGAAAAAGAAGGTGGTGGTGATTGGAACTGGTTGGGCCGGAACCAGTTTCTTGAAGAAACTGAATAATCCCTCGTATGATGTTCAGGTGATATCACCTCGGAACTACTTTGCATTCACTCCTTTGTTACCAAGTGTTACGTGCGGTACGGTGGAGGCTCGTAGCATTGTCGAACCAATTCGTAGCATTGTCAGGAAGGTAATGAGAAAAAGATTATTGATGAGCTTGACTTTCGGCAGTCTATTTGCATAAATCCTGTCTGTTCACCATGTGTGGATCCTAGGGTGGACTGGATATATGTAGGTGATTGTGCATAGACCTTGACTTTAGAATAGAATTCAGATATGAGGCTAATGTAGTAACCAGCCCTTGTTGCTTCCTCTTGCAGAAAAGTGTTAGCGTTAGTTACTGTGAAGCTGAATGTTTCAAGATTGATGCAGAAAATAAGAAAGTTTATTGTCGACCTAATCCGGACTCCAGTATGAATGGGAAAGAAGAATTTGCTGTGGATTACGACTATCTCGTAATAGCCATGGGAGCCCGTCCGAACACATTCAACACACCCGGTGTAGTAGAGCATTGCAATTTCCTGAAGGTAACTTCCTTGGAACTTACTGATATGTAACCCTTGTCATTTTCAATTTTCATTAATTCCCCCTTGCACACACATCTTATATAGCAGAATGACCAAAAAAATTCTTATGGTAAAGTAATGCTGCTCTGGTGTCGGATTTGGGTGACAGGAAATTAGGAATTGAATCACTTCCTTGTCATTTTCAATTTTCATTCATTTTCCTCAATACACACATCTTATATAGCAGGATGACCAAAAAAATTCTTAAGGGAAAGTAATGCTGCTCTGGTGTCGGATTTGGGTGATAGGAAATTAAGAATTGAATCAATTCGCTCATGCACAGCTAATATGTACAAGGAAATGAATTTCTTCTGTAGGAAGTTGAAGATGCTCAGCGGATCCGTCGTTCTGTTATTGATTCGTTTGAGAAGGCAAGTTTGCCGACTCTAAGTGATGAAGAGAGGAAGAGAATTCTTCATTTTGTAGTTGTTGGTGGTGGACCAACAGGAGTGGAGTTTGCTGCTGAGCTTCATGATTTTGTCAATGATGATTTAGTCAAACTATATCCTGCAGCCAAAGATTTCGTACAAATAACAATTCTTGAAGCAGCAGATCATATTTTGAACATGTAAGTACCTACCTCTTGCTCATGGTAATTGATGCCTCATTAGTCTTGTTTCTGTTATTTACTTAAGATACAATGAATGCTAGTATTTTCTTAAATCTAATTAAGATGTGCTGCAGTTCACTTTGATCCTTTTGGATTTGCATATAGTTCAGAATTATTACATTAGCAATTTAAGCCAGACTTGAGATTGGATCGGGGAAAAAGAAAGAACTGGGTTCAGGAAATAGCAGTTGCAGTGAAAACCTCGGGGACTCATTTATATGATAGAACGTATGCTCGTATAAAATATATGCTCGTGGAGCCTTCTTTTGTTTTGTTTTTGGTCCCTTGGCTTTATTTTTCCTGTTTCATGAAGTCTGGATTGGCTCGTAATAGATCATGACTTGGTGAGGAAAGATTTCATTGGCAATAAAGTTTGAAATTTGATGTTGGGTGTCAATCTGTATAAATTCCATGGACTCCCTGAGATGCTACACTTGATACAACTACACGGATCAATTATAGTCTGTATGCAACTACATTGATCACATACATATACTTGGAAGAGTTCCAATATATGAACTCAGGCTTTTGGGGGTCTTGCATGCAGGTTTGACAAAAGAATCACAGATTTTGCAGAAAAGAAGTTCCATAGAGATGGCATCGATGTGAAGCTAGGGTCTATGGTTGTGAAAGTATCTGATAAAGAAATCTCTACTAAAGTAAGGGGGAATGGTGGTGAAATTACTGCCATACCATATGGAATGGTCGTCTGGTCAACTGGAATTGGAACTCATCCTGTCATAAGGAGTTTTATGCAGCAAATTGGTCAGGTATGTTACTGGCTTATAAAAACTGATTTATTGTTGTTTCAGAGTCTTCAATGTATTTTCCATGATCCTTTAGTTATATTTCGTCCAAAGTGAACACTCTTAATTCAATGTATCAATTGAAAAACACACCTGCTCCTGTGAACACAGACTAATAGGCGTGCTTTAGCAACTGATGAATGGCTGCGAGTTGAGGGATGCAATAGCATATATGCACTTGGTGATTGTGCTACAATTAACCAGCGCAAAGTCATGGTACTGTTCTCATTACTTTTCTGTTACATTTGTGTGCATGGCATCCCCTGTTTTGTTACGTCTGTGTTACATTTATTGTTCTTCTGTCAATTATTATCCATCTAATGCACTCGTCATTCTTCCTTGACATTGTTCCTGCTTAATGAGACTAAAAAGGAAGTTTCTACCTCTCTGTTAGACTCTCTCAGGCATTAAGTATCTAACTTTTCTAATGGAACACATACAGAACTGCTCATTCTTACAGTAAACAACAAAATGTTTTCTTTGAAGGAGTATATGCTTGAACTTCTTGTCATTTGAAACACATTGTACATTGAAATCATATCCGTAAACTCACAAAGGCATAGCTGAAAAATAACTACTTATTTCCTGGTCTATATCTGTTGTCATGGCTACTCTTAATAATCCAAGATGATGCATTACACACACCAGAAATACGAAGACCGCTGATTGATAGAAATTCTTCACACCAAAATGATATTTGATGTCAATTTTACGTTTAGAATCTAATCACCTAATCTGTTGATTTATGTTCTCTTTCTTATACTGCCATGCTTGTAGGAGGATATTGCAGCAATATTTAAGAAGGCAGACAAGGACAATTCTGGAACCCTAACAGTAAAAGAATTTCAAGAAGTCATTGATGACATTTGTGAAAGATATCCTCAAGTGGAGCTATATTTGAAGAACAAGAAAATGCGTGACATTGCTGATCTCTTGAAGATGGCTAAAGGAGATGTTGCAAAAGAAGCAATTGAACTGAATATTGAAGAGTTTAAGAAAGCCCTTTCAGAAGTTGATTCCCAGATGAAGAATCTTCCAGCCACAGCTCAGGTCTCGCGTTGATTCTGTGATTCTCCAGTCTATGAATTATGATTCTCTAAGAAATATCTACTTATTATCTATTTTCATGTGCGTGGCTTCAGGTTGCAGCTCAGCAAGGCACTTATCTTGCTAGTTGCTTCAACCGTATGGAAGAGGCTGAAAAAAATCCTGAAGGTCCTATCAGGTTCAGGGAAGAAGGTCGCCATCGATTCCGTCCCTTTAGGTACATCTTAATCTAGTATAAATTTGATATAGCAAGATTATATCATAGCAGCGATTTCTCCCACTATCTCTGTACTGGTGCTTAGCATTCCTCCATGCATGATGCATCTGTTCCCAAGCAAAACACATAGTTTCCTCCCAGCATGTCTATTGCAGAGCTAGCTGTTTAGCTTGGCCATCTATGAATTCAAGTTACAGACCACTTCTTGAATGCCAGATTAGTATATGAATGTCTACTTTGAGACTTGCAAGCAGTTAGGATCTCAGTCATTTGCTTTATGGCGTATATTGTTTCAGATACAAGCACTTAGGGCAATTTGCTCCTTTGGGAGGAGAACAAACAGCAGCACAGCTTCCTGGTGATTGGGTTTCAATTGGCCACAGCTCTCAGTGGCTTTGGTATTCTGTCTATGCAAGGTATCGTCTCTCCCCTTGGCTCCACAATCACATAGAGATATCAAATTGAGTAGATGCACGTGTGTACTTACATGGTTTTGGTCTTTGTCTCGATCAGCAAGCTAGTCAGTTGGCGCACCAGGGCGTTGGTGATAACAGACTGGACAAGGCGTTTCGTCTTTGGAAGAGATTCCAGTCGCATTTGAGCAGCTATCAGCAGGTCGCAAGGTTCCTCATTGGGCAGAATTATATTGCATACTTTGTTAGCACCACTTTGGCAGTCATAAATTTTTTTGCTTTCAGATCATCTTTCATTAACCAAACTGTTGAATAAACAAAGCCCATACCGCTTACAATTTATCAAACCTGGAGAGGTGAATTGTATAATTTGCGTCTGAAGATCTCGACATTACCCTTGGTGGTACACACAGTTTTGGCATTAGCGAGTGCCACGTTCTGTGGCCAAAATTACTTTAGAAATTGAGATGTTTTCTTCGTCTTTTTTGTTTTTTGCGCTATACCATTCTTTATGGCTTTCTCAAATTCTTTCTTCTAATATAGTTGTTGTTTTGTTATAGTTACTGCTTGCCATTTGTTTTTCCAAGCTCGTAAATTCATTTATCAGGTATTCTAACCAAATTTTTCCAATCTCTATCCAGCCTTGTAGTGAGGATTGGGTGACGGAAAGTTGAGGCTGGGAATCGAAATGACCTTTTCAGTTAAGTTTTTGTGCTTCCTGTTACTCGGGAAAGAATCCGAGGAAGGTCTGGGTTAAGGATCGGAGGCCGACTCTAATTTTTTTAAAAAAAATTCAAAACAAGGGTATGCGCATTTTACTAGGAAAAATAAAAAATCGGTAACAAAGTAGGTCAGCCATGACTGACCATCATGGTCAAATTGATTTAGTTTTATCAAAAGAGAGCTACTTCCATCCAGTCAACTGGGTTTTGCATACTTTGAATTTCACAATGCAGAGCTTGATGGGCCTGAGAATTATATAAAGCAACCTCAACTAAAGTTTTAGGGTTTACAAAATACGTGATTATAAAAAAAAAAAAAATAATCCCTAATCCGAATGATGTTTAGAAATTAATAAGAGTTAATTATATCTTCACCCATTAAATTCCTCTGAAAATCATCAAATAAGCACAAGTCTAAATTGCTCTTGAGATTCTTGCATATTTTATCCTCTCAATTTGCGTTGATTTGGTGATTTGTTTTTTTTAATGTCGTAGGTGTAAATTAAAACACCATTTTCCATTAATAAAATATTAAAATCTTGGCGGCCACCACAGATCAAAGCAGAATTCTGGTGGGCTCCAACAGGGGTGCTACAGCGGCCTTGGGATCATGGATTTGGGCTCATCGTCCATAATCATATCTTGTCAAATGATTGGATTTCTCTCATGGTGAATCTAGAAAACCCTAAATTTTGAAAAATTAAAGAAAAAATAGTTTTCCTTTTTTTCTTGTATATAGATTTTTTTTTTTTCTCAGCAAGCAAGAATAGATTTGAGAAAACAGATGGATTCATAGCATGGTCACCAATAAATTCGAACCTGGACAGTTCGAGAGTGTTTTGGCAGCAAGTTTGAATTTGACAATGACTATACTTTGTAACCACTGATAAGTCGGCATTGAAGCCTCTGAAGCCTGAACCACAGCTTTGAACGAATGCTTTTTTTTTCTCTCGCCCAAGAAATTGGCAATTCGGACATGAACTGTCACTCGTCATCTCTCGTTGAGTGGAGATCCTCGACCTCGAGCAGATCGTTTTAGGTTTCAGTTCTTATCCAGGCAGTGTACTCAAATTCCTGTTTCAAAAGAAACTAGTGGAAGCCATAATTAATGCCCTACTCTATGTAATAGTTATTTAGGTTCATGTTTTTTTTCGTGACAGTTCAGGGAGGAAGGTGGTGAAAAAAACTATTTTGTCAGGAGCTTCTGGTCAATACAGAGATGACAATTCGGTGATGGTTCAAGAGTGCTGTATTTTTTGTTTTTAAATAATTTTTAAAAATATATTTTATATTAAAAAATATTAAATTGATGATTTTTAAAAAAAAAATTAAGGTTTTGAAATGTGAGGTTAAAAATAAAATAATTTTAACGTATTTTTTTAAAAAAAAACTTTTAAAAATATCATTTATCATAATATCAAACACACCTATTTGACGGAGCGATTGAACCATTTATTTTTTATATATGTATTATTTTATTACTACTATCTAAAATAAATTTTAAAAAATAAATAAATAATATTATTTTAATCATCATCTCAGGAGACCCCTAATATAAAATGACAAGTTTGTTAAACAATTCAAATTAAATAAAAAGATATACAAAAATAAATAAAAAATAGAAAGGTTATGGTTTCATTGATATTGTATGATTGCATTATTTTTTAAAAAGTTATGTTAATCTAAATATAAAGATATTATATATAGACTAAAATAAAAATAATATTCTACTATGGTTGAATGGGTGAGTTTTTATAAATAGTTATTTCAATGTTGGGCTATAATGCACATACATGTAACATTTATATTTTCGTTATATATATATATATATATATATATATTGCCCGAAGAAAAATGAAGGAATGATGGAGCAACTTTGTGAACAAGAAGCCAAAAGCGTGTCCCTCGCATAATTGCATGACCATCTTGTTTCTTATACAGACAATCAGAGCAAATAAATTGGGCAGAACTGTGGCTTACGCCATCAAAGTCTTCTGATTCGTTACATTATCGTTATCGTTAGTGGGCATGGGAAATTAAAAATTCGGGGGTGTTCATCGTCAACAAAATTATTTTTTCTGTTTATTTTTTTTTTAAGGAAGGGTTTGAAAATGTGTTTGATTTCTTAGAATGAAAATGATATTTTTTTATTTAAAAAACACATCTAAGTTATAATTATTTTTCATAAAAATAAAAAATATAATTTATAATGTTCATCTTAATATTTTATAGTCATGATAATTTGATTATAAAATGTTGTTTTTAACTCACTTCAATTAGAAGTTATCATAGAAATATATATTGTTCACGAAAAAAAGTCTTTGTGTTAAATCCACAATAAGTTTTAAATTTATTATACTGAAGCAGAAATTAACAATAATTAGAAATTACTTGTCATGGAAACTCTAAAATGTGTTTTTAAATTAAATTTTATTTTTATTTCTTAAAAAACCAAAGTATTATTCTGAAGTCTAGAGAACAAAGATTATCTAACAAATTGGCCCCACTTTAGACAGCAGCAAGACAGCCACGTGTAAAACCCCCACCAGGTTCTCTTGTATGGCTGTGGTAGACAAGATACATAGATTGGACGATGATGTAGACATTGAAAGAAATAGATGGTCGGTAGAACATGGGGTTCTTAATCTCAGGGAGACAAGAAGGGTAGGGGGTCTATTCTATTGCTAGAAGCTGAGTAGAGGAGGAGGCCTTTGTTCTTAACCAGAAGAGGTGGGATTAGCTTCTTCTTTTTTATCTTCATGGCTCCATAGGCTCTCCCTGGCTCGAGAGAGAGGAGAAGACTTGTGTAGACAGGGCTAGCCTCTCATCTCAGCTGCCGTCCTCGAGCATAATCTGTGACTCGGTTGATCTAGTTATACTTGTATGAATTTTTATTTAAAATTATTTTATTTTATTTTAAAAAAATTATTGAAATGTCGTTGGTTTGGGGTTGACATGGTCAGCCAATAATCTAGATCTCAGATTTATGTGATTGAGACATTTTTTTCAACTTGTTTCAAATAATAAAAATAATTACGGCTCAATTATCCAACTATAGAGGATGGGACACTCTTTCAATCCAGCAATAATGGACATAAAAATAAATAGAAAAAGAAAAGAGTAATCTCGTGTACTTATCGCATACCAAGGTCTTCACCTCATGTCCAATAAATGAGCACCTAATTGACAGCTATTTTTCCTTGGAATGTATTTTGTGCAAGTCAGCCCAACCTAATTTCATGTCCTTTTATATATATACTAGTTTTTGTTGGAAACCCTTAAAGTGGCCATGAGTTATGATTCTCTTTATGAGAGAATATTAGTGGAATGTTCATGGGTACACTAAGTCATCTAATAAAGGCAATTAAGTTAATGACACTATTATTAAACTTAAAATACATGCTAATTACTTTCTTTCTTTTTTAGATTTAGTACCAATGGTGCAATGCACATGCACATGCACATGGAAATGAAGGAGTGGTGGCTAATGACTATGAATATATTCCTGGTGTTTATCATTAAACTCAATATAGTTTATCAGGTTGATCTAGAATAAATTCTGCATTAAATAAAAATAATTAATCCAGAATAATCAAATAAAAAATATAAATTAATTCTCGATCTAGTTAATACTCATAAAGATCTTTGCTAAATGATATTGTTTTTTTTTTAATTAAAAAGTCAAATTTTACATCAAGTGAGGTTGAAGATGATTTCATGACACACGAGAATTAATTGAACTCGGGTTTAATAATCAATTATCTATCATGCTGATAAACACCAATTAGATTGGCAAGGAGCATGATCAACAACATAATTATTTCAGCACTTGCCCATTTTAAATTGAAGATCAAGGCCAAGTACAGGTTTGGAGCTTGTGTTTTCTACAGCCTAGCCATAGCTACTCACTACTACTTTTGTAATATTCTCGTATCACCATCACCATACCCACCTTAAATGGGGGGCCCACTAGTCAGGGAAATGGGCACCATGGCCCACAAAACTCCCCTCACATGAGAACACAGTTGATACGCCACTGTTGCATTTATTAGAAGAACTGTGCCCTAATAATCTACTCAAAATATGACGTGGAAGCCTCACCTCTATTAGTTACATGGCCCACGGGCTCCTTTTTGTGAAGGGATGGAAGGACGATGGTTGGTAAAAGAATATGCATAAAATTAATTTAATAATAAATGCGACACGTCCATTTTATGATTGGATTCAAATTATTAGTGTGTTAATTCTGGTGATGTTGAAGATATTTTGATGCCTTGATATTTTTTTATTTATCGAGTTAAAAAAAATAAAATTATGAGTTTATTATGTTCAACATGAACATGACAGTGAAATGAGAATATTAAACTTAAATTTTAATATTTAAAAATCCATGACTATAAATAAAAGCATGGATTTTATGCTGAAAATACTTAATTTAATAAAAAATATCATTAAATTTTAAAAATTATCATATATACACACACACAAACACCTGTATATATGTATATCAAGAGGATTTTATTAGTAAATTATCAAAATTTATTCCTGCGTCGTATTTTATTGGATTTTAAACTCTTTTATTTCGTTTTCATTTTATTAGATTTAATTTTATAATGTTATTGATACCTACGCAACACTTATACTAAAAATACTAATTATTCAAAAAAATACATATTGAGAGACTTATTAAAAAATATCCCATGATTATAACTATTTCAGAGAGTAATTTCGAGATAATTTCTTACAACGAATTAACGTTGGTTTTTTTATAGCATTCCAGCGGTTTGCATGATTGATAGTGTTTGCTGTTAACCTTGTCTCTCCAATTATTCCTTTCTTACAGCTATAATAACTTCAGGTGACTGGTTTTATATTCAAGAACAGATTTAAGTCGCACTGATTTCAATTTTTTCGAGAGGTTACAGACCAGCATGGAGTACTCACACGAACCCAGAAAAATTAATAAATTTCATGTTTGATATTACATTTGTTTTTGCTTTTGCTTTTTAAATTATTTTTATTGAATACATGTTATTTCCAGTGATTTTGTATTTTGTGTTAAATTAAATTATTATTTTTATTGAAAACAAATGTTATATCACTGTTATTCCAGTGATTTATAGTTATTTTGATGTGTTGGCATAAAAAATTTAAATAAAAATATTATTTTTAATTAAAAACACACTACACCACCACATTATTAAATTTTAAAAAGTCAACCACGAAAACTCATTTCACAAGATAGACAATATTCTTTTCTATTTCCAAGGTTTGCAAGAGATTAAGGTTAATTCAATTTTAAATTAACCCCCGCGCGCCCCCCCCCCCCCAAAAAAAAAAAAAAAAAACAGAAAAGCTAAATACAAAGACAGGAGGGCCACGTGTCTCGAGCTAAACTGGGTGGGAGATTGACTTGCCAGCTGCTTCTTAGCAGAAGAAGCTGGTTTTAAATAATTTCTTAACAGTGAGATAATATCCCCTTTAATTATAATTAAAATTATTAATTATTAAGATGTTAATTATTCCAAGATTATCTTTAATTATAGAGATTCGAGAACATTAGCTGTGAAGATGCTCTAAGTTTTTTTGCTCGTGTTGTGCCACCAAAAACGTGGACTCGTGCGGTTGAGGAGGGCGTCACGTGATCTTCCACATGACAGTGTTTTGTGTCAGATTAATCTTAAACTACGATGCTTAATTATGGGTTCGGGGTCGGTTCAGAGTCGAGGTTTAATGTTAAAATTTGATTTTTTTATTTTAAATTGATATTTTTTATTTTTAAAGTTATTTTAATGTGTTAATGTAAAAAATAAATGATTTTAAAAATGGATTGAATTGAGTATAAAACAGTAGTTTTTATTTTCTTGTTTTTTTTATAAAAAAAAACTGATGTATATGTAAGTGATTTTATTTGAAATTATACAGAGTCTCCACATATTTATAATTTTAAATTATATTTGAGCTGAAATAATTGAATTTAAATATATCATTTTATTAAAAAAAAATTAACAGCAATACTCAGATTTAAAACTTTAAACCTAAGTCTTTTTATGATTATTTCCTTTTTTTTGGGGGGTGCAAATGACTTGTCCTTTACTCAACTAATATCATATTTTCTTTTATTACTATTTTTTTCCCAAGGTCTGATAGAAATTTTATATTAATTTTCACATACTAAGATTACAAGATTAGAGGGCAAGGAGTGTATTTATTATTAACAGCATAGCTTGAAGTTTGAGCCATGGTGGCCATCATGCCATCATACAAGATAATTAACCCTAATCATGGCGCTAAATTTGCTTATTATAGATGAGAATCTCCATGATCACACCATAACTACAGATTGAAGCCTCCAAATCACCCCCAAAAAAAGCAGCCAGCACAAGAAAAATTGGTGAAAAAAACAAGGAGTTTTAAGACATTTGAGACATGCACATGGGCATCATTGTCACATAATAACTGCGACTTTTGTAAGGTAGATGAGACTTGAGAGTGTGGTAATTTTTATTTTATTATATTATTGTGTTTTAAAAAATATGTTTTATTTTAAAATATAGTAAATTAAGTTTTTAGTGTTTTTATTAATTTTGATACCTTAATATTAAAAATAAAAAATATAAAAATATTTTTTAAAAAATATAATTTACCCCGTGGTACCAAACACGCTACTAGCACACAGCACAATTCAACCTTTTGTTTCTAATGCATCGTGCTGCAATTATTTACTAGATAAAACACGCTACCTTTTCTTCTTCACATTGGCCCAATCATGGATCCAAGAGACAGGGTCAAATCTGTCCATGCAAAACCAAAATAACTTCAAGCCCCATCATGTTCTTCAATATTACAAAAATACCTGGCCCCTAGCATGCAAAAATGGTCACCGTATTCAAGGTAGTGTCTTCCCTGCTTCCACGCTGACAAAAGCTGAAGCTTTCACATGGCAGCATCTGCTCCTCTCTTTTAAGGCTGATTTAGATAGTGAGCTCTTTTACCAGAGATTTCTTACAAAGTGAGAGCTGACAAGACTAGTGGCACCAAGGTAAATACACTCAACGACAGACCCATTTATGGGATCCTCTGCTTAAAATGACAATATCACCCACGTAGTTCTTTTGAGGAGCATGGGCAATTTGGGCACTGGATAATTGGGGATGTGGATTTCCAAGAAAAGCGATAGGTCAGGGAAATAATTAATGGCAGTGAGAAGGGGAGGCCATGTTATTGGAGATCTGGTTAGGTCCTTTCTCTCTGTTTTTTTATTATCTCAATAGGGTTTTCTATTTTAATGTGAAAAGCTCGAAATTTGTGCAGAAAAAACTACAGCCCTCCTGCATTGAAAGTTGTATTTTCAATTAAAAATATATTTATTAAAATATATTAAAATAATTTTTTTTATTTTTTTTACAACAATAATCTAAAAATACTAAAAAATAATTTCAGACAAATAACATTTTATCCACACTGTCAAACGCCCCGGACCCTTACTACTACGGTTTAATAGAAACATTTCAATATTTATTCATTTACTTGTGGTAATTTTTATTTTTTAAAGTGTTATTAAAATAATATTTTTTATTTTTTAAAATTTATTTTTATATTAACTTATTAAAACAATATTAAAATAATATATATATATTCTGAAACGAGGCTATGGCAGTACATTCACGGAGTTACTGTTGGAAGATTTTTGGGATATCTATTGACCTATTACTTTGGACTTCTGGTCTCTGGAAGGGAAAAATTGGACAGGTGATGATTGAAAACGAAAGTTCTAGTCAAGGAGATTCGTTGTGGGATAAGTATTTGTCGAATACAAACTACATAAGACACACATGTGTGTCCTTGTTAGGTTTGACCTGTTGGCATCGAGTTGTCTTTTTAACCGTCTTTGATTGGAGAAAAGAAACCAAAAACTCGACTTTATACTTCGAGCCTATTCGTGCTAGAAATTCTCTGAGAAATCTGTGTTGATTATCATGTTAGTTATTGCATTCATATGATCGTTAAGGATATATATATTTTGATGATAAAAAAACTTAATCTTAGGTTCAAATACCTTAAAAACTATTTTTTTAATTGCAGCAAACAACATGTCACTCTTCAGTTTTTCTAAGGGAAACCAAGCACGCGGGCTTGCCTTCTAAGACCGTGTTCCTTTAAAAAAAATTTAAAAAAATTATTGAATTTTTTTATATTTTTATATTGTTTTGATATGATTTTAAAAATTATTTTTAAAAATAAAAAATATATATTATTTTAATATATTCTAAAAAAAAAAAAATAAACCATAACTAAATTTTAAATAGGATATAAGTCTAGGCATGCTTGGGTATTTTTACGAGCCAAACATGCAAGACCGACAACTTAGACTCTCAGGTGCCTAACCCCTTCTGAACCTCCTCTTCCTCTTTCTTTTATATTATATATATATTATAAAACAAAACGCTCTCTAAATAAATAATTATAGTGATGTTTTAAAAATCATTTAATTATGCCATGTTTTTCTAAATAAGATTAGAGGTTCTTCATGGTTATTTGTAATTTATTGAATAGTTTTATATGAAACTAAAACTCACGATATTGTTTTTAACTGAACATGAATATTGACTGGAATAAAAAAATATTTTTTATTGTTAATATTTTTATTGTTTTTAAAATTAATATTCTTTTATTTTTTTCATATAGTTGTATAAAAATAACCGATATATTATTTTTTATTTTTTAAAAAAATTGGTTATAAGTTTTTACATGCAAAATCATGCTTATTATAAAAAATATATTTTTTATTACAAATTTTAAATAAATGAACGAAAATGGAGTTTTGACTAAATAAGCATGTCTTTTCTTCCAACTTTAAATTATTTGAATTGCTTTAAGTTTTTATTTTAAAAACAATGGTGTTGATAAAAAAATCACGACCTTGTCAAGTAAAAAAAGAAATGTGAAATAAAAGGAGAGAATTCTGACTGAAAAGATATATTTTTTCTTCTAGATTTAAAAATTTAGAATATTTTAAAAAATATATTTAAATTAAATAAAATATCATTTTGAAAATGACTTCACATTAGAAAACAAAAAAACCAGGGATTTGTTTTTTGAAAAATGACATAGTTTGGTAAATTATTTGGAAGAATTATATAGATTCGAAAAATATTTAGAAAATAAAATATTTTAAATACAACCGTATCTTCTAATATTGATTATGTACAAAATTGTTATTGGAAATAGTGATCGGAGACAATCGTGTTTTATAATATCAATTCCATACACAACCACTATTGAGAATAGTAGTTATATAGTGATTTTTTTATTTTAAAAAATAACAATTAACCTTATAAAAAATCAATTCAAAATTTTATGAATATTCAATAGTTAAAAAAAAAGATTTAAGATTCAGTGATTAAAGAGATAAGATGATTTGGGAAGAAAGATAAATGAGGGAAGAAAAAAATGGATCTCCAGGAATATACCAAAAATCTATTTTTAACACGTTCAATACTGGTATAAAGATTTCGACAACATGTTTCTAACTACATATTGAAGATCACTAAATGAAAGTTACAATTAATTCTAAATTAACTCCAATCAAAATCCTTAACATATTAGGACCATGCTTAATGATCTTTTAAAGTGTGATTAGAATCGTATGATTGAGATCTTTTTTGAAAATTGAGTTCCGATATGTCTCAGTGGCCCATTCTTTCATAGTTTTTAGATCTTAAATTTTATTTTTGATTATTGGATCTTCATGAAAATTTAAATTAATTTTTGTAGTTGTTAATTAATTTGGTTAAAAAATAAATTTTGAAACAATTGTTATTCTTAATTGTAGTTGTGTACCGTTACTATTTTTAATAACAATTTTTTAACTATTATTTTTAATAATAATTGTATTTAAAATATGTTATTTTTTAAATATTTTCTAACATGTCTTATTCTCTCAAAACTTTTGTTAAACTGTACTAGAATTACAAAAGACCAAAAACTAGTAACTAATATAAAACAATGCTACCATTTTTTGGCTTGTAGCAAGATGAAGGGTAAAATCGAGAATGAACGAACCTTATAACCAGAACGGTAATTCTCCAAATGATTACATGCATGAGCAGTAAAAAGTATTCGTAATAGTAAAAAAGACAAAAACGAATTTTACCATCTGTGGTTAGCTCTAACTTATCAAAGCCTCTACCCGTATAACTACCCCTTCCTTACCCAAACAGGCCTATAGCCCTTACAGCCCACTCTAACCTACATCGTGTGCGCAGTACGCACCCCGATGTCGTTTGTGCTTACGTGTCATGATCCGAGTGGATATGGACCAGGTTAGGTGTTGCTGTGGGTTATCTTCAGCTCCTCTCTCTCTCTCTTTTCTAGCCATGTCCGTGTCAGCTTCAGCTCTTCTCTCTCTCTTTTTTCTAGCCATGTCCGTGTCAGCTTCAGCTTTATTGTATTGTAGATGTTATTTTTTAAAATATATTCTATTTAAAAATATTAAAATAACATATTTTTTTACAATTTATTGCTGATTTAATATATTAAAATAATAAAAAAAAAATATAATTGAACTATAATGCCAAACCCACTACACGAATAAAAACACATCAATAACATATAATAATCACTTGCTTTTGATACTTTTTTTACCCTTTAATTGATTAAATTATTTTTTTAAGTGTTCGTTTCATTATTAAAAAACGACACCAAGAAAAAAATGAAAATATATTTAATAAAAAAATATAAACATTTGAATTTCTATACCTTCAATCGTACCAGAAACATAAAGAGTTTTTTTTTTTTATATAGTCATAGTGAATATTCCAATCATATAAAAAATATAGAAAAACATGCATTGTTTGTCAATGTTGTCTCTATTTTTTCTCCTGAGATAGTAATCACTTTAAAACTTATATATAGTTATATGTATAGAAAATCAGAAATAGAACACTTGAATTTAGATAAATTGAGTAAAATACAATCTCATAATGTTCAAAATCCTTTCTTTCCTGTGATTTCATGTTTGAGCCATGTAGTTGCTAATATAATAACCACTGGAGGCTTACATAGTCGTTAACTTCAGGGTCCGTGGGATTAGTCGAGGTGCGCACAAGATAGCATAAACACCCATATTAATAATAATAATAAAAATCCCGTGTCTAAAACCTGAAAATGTACTGACGTTTATACTAGATTAGAAACTTTGTATGCATGTATGTGAATTTATTTCTTATATTATTATTTGGAATTCAAATTTAAAATTTGAAGCATGAGTTTAAAAAATTAAAAAAATGATAAATGTATTTTTAATTAATGATAATTTTGTTATGATTAAATTGGACTAGAAACCGGTCTAGTTAAGATAGCTGTGATTTTTTTTTATTGAACTTTGAATTTATATAGTTAGAAACCGGAACGAGGTGTAAATGATGTTCTTAAAAATTTAATTTTTTTTGGCTAAAATTTAATATGATTTGTATGTTTTGGATCGTTTTGATGTGCTGATGTCAAAAATAATTTTAAAAAATAAAAAAAATTATTAGCATGCATTTCGGTATGAAAAGTTATTTGAAAAGTAACTGCTATTACATTGCCAAAATTACTACTAGTATGATTAAAGATAAAACCTTATAATTTTAAATCGTTGTCATTTAAATTAAATTATGCATGTTTAGTAATATAGTGTATAATATTATTTTAAAATATATTAAAATAATTTTTATATTTTTAATATTATTGCATCAAAATCATAAAAAATATTAATTTAATATTTTTTATTTTAAAAAACATTTAAAAGCAAAAGAAACCTCAATCCACGCATAACCGACATTCAAGATAACTTTCATAAATTTAAAATACATGTTTTATTAATTTATGAAATAAAAAATACAAAATAAAGGAAACGTCACTAGAAGTTAATTTAAACAAATTTTTTATTAAAGTGAAAATTAATCCAAAAATCTAGAATGAATATAGATGATAATTAGTAGTATTAAGTAATTAATAATTATAATAATATTATATCTCTCCAGTAATACATTCTCTCTATCATCTCTGTACTTGTACGCTTTTCCTATTCTATGACACCACACCTCTCTGTTTTCTTTCTTGTTTGGCCATTCAATCTCCATGGAAGAAGAAGACATCATTTGTTTTCGGGTTTTAAAATTATTTTTGAAAAAAAATATATTTTTAAATTATTTTGATGTTTTAATATTAAAAATAAATTTTAAAAAATAAAAAAATATTATTTTAATTTATTTAAAAAAAAAACACTTTAGAAAGTAAGCAGTAAGCGATACCACGGTACAAAATAGGGTCAGAGGAAACCAACCAGAGAGTGATTCCAAATCTCCAATTATTTCCCTCTTCAATCCCCTCTCCAACTCCAATCACAACTTCATCCCCACTGCATTCTCCCTTCAGATTTTGCAGAAAAAAAAGTAATTATCATCTTGTCATCTCCATCTTTCAAAATTTTCCAAATGGGCCTGCAGAAAAATTTTCAATAGTATAACGCCCTCTTTTTCTTTGTTTTCATCTCCATCTTTCAAATTTCAAAATGGGATTTGATGAAAATAATTTGTTTTCATGAAAAATCTTTCACCATCCTAAATACCGAGACTGAGTTCTGAGTTTTTACTTTGATGGGTCCAAATCCAAAGATGAAAAGGGAATTTCTTGACTCAACAAGGTCATCACCATTCCCAGATGAAGTACTGGAACGAGTTCTTTCACTCTTGAAATCACACAAAGATCGTAGCGCAGTGTCTTTAGTATGCAAGGACTGGTACAACGCAGAAAGCTGGTCAAGAACTCATGTTTTTATAGGAAACTGTTATTCAGTCTCTCCTGAAATTGTTGCACGTAGATTTCCAATAATTAAGAGTGTTACTCTTAAAGGGAAGCCAAGATTTTCTGATTTTAATCTAGTGCCTGAAAATTGGGGAGCTGATGTTCATCCTTGGCTTGTAGTTTTTGCAACGAAGTATCCGTTTTTGGAAGAGCTGAGGCTTAAGAGAATGGCTGTTAGTGATGAAAGTTTGGAGTTTTTGGCTGTTAATTTTCCTAATTTTAAGGTTCTTTCTCTGTTGAGCTGTGATGGGTTTAGTACTGATGGGCTTGCTGCTATTGCCACTCATTGCAAGTAAGGATTTTTGTTAGTTACTTAAACTGTTTGTCATAAAATCTTGGGTTTTTGCTGTTTTAATGTTAACTGTTTTGGGTTAGATCTAACACAAGTTGTCAGTGATTAATTCAGTTTTAGAGAAAGTGATGAGCTTTTTTCTGTTCTTTGGTTTTTGATTTGTGAGTTATGAAGTAAACTGGCAGTTTTCTGGTTTATGCTTTGGAAATCTATGTTCGCAGAGTTTAAACAGTAACGGAAATGGTTCTACTGTTGTTTTTTTACTTTCTTTTTCTAATATATGGTTTCTTTTACTTGATATGACTTTTGACCTATTAATGATGATTTAATGGATCATGGCATGTGATTGATGTCATTTTCCTCCAGAATAAATCCTTTTTTTTTTCGTATGTGAAAAATATAACTTTTTTTTTGTGTGTAATCCATTGTATGCATTGTTGGATCAATTATTTTCATGGATGATGGTCTTGGTAGCGAGTGGGTTTGATGAATGGATACAATTATGTTGTGGTGTTCTAGGGTGGGTGCTCGCTAGCTTTGATGGTAAAGTTATTTGGTTTCATCTCAAGTGACATTGGATCCGATTAGACTCAACCTGAAATGGGATAGTTAAGTGAGGAGGATAGTTATCCTGCTGATCAATCGGCCTGGATGAACAAAAAAAGGGGTAAAAAGAAGGAAAAGTATAGTTGCTGTAACAAACTCAGTTTTTGTACCACAATTAACACTGAGTGATACATGTAAGGTTTCTTGAGTCATGCTGGTTTTAGCTGTCCATGACTTTGTATTTCCTTGAAATCTTTATAGATCTGATGATTAATCAGGAATACATGGGGGAAGCTGTAAAACAAATGCACCCGTCTTTGGATGGGAAGAATCCACCTGAAAAGTAGAGTTTAACGTGATTGCAAGTGGTTCTATCTTTTCATTTCTTTTGTTCTGTGCTTAATTTCTCTGTTTTTTTTATTGATGTGACATTTTACCTGTTAGACGTGCATTTTATTGGTGTCATAATATTGCTGTCTACTTTTCATCTGCCCGCGCAAATGCACTTTTGTGTTGGGTTGTTGGTTTAGATAGCGATGACCATGGAAAATGCTGTATGGTCATCGAGATGCCGCAATGTTTTCTGGGTTGCAGTAATCATCACCCATCTTTGGGAGATATTCAATGTCTACTTGGGCTCAGATGCCTTATTTATTAGAAAGGAGTGGGAATAAATGAAAAGGTTGGTGTCCAGAATATTGGCATAAAAGAATTTTTGGATTTTATGCAAGTATGGAGAGTGTGGATTTCTTTCATTGAACTGAGAGTGCTAGTGATCCATACTTATTTGCAGTCTGTGATTCACTTTGTTATTTGATTGATGGTGCTCCTGGATGCCATTTCCTTCATGAGAATCATATCAAAAGAGTCCAGTGGAGATGTTCCTTTGTTTTGCTGGAAACGCGGCTTGAACTTGAGAAAAGGAGAAATCTAGTAATACTGATCGTAGCAAAGGTTGAAATTCCTAAAAACTATTTTCCTATGACAATAGCGCCTTGTTTGCAGTGAAGACTTGATTAGACTCGCACATTACGTGTTATGTATTCTTTGTGTAGCTTATGTTTATAATTTATTTCATTGATCTGGTTTTTCTGTGCTGTTTCACATATTTGATTAGTTGGTTATCAGCTCTATCTGCAATTATTTTTCTGTAATGTGTTCATTTTAGTTTAAATGTAACACGTTCTCTTGTACTCATGGGTAAAAACTATGATGGGAAAAAAAGGTGTATTGCTTTGCATGCAGTTCATTTTCTATAAGTTTCTGAGCATTCTTTTACTGGTTAATAACCCTTAATTTCATGATTTATGACCTCTGTTGTGCTTTGTGGACATTTATGTGTTAAATTATTTTCAATTGCACAAGAAAACTTATTTTTTCTCGGTGCAGGAGCTTGACTCAGCTTGACATACAAGAGAATGGCATTGATGACAAGAGTGGTGGTTGGTTAAGCTGCTTCCCTGAAAACTTCACATCATTGGAAGTACTAAACTTTGCCAATCTGAATACTGATGTCAATTTCGATGCACTTGAGAGACTTGTAAGTAGGTGCAAGTCACTAAAGGTTCTGAAGGTCAACAAAAGTATTTCCTTGGAACACCTTCAAAGGCTGTTAGTTTGTGCTCCACAATTAACAGAGCTTGGCACTGGTTCATTCACACCAGAGCTCACAACTCGGCAGTATGCGGAGCTTGAAAGTGCATTTAACCAGTGCAAGAATTTACATACCCTTTCAGGTTTATGGGAGGCAACAGCACTATATCTACCAGTTCTGTACCCTGTCTGTTCAAACTTGACTTTCTTAAACCTGAGCTATACTTTTCTGCAAAGTCTTGAACTTGCTAGTCTTCTCCGTCAATGTCCACGACTTAGACGCCTCTGGGTATGAATCTTTGTTTTTAATCTTTCCTATCAGTTTCTTTCTTGGAAACAATTTTTTAATTTTTACATGCATAATTTAGTAAATCGTCTTTGCTTCCAAGTTTTGTGGCATAGAGCCTAAGATTTATGACTTAATTGTTTAACTCTCCTGAGAGGTGATATTCTTTCTCCAGTTAATTAACACCTCTGTGATATAGTTTGTCTCATTTTGCACAATGGATATTATCAAGCTCTCAACCTTTTATTTCTGGAATTTTGGCAGTTAATTCTCTTGGAGTTGATTCATCTGATGCTCCTTTTGTTTCAAAGGTTTCATGTGGTGTAAAATTTCTGATTTTGTATTTTCCTGCATGCTGCTACTAGTTATATTGAAGAGTTTTATACATCAAGTTGACTATGTTTATATTTACCATGTGCTTTAATAAGAGTTTTATACAACCTAGGATTTTAGTGCTGAGAGATGAATCCTTAAATGGTTGAAGGTCTGAGTGCTACATTTCAAATCATCAACCACTGTAGCACCCTTTCATCTGCAGCCCAGAGGCCCCCCAAAAACACATACTAAGAAAAAAGGCTCAACTGTTAAGTGCAGTTAATCACACCAAACATCAAATCCTAGTCTTAAGATTAACTGCTTGGATATTTAATCACATCATTAATGCAGGTCCTGGACACTGTGGGGGACAAAGGGCTGGAGGCTGTTGGATCCAACTGTCCATTGCTTGAGGAGCTCCGTGTCTTCCCCGCTGATCCCTTTGATGAGGAAATTATCCACGGGGTGACTGAAGCAGGGTTTGTTGCTGTCTCTTATGGATGTCGAAGACTCCACTATGTTCTCTACTTTTGCCGGCAGATGACTAATGCTGCAGTAGCAACCATTGTGCAGAACTGCCCTGATTTCACCCACTTTCGTCTTTGCATAATGAATCCAGGCCAACCGGATTACTTGACAAATGAACCTATGGACGAGGCTTTTGGGGCAGTGGTGAGGACTTGCACTAAACTACAGAGGCTTTCTGTTTCAGGTCTCTTGACAGACCTGACATTTGAATATATTGGGCAGTATGCCAAAAATCTGGAAACTCTGTCTGTGGCTTTTGCGGGCAGTAGTGATAGGGGGATGCAGTGTGTGCTAGAAGGTTGTCCAAAGTTGAGGAAACTTGAGATAAGGGACTGTCCATTTGGAAATGCAGCACTTCTTTCAGGTTTGGAGAAGTATGAGTCTATGAGGTCACTTTGGATGTCAGCCTGCAATGTGACAATGAATGGCTGTCGGTTATTGGCAAGGGAGATGCCCAGATTGAATGTTGAAGTAATGAAAGAGGATGGAAGTGATGACTCTCAGGCTGATAAAGTTTACGTTTACCGTTCTGTTGCGGGGCCAAGAAGGGATGCTCCACCTTGTGTACTCACTCTCTCAGGTTTATAAAATATGCAGGTAATCTTCTCTCTCTCTCTCTCTCTCTCTCTCTCTCTCTCTCTCACACACACACACACACACACACACACACACACACAGGGCATGCACATGTGCAGAGTGACATACCAAGGAATTTAATTACATGGTGTGTAAGTGGCACAGTTGCCTACTGATGCCTCCTTTCTTTCAGAACGTGGAGGTCCCATTTGATGACCCTTTTTTCTCTTTGATCAGAAAGAGCTACATGTCTTACTTCTGTATCTGGTTGAGTGAAACTATTTACCTGGAAATTGTTGCTCAATTCTTCTACTTGCGTAGTATAGTTATGTATATTGGTAAAAACCTTTTCTACCCAGATTAATGATCCTGTTAGGTGGGCTCGCAGGTGCACCTGGTGTTAGATTTTTCTTGCTCTTCATCAACTTAGGAGCGATTTGAATTTTCTCAAGTTTACATTCTTGAAGCTTTGCTGTGTTAATATTGCATTTCTTTATCATCACAGGATCTTGTTTAAATAACAAGACAAGCCACGGCGTGCAGGGATTGGGACACAGTTTATACAACTGGATGATGTGGATGTTTAAAAAGAAGAAAGATGGACTGCATGAAACTTGTATTTGTTCTTCTACTGCTGTTTCCCTTACTGACACAGCAAATATGAAAATATGGAAGCTAAATATACTACAAAGCTTATGCATCAACAATCTCCAGGGCTGGATACAGCTTCTCTTCCCAAACCTTTGAAAAGCAAGATTGCAAGGTTTCCTATGCAGAAATAAATGAAGCAGCCATGGTAATGGGTCACAAATGAACCAAAATCCATCCCCACAATGCATTGCCATCCTGGTCCATGCACCCTGTCAAAGTCCTGCAAAAACAAGAATCCCCAAAATTGGCTTTCTTCAATTATTTAATTCCAAATAATCATCTAGTTACTTTCCAGGAGGTTACCTTCTTTATGAAGCGGGCAATATCAGTGGACTCGGTAACATCAAAGATATCAAGGGCCTTCGCAGCTGAGTGAAGTGCATCCTGCTGCATGGTTTGAAGCATGTCAGTCTCGCCAACAACAGCTTTGCCTTCTAACATGGTTGAAGGATGCTTTGTTACTGGGTATGGCAGAAGAGTTGAAAAGAGAAAGCAGTGGTGTTAGAGGTATGGCTTCTGCAAGGATTATATAGACCTGTTGACAAAGGAGTGGCCAGTGGGTGCTGGTGCTTAGTCCTACACTGTGTTGGCAGGTTGCATCAACTGGTGCAATAGAAGAATGCCAAGTATGGCAGACATAGGCTGCTGGGGCCTGATGCATATCGGTGATTTGATCTGGGACCAATTCTAATCAATGGCTCATGGTTGCTTAGTGTGGAAGGGGATGTTCTTTCTAGGTCCACGTTATCTTTGAGATGTTGGATGTTTGTGGTTGTATGACTAGTATTTGCCATGATTTTGCTGGAGAATGTTGAAAGGTTCATAATTTCTTGTCCTGTTGCTCGTGTCTCTACATCATTGCATACTTTTTAAACGACTCCAAACCTTTTTGAGCTCTATGGCCTTTTCATTCGCATCAACTGATAGCTATTCTTTCCTATGAATTTGGGACTTGAACTTGCAGAACGGGGTAGCTTTCCGTGCCAAACTTATTCCATTCCTTGCCTTACAGGTTCTCTTACCGACACTGCACAAAAATTCTTGGGTCCAAACTATAGGGTTGCTACAGTGCCTGTATTTTGGCACAGGCACAGGCACAGGCACAGTGCCTGATTGTCTTGTGCACCCTACGCCACCGTTTCTGATTTTGTATGCAAATCCGGTGGCCTAGATCGGCACTAGCCCAAAACGAAGGCATTTTAGACCCACCCTATTACATGTCCCAGTAAAACTTGCAAAGAATATTTTTCATGCTGTAAATTATAGGCCTTGGCTTTTAGCCTTTAATGTTTCGGATTCAAAGCTTCCTGAAAGCTTCGACATCATTTTGTGTCAGTTTTATTTTCTAAAGGAATGATGACTTCTTAGTGGTTTCCATGACTGAGCACAGCATTTCTGCAGTAAATTTCTGAGGTCAACCCTTTGAAAAAAAAAAAAAAAGAACGAAAAAAGTGAACTGGTTAGACTGGGTTTTAACTAGTTTTTTCTAGGTTAACTTGGTTGTAGGTCAATCCAGGTTTTTACGGGGGTTTATTAATAGTTAATTCTCTTCTTTTTTTGTTGTTGAAATCCAGCTTTTTTTAGGTCCCAAGTCATGGAATATCCTACCAAGTTAGGTTAGGTTTTAAAACAGTGCTTTAGAAGCTAATGCTATCCTCATCCCCTAGCATCTTCCTTCTCATTTGAAACTGAAGAAACAAATTAACTTCTGAAGGAGTACGCAAAGAGGAATCTGCTTGGCATCAGGGAGGGAAACTCAACAAATAATGCGAGCATTTCTCGAACATATCAGTCCTGGCTTAACAAGCCCATCAAGGCCGAGTTAGCAAGCGAGAACTGGTATACGAAAACTCAAAAGCAGGCACTCTTGCCTAGTTCCTATGTCCTGAAGCGTGGTTTCCAGTTTCCTTCCTAGCTTCAAATTCAAGCCAGAAATTGGGTTTTGAAATGGCTATGGATTTAAGGGCTTCCTTACTAAGATGGGCTGGAGTTTGCAGGCCACAGCCAGATTAGCTGATTCCTTCGCCTCACTGGTGCACACTCTCGTTGGGATGATAAATGCTTGGACTTTGGAGCATTGTCTGTCACGGACCCCTAGTGACTTCACAGCTGTACCCTACCTCAATTGTCTTAAAAGCTATTTCCTTGAGGAACCCCTCGCTTTGATCACTGTGAATTCACAGGTTTCCTCTTGGGACTTCAAGAAGAAGTCATCATGACCGTTTGCATTTTTGAGTTGCTTCTAAGATTTCCACTGCTACAAAAGAGAAGTGCTTACCTTTTTTACTTTTTACCATTCATGATTCATAATTTTCTTATGGGTGGGGTCCAGTCACCTTGTTTCTGTGAACCATGGCCCACCAAGATGGATCTTCCCATACAAGGTGGAGTCCAATTTCATTCCACTCCTAGAAGATCTTGGCTTGTCCACTGTTTGTCCTTGATTTTGGATTGGAGCTCAATTGAAGAACATTTGCCTCACCATCCTCGATCAATTAAGATGTGCAGCAGCATGTTTAGTGCATTCGATATAGAAGTTCGGATTCTTTTCGACTCCCTGCTCATTGAAAATTGCTTGTTTGCAGATGCATATTTGACTACTTCTTTGATGATTTAATTAGACACTCGTATTCGTGTTTATTTGCTTACGAAATGCACCGCGCGATTCATCTTGTATTTCATGTTTTTTACATGCACTGCACAATGCTTCTCGTAAACAAATACATATTTAAAATGTTTTTCAAATAATATTTTTGCTTGAAAAACATTGAGTTAATATTTTTTAAGTTTTTTTTATAGTTTTAATGTGCTGATAAAAAAAAATCTTAAAAAAAAAACTATTTTAATATATTTTTAATTAAAAAAATACTTTTAAAAAACCGTTATCCGCGCATTAATCCAAGTCACGCACACTTAAACCAAGCCATGCAACCTGTGAGCTGCTGTAGAATGAACGCAAGACTTCTGAACAAATTAAAACTTGATCTTGCTGTATTAATTAGAATCTCGTGCTCTAATTGACTCTCTTATGGAACTCTTTTCAGCCATTAACATTTTGGTAAGCTGTCTCCTTCAAATAAGAACCTCATGATAACCATATCATTCTTTAGGCCAAGATTCATTTCCATGCTCGATGCCTTCAGGACACATCATTTTCTTGCTGGGTAAGTTGTAAGAAACAAGCCACTCCAACTCCATCAATTTTTTTTCATAATTCATAGTAAAAATAGTGAAAGCTGATGGAGCTCTAAAATGTTCATCATCACGAGACAGATTTGCAGACCACGAACTTAGACAAGCCTCAAGCTTTTCGTAGTTAGAAGCCATGCTTGATTTGTGTGTGAAAATGAGGAAGCATAGAGCTGAAAAACTGAAACCTATCCTCTTTGGTAAGGCACAATATGTTCATGAAAACTTGTTTTAGTTGGTGATTTGCTGGAACAAACCACATTGTGTGTTCCTTTTGCTTTGCTTTGCTTTGACATTGACTTTTCTACACATTCTTACAATTAAAAAGAGAGAGAAAAAAGAAGAAATGTGTTAATTATTCTTATTCAATGGCTGTGGCATGAATGACTAGTTAGGTGATAGACCATTTAATATAAACACCGGACTTTTTAAAGTGTTGGCTCCGCCCCATTGTAAGCTTAAAGATTTTTAGTCAAAGATAAGGGGTCCAAAGAAAAGATTAGGGCTATATTATTTTGTTGGGAAGGTCATTTTCACACTTTAATTTAGTATATCATATCAAACGTCCAAACTCATAGATTTTCAAATCTTAACATTTAGCTTAAGTATCTATTTAAAAGTACTTTTGTTTTTATTTTTAAATACTTTTTAAAAGTGTGTTTTTTTTAAAACATTAAATTTAATTTTTTAGTGTTTTTCGATGGTTTTGATATGCTGATGTTAAAAATAAAATGAAAATTATTTTGATTTATTTTCAAGTAAAAATTATTTAAAAAAACATCCTACTTTACAATACTTAACACTTATCTCAACACTTGAACACCGACTTACATTTTGTTTATAGACAACCAAGAATCTTAAGGAAATCAAGGAGTTTGTCTCTAAGATATTGTCCTGTTTAATTGTTGAAAATCTTGAGAGATTAATTTACAATTCCTAATTGCATTTCACTTCAATATCACATATATAGTTGAAATGATGGTGAACATGTAACAGGTATTGGGACACCAAATCTATATATCCCCATCAAGCAATCTTTACTCTCATTATTTTGGTCATTTTGTCTCTTATCCCTAATATTGTAGATGAACATGGAAAAAAATTGATGTATGTATATATCTTTCTCTTCAAAGCCAAGGTATATTGTAGCTATGCTTGTTTGTGTCTTGAATTTCACTTCTTTTCTACTCCAAGTTCTGTCTAAAGATAACACTCCTTGCTTTTGCACACAAATCCCATTTGCACCTAACATTGCAATAGTGCATTGATCAACAAAAACACCATTGCTTCCGGGGCTCACGCTAGCTAGGCACACACCAGCCCTACTATGTCCAACAATAAATTATACCCATCTTACAACCAACAAAAAAAATTGAACATCACTAGGCATGATCATCCTATGATCCTTTTGATTTCTAGAAAACTTAAAAGACATATAAAACTGACAAGTAGAAGCATAAATACATTAATGTAAATATAGATTTACAGATTAATAGAAATCTCGTGATATAGTTAGTAACGATATGTATGATGTTTTTTTATTAATGTTTTGACATCAATATATCAAGATCATTGAAAAACTTTTTAAAAAACATCAACTTGATGCTTTCTAAGATAAAAAATATTTTTAAAAAACACTTTAAAAAACAAAAGTTACCACAATAATAATAAAAAAAAACACTAAAGAGTAACTTGGGTCCCTAAAAATAGAATTTTGGGCATGTGCAGGTCAAATTATACTGTGAAATTGATTTGATGAGGTTAACAAACATTTTCTGATGGAGTCACTCAGCCAGCACATTGGCCTACATACAGAAAGTTCAATTCTGAATACAATCAGAAAGATCATGGCCTTCTTCCCCACATGTAAAAAACCTTTTCACAGTGACTATTAGAACTAATCACAAGCACATTAGCCAAAAATCAAAACCAATCCATCCAAGACATTCTGCATAAATATATATATATCCTAAAGTTACATGAAATTAACAATGGATCCGTGACGAGCAGAATAATGGATAATTTTGTCATATGCATTAAGACAGAATCAGCACAACATTAGACATCATGGGTCATTTTTTTTTTGTTAAATCTCGTTTGTCATCTTCCTGGTTTTTTAATACGCATGATCATCTTGTGTCCTTAGAACAATTCCCATAAATCCCTCCAGAGCTTATCCCTCGAGTTAATTTGCATAAAGGGCAATATACTTTGTGCTTCCTTTAGCAAATTGTTTTGGACCAGAGTAGCTTTTGGCCTTTTTCTTTAGCTCCTCTCACCATCTTTCACTCACACAAAAGATTATAAAAGAGATACTATCTACCACCTTTCTCTCAATGGCTGTATTGATTTGTAGGTTCGTCTCCACTTCCTGTTGGAAAGGTGACTGCTACCTCAAGGCATCCTCCACAGGGCTTCACGTGGTGGGGTGGGGGGTTTTTGTCATCTCCATGCCGAGAGGAATGAGAGCTACTCTTTTTCTTTTTTTCACCTAATCGAAACTCGAAAGCGGTGTCCATACTCGGAGAGTGGTCCAAAAGGGTTTTGTTTTCTATCAAGGCCCCTGATCTCTCAGCTTTGTCTATTCCTTTTGTTATCTCTTCAGAGTAGTATGTTCGAGAAGTACAGTAGCTCCTCTCCTAATTTATGAATGAGATTTGGGAGTAGCAAGCCAGAATAATACTAAAATGAATTTATTTTTGGAAGAATCTCAACTCCAAATCCTTTGTTTTTACATTCGATACGTTTTAAAAATATATTTAGCTTGAAAAAACATCAAATTTTTTTTATGCTTTTCAACAATATTAATATATTCATATTAAAAATAAATAAAAAATTATTTTAATATTACCCGCATCACAGTAACAAACACACAATTAACAAAACAATATAACAAGTCATCATGTTTTTGACAGAGTTATCAATTAATAACCTAACTCTCCAAATTGAAGGACAATAGAATGTATAATAATGCCAATAAACACATTTGCTAAGCTCATATAGCATGGTATGATGAAAGTAACTGTTAAGTGATTAATAACTTCTACTATAAAGTACAAGAAAAGAATAATTAAAAAATACAATGTGTGATTTATTATTATTTTGCATTTACCACACTATATTATATGTATTTCCACACAGGTTAAGACAACGAAGAACTGAAAACCTTACAGTACATCCTTTCTTGTAGAGGTAAACTTCCCACTTCCTGCCTGTCCCTTCCCAAAACCCACCACTGCTGCTAATTCATTCAAAATGACAAGAATGCCCTTCGAATACTAATGTCAGTCTTGCAAGCATCCAACAGCACACAATTCAGTTTCAGCTTCTTAACAGAAGCCAGGAGATAAGCACAGTTAGATAGATAACATGATGGATAGATATGCAGAGGCGGTCTCTCTCTCTCTCTCTCTCTCTTTCTACGTGGCTCTCTTTATGAAAAACTTCACTGCTTAGATTCCCTTCTCTAGATAGATACTGAATGGGGTTTTTGCAAGATCATTGATAAACAAAAACATGGGACAAGAAAATCCAAAACAAGACCAGATCTTTCAAGAATCTTCACCACCAAAGCGCAGTCTCAGGCAAGCTATTGAGGTTATTTCTTCTTTGATCTCCTACTCTCTTCCAATTAAAGTTTTTGCAGTGAAATGGCAACTAATTAGAAACAAGCTAGAAGAGCTAAACTCAAGCTTAATTGCCATAGAGGATTGTGATTCAAGCCAGAATCCAATACTTTCAGGCATGGTGTCTGCTGTCTTAGCCTCTGCTAGTGACTGCTATGATCTTGCTAGGAGATGTGTGGATCTTTCATACAGCGGCAAGCTCTTGATGCAGAGTGATTTGGATGTAATGGTTGCAAAGTTTGATAGACATGTAAAGTATCTATCTGGGATTTGTACTGCAGGTATTTTGAGTCAGGGTTTTGCCATTGTTGTGTCTAGACCTGGAGTCAATGCTTGCAAGGATGATATGAGGTTTTACGTTAGAGATCTGTTGACAAGAATGAAAATTGGTGACTTAGAAATGAAGAGACAAGCTTTGGTCAATTTGTATGATGTTGTTGTTGAAGATGAGAAGTATGTGAAGATAATTGTTGAAGTTGGTGACTTAGTGAATATATTGGTTAGTCTTCTTGATTCAATGGAAATGGAACTTCAACAAGATGCTGTAAAAGTTGTGGCAGTGATTTCGGGTTTTGATTCTTACAAATCTATTTTGATTGGAGCTGGGATTATAGGGCCTTTGATCAGGGTTTTGGAGAGTCGCAGTGAAATAAGCAAGGAGGGTGCTGCAAGAAGTTTGCAAAAATTGACCCAGAATTCTGATAATGCCTGGTCAGTTTCAGCATATGGTGGTGTTACAGCTTTATTGAAAATATGTGCTAGTGTTGATTCCACAGCAGAACTTATTAGCCCTGCTTGTGGGGTATTGAGAAATCTTGTTGGTGTTGATGAAATAAAGAGATTTATGATTGAAGAAGGTGCAGTTTCCACATTTATCAAGCTGGCAAGATCAAAAGATGAAGGTGTGCAGATAAGTTCCATTGAATTCCTTCAAAATATTGCATCTGGAGACGAATCAGTGAGGCAATCGGTGGTCAAAGAAGGCGGAATTCGGGCATTAGTACGCGTTTTTGATCCGAAAATCGCGTGTTCTTCAAAATCTAGAGAGATGGCATTAAGGGCAATTGAGAATCTATGTTTCTCTTCAGCTAGTTATATCAGTGTGTTGATGAGTTATGGATTTATGGATCAGCTTCTTTTCTTCCTTCGGAATGGAGATGTTTTGGTTCAGGAATTGGCACTGAAAGCAGCATTTAGGCTCTCTGGAACATCAGAGGAGACTAAAAAGGCCATGGGAGATGCTGGATTTATGTCAGAGTTTGTGAAATTTCTTGATGCAAAATCATTTGAAGTTAGAGAAATGGCAGCTGTGGCACTCAACAGCCTGGTCTCAGTGCCTAAAAATCGTAAAATATTCGTGCAGGACGATCGCAATGTGGGTTTTCTTCTTCAATTGCTTGACCAAGAAGAGACAAATTCAGGTAGCAAAAAGTTCTTGATCTCTATATTATTGTCCTTAACAAGTTGCAATAGTGGAAGAAAAAAGATTGCCAATTCTGGTTATTTGAAGAACATAGAAAAACTTGCAGAAGCTGAAGTTTCTGATGCTAAAAGACTTGTCAGGAAGCTATCTACAAATAGATTCCGTAGTATGTTAAATGGAATCTGGCATTCTTGATTGCAATTCTCTTTCTTTCACTGTATATGTAAAAGAGTGGTTTCAAAGTTTTCTTCTTCTTTTTGTTTCTTAATCTCACACATGAGTCTTTCTCTCTGTTTCTTTCATCATCTTTTTTACTTCTTTATTAATTTTTCCCATCTGCAAAATCAGCTTTAGAGCAGCTTTCTATTGAATTTGTAACCATAAGCAGATACATATCTTATAAAAAGCTGTTATAGAAATTCTGGCATTGTTGATTTTCTGTTAGTTGAATAAACTATCGAAACAGAAAGCAATTACAGTTATTTAAGATATACAATTGCTATCTGCACAAAAAAATATTTTTGTACGCATTTGTGATGAAGCACATGGGAATGCCAAGAAACCCAGAGAGGCATGTGAGTACATGAGTCTCTTGACTTGTTTGCTTTTGTCTTTTCCCATCCATTTCCTCTTGTTATGGAACTTTCATATTAAAAGACCTTGTCTAATGCTTTGAGATTATGCTAAGAAAATCAGTATCATATGCAGTAAAATGCGTCCAGGTTACCTCTTTACCGCAGATGATAACACCTTAACTGCATGAGACAGGTTGGGTTGCAGAACTGTTGATTTGTATCAATTTGGATAGCTGAATTATCAAGCAGACATGGTGAGGTTGGTCTCATGTCTTAACAGTAAGGGACTTGACAATCGTAGGGTATGCAGACATAATTTTGGCTAGCAAAACTTTGTTGATAGCAAGGAAAGTGGACCACTGAAACCTTGTTTGATCCTTGACAGGTTGTTGCTTAGTGTTATCAATCAAAACATTGAATTTCATATGCGCCACATGCTCTACCATGGCATAGATTTTCTCGTGGGTGTGAAAAATGGCTTTGACAGCTCAAATGAACAAACCTTATCTTCCACATCTCAAAGCAAACCAACCATCATTTGAGGCATAAATATCGATGTTTCTCTTAGCAGAGAAGCAATGTATGATGGGTTGGCAATGAGGAAAGATGGCCTGGAGGGGATTTGCAATTAAGCCTTGGACAGGATTAGGCCGGGCCTATTGAAAGAGAAAAAAGAATGGTCCAATAGGACATTGTCTCTTTTAAGAAAAGAAAAAAATAAAAGAAAAATTAATTTCTTTTAAAATGTTTTTAAAATACAAAAACAAATAACCGTTAAATATTTTTTTTCATAACCATCTAGGTTCAAAATTAACAAGTGCTTATGATTACGTGGTTTATTTATATGTTTAAGATGTACTTGGTCCTTTTTGTAGTCTTTATGTGATTTTGTGATACATCTCTTATGGGATTCTGTTAATTGCTTCTAATATTGATTTATAAATTAGAATAAAATATATTAATTTATTCTATAAACATTTCTAACCATTCAAGGAAAATTAAGAAATATTGCATAATTATTCCTAAAATGTAACAACAATCTAAATTTCAAGATTCACAACCATATGTTTTTTTTTTTGTGTAAGTTTTTAGCTATGATTCTTTCAATTGAATTGTAGCAAGTATAAGTGGGACTGTGTAAATAGCAAACATTATCAAAATAAGATTTTTGTATTCTTAAAAAATCCAAGTCTTGAATTAAACAAAGAGAGATATTTTCTAGAAAAAAAAAAAGATGATTGTTTGGCTGCTAGTCGATCCAACCCAATCCACATGAGTTAGGTTGGACTCGTTTTAGTCCATCCTAGATGGCTAGACCGGGTCTAGCCCAATATATTATTAATAATAAAATACTATTAAAATAAAAGAAAAGAAAAGAAAAGAAAAGAAAAGGGTCTAGCCCAATATATTAATAATAATAAAATAATATTAAAAGAAAAGAAAAGAAAAGAAAAGTTCAAAATTTTCAAAGCGCATTTTAATAATATTTGTGGGTCTCTTGTATGATTTTTCTAACAATTTTGCATAATATCAAATTGTAAATCTACATTGTAAGATATAAATTTGGTATTAAAGGTATATGGTTTTTTGAAACTTAAAAAAAAATGTTCTGAAAATTTAAAAATAATCTTTCATTTCAAAAACAAAAAAAATGTGTTTGGTTTTCATGCATACAACCAAATTCTAAAGTTTCTTCATGCATATTTTCTAAAAAAAAGGATAAAATCACCTTTTTATCATGTTTTAAGAAATGCAAAAATGGATATTGTAACCGATTTATGATTCTCTATTAGAGTTTAGCTAAAATAAAAAAATCCCATTATAATTAGTTTGTTATTTAGAACGCTAGGACTTAACTATATCCAAGAAATAAATAAGTCTGAGCTTCAGAATAATTAGAATTCAACTCAATAAGGTAGAGACTTTTCCATGAAAGGAGATCTTTCTTGTACCTTAGACAAGACTAACAGATAGAAACATAATTTAGAATAACAATCAAACAATAATGCAGTTTACCTTATATAGGTTTGTATTGAGGGTGATGCATCTTTCCCTTGTACAACTAGTCCTTTTACTCAGACTCTCGCTGACCATTAGGTTTCTTAGTGACCATAATACTAGGTGACGACTCTTGAACCTTATAATTATAATCTTATGATTAAACCTAAAACTCCCTGTGTTACCATTCTTATAAGGCAGCTTCGCCATTCGACGCCGTGCATGTCACAACACCGATCAAAGTCCAATCATATATGAATAACCTAATGCAGATGTGACCAAATTTTTTGATCTTTTGCAAAATTCTGACGAACCATTATGGGATGGTTATACAAATCACAATATATTATTGGTCATTGCGTATGTGTTCACCATCAAGTCAGATTATAGGTTGAGTGAGGCTGGTTATGATAGAATTATCAAATGGGCAAGAAGCATTTTACCTGAAGGAAACAAACTGAAATAAAACTTCTATGCTGGTAAGTCCATGATGAAACTCTTCGATCTAAGATATCAGAAAATTGACAAATATCTAAATTTATGCATATTGTACTACCTAAAAAATATATAGTTGACTGAGTGCAGAACATGTGTACATTCTTATTATAAACCTAGAACTGGCAAGGGAAGGAATTTTATCGAACACAAAAAACTTAGATATTTCCCAATCATACTTAGACCGTAGAGATTATTCATGTCACCAAAGACTGTTGAGCACATGACATGACACCTATCATATAATACGGTGGATAAAGTGATGGTGCACCCTTTTAATGGTCAAGCCTATAAACACTTTAACAATATGCATTCTTAGTTTTCAGTGGAATCAAGGAACGTGCGTCTTGAGTTATGTACAGACAAGATCAATCCATTCAGGTCATTTGTTGCTCCTTATTCTTGTTGGCAAGTGATACTCATAGTTTACAACTTGCCACTGAAGATGTGTATTAGGTCAGAATTCATGTTTTTATTTACGGTCATACACGGTCCTAATAGTCTGGGTCAGAATATAGATGTTTGTCTTCGACTATTGATTGGTGAGTTAAAGTAGTTGTGGTCATCCGGGGCTTTGACTTATGATGTATCGAGAAAATAAAATTTTATGATAAAGACAACTTTAATGTGAACTATCAATGATTTTCCTGATTATAGAATGGTTTCTGGTTGGAGCATGTATGAAAAACTACCATATCTATTGTCGCACGTCCCCCGCGCGGCGATTCGGCGATTTTTCGTTACTTTTGCTGATTAATTCTTTGGGAGTCACCACCTAGTATTTAATTAAGGGCTACTAGGAAACCCGGGTGCACCGGTCTTTGTCAGAGATTCAAGGGTTAGGGATTGGTTGTGGCTAGGGAAGGTATTAGCACCCCTAGCGCACCCTACCTGAGGTAAGCTGCTTTGCGGTTTGATGTGATTTGAAAATTTAAAATATTAATTAAATTCTAAGGTTTTAATAAATCAGTTATTAAATTCCCGAATATGTGTAGAAACATGTTCTTACACTTTCATGGAAAATATAACATGATTTTATTTGTCCTTGAGATATTTAATCATATTCAAATTAAACATCTAATTACTTTTCCTTTCTTTTTGTATTTTCTAATTCAAAAATATACAAAAGAAAAAAAAAATTACAAACACACACACACACACACACATCTCTTTTTCATTACTATACTTATTCTATTACATTTTTCAGAATAACACAAACTAAAACGAAAAAACATTTAACAGAAATTTAAATGAATGTTCAAACATCTAAAAATTACAAAAAGGTCCCTAAAGAATCCAAGAACTGCAGAGGAGGACTTCTGGAACTGTGGGGCACTGGTGGCGTGCCTCCTCCACGCGCCCCCGTCACTGGCGGCGCGTGGGTTCACGTGCCGCCGCAGACAACGCCCGGAAACGAGTGGATCCGACCTGCTTTCTCCTTCTCTTCCCTTTCTCACCGGCGGCCGCACTCAACATCATCTGCAGAAGAAGAAACACACACAACAGTTGATTTTATTTTAGATCTGTCCAGCTCCTCCGGCTTCTCCCTTCTCGTCGGTGTTTCTTTTGCTGATGGCCGATCTGGTGGCTGGGAGGACTTCTTCTTCTTCTCCTCCGCTTTAGTGGCTGGCGGTCACTTTGGCTCACTCTGGTTTTGGCCAAAAACAGAGGCGGTTGGGGAAGAAGAGAGAAGGACCCGGGTCTGTCGGGTTGTTGGTCCAAGGAGAGGAAGATGGGGCTGCTGGCGGCATTAAGGCGGAGACACCGTCGTTGGGTTGCTGTGGTTGGTTCTGGAGGGAGTCTGTTGGATGCGTGCTGCTGAATCTCCGGCGAGGCAGCTGGTTCGGGTGGTCCTTCTTTGGCAAAGAAAGGGGGCAGCGGCTTTGGTTCTCCTTCTACCCAGAAAATGGAGAGACCCCAGGGGATGGGAGCGGCGGCCTGGAAAAACTGGGAGACCGAAATCCAAAAGCTGGGAATGCGGCCACGGTTTCTAGCTCTCTGTTTTTTGCAAAAGGAGTGAGCGGCCGCTTTGAAACAAAAATGAAAGCTTGAGTTTTTTTATTGGCCGAGGGGCAGTGTGCTTTTGCTGGCGAGAGGGGAGGTCTCTGGAAATGGTTTTGATTTGGCCGTGGCCTCTTGTTTTGGGAGAGATGGTAATGAGGGCAGTGTGCTGATGACCGGGGGACTCTGGCTCTCTCTCATTTTGGCCCAAAGAGAAGGGCGGCTTCAACAGGTAAAGAGAGAGAGAACGGCCCTACCCGTTCGCTGGTGGGGGGAAGATGAAATGGTTGTGGGAGCAAAAATCCCCAAAGCTCTCGTTCGGGTCAGGGAGCTCTGGTTCTCTCTTTTTCGAAAGAGACCCTGCAGCGGCGGCTCAACAGGGAAAGAAAGGCTTGTGTTTAGGAAATGGGGAGAAGACTGCAATGGCAGCAAGGGGCTCGGGTTTCTCAATGGGAGGGGTGACCTTTTTTTTTTGGTTTCAGAGGGTGGCGGCTGCCGGGTGGAGAAGATTAAATGGCCAAGGGGAGAAGGTGGCCTCTCTGTATTTTGTGTGGGTTTTTTTTTCTGGTTTTCTTTCCTAAGGCAAAGGGGGGAAAGGTGGCGGCTTGCAGCTGGGACTTGGGTCTTCTGTGTAGGGAAATGGGGGGAAGACCCCAATGGCAGAGAGGGGCTCTCTGGTTTTCTTCCAGGGAGGGGCGGCTGCCCTGGTTTTTTTTTTTTAGGGTTCTTTTCTTGCTCTCTACTGTCCCCCCCCTGAATAAATTTTTCTCCCCCTGTCAATTTCTCTCCCCTTCAGTTTTTCACTGTAGCTTAGTATTTATAGGATAAAGTTTGCTAGGTTTTCAAACTAGTCCCTCAACTTTTCCTTTCCTTTTCTTTTTCTCTTTTTTTTGTAAATTTTGATTTTTCTTATTTTTTTGTATTTTTGAAAGCGAGCAATATCAACGTCAACTCAACAAGGAAAATCAGTGATCATAAAATTTACGCGTTAAAAGTTGAACGCGTTCAAAATATCTTTGAAAATTTAAATTCTTTTGAGATGACGTTGAGAATGCTAAAAACAATGCAAATATATCAAAAATGCATTTTTTTGGGTTTTCATTGTTTTTTGCCTTTTTTTGATTTTTTCTGAAAATTCATCAAAAACATGGGTCAAAAATTGGGTAGCAACATATATTGTATGAAAAGTAACAAGGCATTCACATTAACAAACAATAGTAAACCATCTTTTTTACTGCTACCGACGATTCTTGCCAAAAGATCACAAGTACAGAAAGAACAAGAATGATTTCTTTGTTGGTAGAGTTAACAGGAATGTTACACCACTGTTTCTTCTGAATGAGGAGTTGTTATGACATGAACATATGTTGATTTCTTTGTTGGTAGATTTAAAAGGGATGTCACTAATTTTCTTCATAACTGATAACTATATTGATTTAATTATAATTCAAAGTATACTACTTTAATTTGTTTTTTCAACACCGTTTATGAATATATGTTATTCTTCACTAAGTAAAAAGGAAATTGCCATGAAGAATATCAAAGAGGTAGTTTGGCAAGCCAGCCATCTTGATCAATGAAGGATGACTTTGAGAATCGACTGAGCTGTTGTATCGTAAGCTTCTTTTCCCATTTCACACGATTCAAAGTGTTTGCTCCTGGTCCTTTACAATTAGCCTCCACATAGGTTATATTACCCCTTGAAAACATGAAAATAAAAATGAAAATGAAAATCAATACATATTAATATAAAATAGGAAACGGTGGATACATAGATCTGGAGTTCTGCTTAACTTACTCATGCCCCACATAATCCCAAGCAAACCACCCTTCAGGCTGAACAACGTCAGATAAATATGCATCGTTATATATTACTGTTGAATATCCTCTATAAGCCCTCCCAAGGTAAGCTTTAGCACCCTTAACTCCAGTAACATAGCAACGAGAAAATACAAAACCATTGGTATCATTAGAAAACTCCTTGCCTTGAGCTGTTATAAAACCTCCACTGGTAACATTTATTATACAACCCTGCATCAACCATAACATACATTTCACAACAAATTAAAAATAGTAACTATGAGAAATGTAGTTCAACTAGTTAAACTCTGAGTTTGTTCTCCAGAAATTACCAGCTCGAGTACCACAAATCTCAGAGTCATTGAAGGCTTACATGGTCATTAACTTCAGGGCATCGAGGAATTAGTCGAGGTGTGTGTAAGCTGGTTTAGACACCCACGATTACTAAAAAAGAAGTCCTATGTAAGAGTGTGTGTGTGTGTGTATGGTAAGGTTTCAGTGCACAACCTATTGTAGTGTAGTAGTCTAGTGACATGATATGCACGTCCAACCATCTAATAATGAAAAAAGGTGAGGACCTTAAAGTTGCAAAATGATTTTCATGCATAATTTATTGTAAAAATATTAATACATGACGAGTCTTAATTACCTCATAAAACGATTGGCCAGCACCATATATAAAATCTACTGATCCTTCAATGTAGCAATTGGAGAAGTGATGACGGCCATTGACATCCCACAATGTATCTTGAACACTCAAAAAAGCACAATCATAGAAAGCAGACTTATCACCATAAATTCGTGCTGAAAGTGCTGGTAGTACACCAGGTGATTTGATTCCATTGTAGGTATTTTCTATCAACCGACGATTAAATGAATTCTGCATTATTAAAAACAATATGGAGTTTAGCTATTTAAAGAACATAATATTGTTGCGGATATAGATCATACTAGCACCGTCCCCGCACTCCGCCGTGGCTTGGACAAAATTTATTTATTTTTTTTCAACTTAGAAAAAATACATGCATTGACAAAGTTTTTTACACCATTAAGAAAAATTGTAATTGTAAAATCGAAAATATGATACATATGTTTAATAAATAAAAACCACATGTACCAAGAACCACCCAGAAATGTTACCGGCATAACAAAAGTGGGCCTGCTAATATAGAAAAAAAGAAGAAGTAATGATCTTATTCAAAAACAAACTTGAAAATAAATGTAGTTATTTTATTTGAATGAATTTAGAGAAAAATTAAGTGATTCGGGGCTTAATAAAGAGACCTATAACAGTGGGCACTGTGGATCTATTACATTGATGACTTTCTTCAAAAGAATAAAAAAATCAAATGATATTTGATCGAATAACACCCTTTTTTTTGCAATTCAATAAAATTTTATAAAACAAGAAGTGTTGCACAAAAAAAAAAACTTTCTAATATAATTAAAAAAAAAGATATGATCTTATAAAAAAAGATTGAAAATTTAATGGCATGCAATAAGAACCTTTTTATTTGAATGCCTCAAGAGTTATATATATATATATATATATATATATATATATGTGTGTGTGTGTGTGTGTGTGTGTGTGTGTGTGTGTGTGTGTGTGTTAATGATGCTTTGAAATGAATTTAATTATTGTGCTAAAAAAGACAAGGAATATTATTTAGTAAAAAAGAAGTTAAAAGGAAATTAAAGTGAGAGTTTCTTGGGTCAATGAATGAAATGATTTATTAATGAAATGTATCTTATAGATACAGGCAAGGCTTCAAGACTAGAACCGCAAGCAAGCGGAGTTAGATCTGCTAGAGGAGCAGGTAGATGTTTGTCACTCCATCTTTTTACTTTGATGTTAATGAGGAGGGGTTATTTTATTTATATAATGTATGATAAGCTAGCCATAGAAAAGAAAGTTATTCAAAAGAGGTAATTATTAGTATTAATCAGTGTTATTTAATCTTATATTTCAGGTTCTTCTTATTCTTTGCCATGATAATGACACGTGATAACATCTCATAGTTTTTATTCTTGGGTAGAATTTTACAAATTCTATTTATGTCATGTAATTAAACTAATATATAGCTTGAGTTGATGATTTTGGATTTGTAATTAAGCCATTAACTACGTGGGATGAAAAATTTAAGTAAGAGTTTATGTTATCTTTAAGTAATTATGAATTGTAATTAATTTAGTATGTTTAAGCTCGTGCAGTACTTTAGATTAAGTAAAGTATGGGTAAAGTCTTGATATCCAGGGATTTGTATATTTCTTTGTGTATTCATATAAATTGCATGCATCTTATGAACTATAGTTATTATAATGGATAATTTCTCACCTTATTAATTAAAAAGCCTCGATGATTGATATTCGATTGTGAAATACTATTTCATGATATACAACTATGGATGGAGGAGAGAAATCCATGGAAAAAAAAGTTATTCTCTAATTTCTTGTTTATAATATAGTTAAGTGAAGGGAAATGAAACCGAGATTTCTTAATCCATCCCTTTTCTTACCTCCCAAAACAGTTCAATTGAGTAAATTCTAATTGAGAGTTTTTTTTTTAAATAAAAATAAAAATGACAATAATGTTTTAAAGTAAAATTCAAGACATAACCTCTGAATGTTTTAAAGAAAAAAAATGTATATGATCAGCCCAAAAACAACGGAAAAAAGAGGAACAGGAAGCAAAATTCTTACCTCGAAGGTTATCCCCTTGACTACAATATTGCTTGGCAACGAGGTAAATGTAGCGCTATCAGCAGTGTCTTGGTGTGCGTTGTAAGTAACTGTGGTTTGGCCGCCACCGTTTCCTTCGAGAAAAATACATGGTTTCTCGATCGGAATGTTCACTTGCTCCCTGCACATCAATATCATAATCCGTGACCTATTCTTTCAGTAGAAAAATTCACAAAGTTAAGAGCATAGTAATGGGAGAGAATATATTACATGTAGATGCCTGCATTGACTTGAACTTTGATCCAATTGTTGTTATTTTCTGGAATGGAGTCAATGGCACCTTGAATTGTTTTGAAATTCCCTTTTCCGGACGGATCAACAACTATGGTCCTTGCAACTTTTGACCCACCTGTTCCTGGTGTACAATTTACAGCTTGAGAGACACCCAAAAAAAGGGTCATAAACAAAGTGATAACGAAAACAAATGGAGAACGCTGCATTTTTAGGTCAAATGGAGGAGCGAAAGAGCTTAAAATCTTAGAATATTGTGCACCTTAGAACAATATTCATGGTCATATATAATCACATTAATTCTTAGGAATATATTCCTGTCATGCTGCTGTTTTAAGAATGATAGATGAGATTAGATTGCAAAGTTGAATTGTTTTTTTTTTCTTTCTAAATATTAAAATTCTCAATTAAGGTAAAGGGACCACTAATCTTTAAATCCTCTCCAAAAAGAGAAAATAAATCGTTAAATTTGGTCTTAATTCTCCAATTAATTAATACTCGGATTCAATATTCACTGTCCAGGTCTCTAAATGCCAGGTTGTAGACTATGGAGATCACTTTCAAATTCTTGAAAGAAACAAACAAATTCCTATGGACTAATTGATTTCCAATTTCTTGGTAGAGCACTTTCCTAGAACAACGTTATTTCATTCTTGAATTGGAATTTATGAATCATATTATTTAGGAAGGTAATGCTACGCTAAAAGGGGAGGTTCTTTTTTTTCTCTTGTTATTTGGGATCATGTTCGATGTATGTTTGAGGCATTTTTAAGAAATTAAAATTCATAAGCAATGTTGGATAATTAATTAATTATTATTAACTAAAACACTACAAAATTTGGGGGGTTTTGATGGTTATAAACAGTGAATTACCTTTCCTTTATATATATATATATATATATATATATATATATATATATATATATATATATATATTGTCTTTTTTCCACCTAATTCCATGAAATAAATTTTAAATTATAGTAGATATTAAGACAAATATAAAAGAGAGAGGACCACATTGTAGAACACAAAGAAAATCCATGACCAAACTCAAAGTTTTTATAATTTTTATTTTGGTCTAAAAACTCATTTTGTTTATTTTTCAGCCCCTGATTTTAAAAGAAAAGAGAAAAACTCACCGGTTGAAAAACATCGAAAGAAAAAAGAAATTGTCGGTTGGACACATTTCGACCACAAACAATAAAGATCTTTATGAGGATGAGTTGATCTTCTTAAGAGAAGTTCAATGAACGTGGTTTCTTTCTCTAAACATGGCTAAAAAAATAGATTCAATTCCATTTGGTTTATTTTGATTCAATTAATTTTTATTTTCTAGAGTGATTTAGAATGATTTAGGGGTGGTTAAGTGCTGTTTTAGGTTTATATGGTGTTTTAGAGGTATTTTTAGATAAAAACAAGCTAAAATTAGGTTTTTAGGTATAAAATATGAGTCTTGGTTTTCCAATCACCTTCAAAATATAAAGGAATTATAGGTTGCTCCCTTTTTTAAAAAAAAAAAGATCCTGAGAAAATAATAATAATAATAAAGCCTAGGCCTACCTTGGTTAGTTTTCTTAAGGTATGGCGTGTAGGGCTAGCACATTAACTCGTGGTCTTTTTATTTTATTTTATTTTAATTATTTTTTTAAAAAATTACTTGATAGCCTCCTTATATTTTATATACTTTTACTTTGTATTAATTTTTTATTTAAATTTTAATTAATACCCTCTCTCTTGGATCTCTTAAATTATTTTTTCAAATAGTTTTTTTATAATTATTTTTTATTTTTATAATATTTTAAATATATTATTTAAATTATTTGTTTTTTAAAACAAAAAAAATATATTAATACCAGTTAGGATATAGCTAATTAAAAAAATTAATTTTTAAAAAATGTTGTTTATGAATATTGAAACAGTTTGGAGGCGAAAAGAAAATAATGTTTGCCATTGTAAATCTTTAATTGTTTTATTGTAATTTTTATACGATTTATTGAATATTGAGCCTTGACTCACTCAATCTAATAACCTAAGATTTCAAGCCCACTAAAAGGTGAAAATGACTTAATCCCGAAACCCATTGAAAATCGGCCCTAAACCAAACATTTTAAGGTTGGGCTTTTGTTTTTTTTATATATATATATATATATATATATATATATATATTTCAGGGCAAGTCCATTAAAAACAAAAGCCCATTGGATAAACTCTCAGAACATAAAAACAAAGGCCCATTGGATAAACTCTCAGAACATAAATCATTTTATGAAGCCATTACATTAATGTGGCATATAACTTATCATGCATGATAATATGGTATATAGTATTTTTTCAAAGTTTTTTTAATTAAAAATGAATTAAAACATTATTTAAATTTTTAATGTTTATATATTATAATTATATATAAAAAATCACTTGAAAAATATCAATTTTAATATATTTTATATAAAAAAACATTTTAAAAAAACATTAAAAAATAATTTAAACCACAAAAACAAACACTCCCTTATCTCCATGGTGCTTCATTACATAAGGTTTCTAAAATCTCTGCAGATATCCCCAAAAAGAGAGAGAGGGAGAGGAAAGAAGAAGAAAAAACTACAAAATCTTGGAGTTGGAAGTTCATTCCTCAAAATGTGGTGCTGTTTACTCATCATCTTCCCTTGCAACTAAGAGTATAAAATTTCTTCCTCGTCATTCTTGTTATTTTCTGTATGATTATTGATTAGCAATCTCATCATCTGCTAATCTAGTTTGCTGTTTGTATTAATAATATGGGTTCCACATTCATGGACTCTCACCATATAATGTGTTTTAAAAGTATTCCTTGTCATTCACCCCTTTTCCCCCTCCTTGTCTAAGCTTTGGCTGCCTTGTTTTGTCATATACACTCTATAATATCATTAAATAATAATAGAACATTATCAAGCTATAGAAAATGCTGCTTTTTAGCTTTCTATACTGCAAATTGCACCATGACTTCTGGGTTTGGGTATCAGCAAGACAGCAACTCAGGGGCATCTCATAACCATTTTGATAGGTACGCTTGTAATATTTAATCTTATTTCAATGAATGGTTGAATATTAACCCTATTTGAAAAATAAATAAATTGGGTTTTCTTATTAGATTTATAATTTATTAGTATTTGGCGGTGAACCTAATAAGGGGACCACATATAGTGCAAATTGCAAACCTGATAACTTTACCTGGTACTGAGATACACACCTGGACTAGGAGGATGCACAAGATTTGTTCAAACACATGCACTTATGCCAACTGTTTATGAACATCACAACTCACAAGCCCTCGGGAAAAAAAGATCCAGAGAGAAGAAAAAAGTTTGATCATGACAAGCCTTTAATGTGGCAGAAACTGGAAACTTCAGTGTATTACCTATCCAAGGATTGTAGAACTGGTAATACAAGTTGCTAGTCCATTAAAAAATGGACCAGAGGCATTAATAGACCCACCGACGCCTAGAACATGTGATGGTGTATGAGCATGAAAATGATAGATCGTTTTCTGTCTGATAGTTGGGATGCCATCCATGGTTAAGTCAAGCACTTTAAAAAAAAATTTAAGCTGTGCTCTTCATCACCACAGCTCTCTGATCCACTTGTATTAAGTTGGTCTTTGTTTCTTTAATTAATGAGCTTTATTCAGGTTTCCAGGTAGTGATCCCTCTTGTCCTTTTCCTTTTTTAAGCTCTCTTTAACTTTTCATATTAGTGATTAATCCATGAATATCTGTATTCTCATTAGTTCTTAATTATGTTGTTCATGGCAGATCAAAAGACCATACAGATGTTTTATTCGTCAAGATTGATTCAAAATTTAACATTATCGAGGTCTTGCCAACTTGGTAGTTTAATGCAGAATCTTTACAACTTGCTATCTACCATCCAAGAAGCAACTTGAAGTAAAATAAAAAGATATTTGAAAAAAAAAAACTTAAATAAAAACCACACAACAACTTGGTGCTCTAGGAAGCTGCTTATTTAACATTTTGGGTTCGAGTTTTCAAGATGTGGTCCAACACTTGATAAAAGAATAAGATTGATGTCTTCTACATGAGCCTCCTCTCTCGTAACTTGCTGCATAGTTTGGTCACAGGTCAATTTTTAATCCCAACTTTGAGTGCCAACAACCATGCTGTACGTATACATTTGCTGCATTCAGTTTTTATAGTCACAGACTCCAAATTTGTTAAGAGAATTTCAATGCAGCAAAAGATAGCAATTCTCTAAAGAAAATATAATTAACCATGTAAAATGTGTAGAACATGTTTTGGTTGTCTTCTTCCTTTGAAATTGATGTCATGGAATATAACTTAAATAATTATTTAGAACTATCTCCATCTAAAATCTTAAGTGATTTTTAAAATATAATTTATGTTATTTTTATTATATTATTTTTTAATATACTCATCCCTTCAAGTAAAAGATTATTTTTTGCTATTAATTTTATTAAATAGCATAGAAGTGATGAGATTTGAAGTTGTAATTGTTTGATCAACAAAACTATAATGTTATATTAAAAAATTAATTTAATTCAAAAAATTTAAATTATTAAATGAATTTTTAAAATATAATTTATATTATTTATTGGTTAATCTTCATGCAGCATGGATGGATGATTAATTAATTTTTTTTAAAAAAATGTTTAGTTATCTTGTGGGTGATATCAAACAAAAACATGTCAACAAAAAAACATGTATAGCAGAGAAACAGATCAAACCCGACTTTGTATTAGAGAAAGGATCAACCCATGTTGTTGCTTATTAATTTTTGCATAAAAAAATAAAAGCTATGCTCATATATCCATCAATAATAAATCACTAAACAACAAAGTTCATTGCTGGAACCAAAAACTTAGAATAAAGATAAACAATATGTTGGTTATAATCGAAGTAAAGAATTGTTAATCAATATAGAAACAACCAATCATGCATGCTAGTAAAATAAACAAAGAAAATGTTGACTGTAATAAACAAATGAAATTCGTTCGTCCCGCTCAACGGTTCAAACGTTCAAAATCTTAGTGAAGAATTCAAATTTTCCATGGTTTAATTAATTAACAAAGGATAACTATGCAAAATATATATATATATATATATATATATATATATATATATATATATATATATATATATATATATTGTATCTTCAAATGTTGACGTATACAGAAACAATACGTTATATGTATTAAAGCAGAAAAATTAATTTAAAAGAAAAGGAAGAAATATTATCGTGCGGTATAATCTGTTTCTTTGTATTCTATTCACAAGATGGTATATCATGTGATTATTTTGACATTAAATCCAACCATAACGGTCATATAATTAACATTTTGAAAAGCTGCATGAACATCGCTAAGTCATGAAATTAACTAGGATTTATAAATTTACATATGCAATATATGACAGCTGAGATCATGTGATCAACAAATGAATGCCAAAATTCAAGCAAAGTCTATCTTATCTGTAGATGATTCCTGCTTATCCCTTTACGCCATCAACTGAGTAATTAATACATATATGTAGATAGATTTTCAACGATATATAATAGATAAACATTCTTGTATGTACGTAGTGTTCATAGCCAGGTCAATTTATGTTAGACTCAGAACATTTCTGCTTCCTCATGCACAGTATAAATTACTTACCCTCATATTATGTATGATCATAGAAGACATGCAAGCATGCATAGAGCAAAATAAGAGACGAGGCAGTTCTCAATTATCAATTTGAAAGGCAAAATCCTGATAGGGAATTCCAAAATATAATTTTATCTTCCTGAATCACAGTGCAAATTGTTTTAAGACAAAGTTCATCGTGTTCTGGACTATATATATATATATATCCTTTAACCCCTCTTGAATCAATTTACATATATTGAAATTGAATTTCTTCTGACCTCGGATTTTATTAACCCAAATATCAAAAGATTAAACTTAATTAGTTATTCTCGGATCAATTTACGTATATTCTGATCTTGGATTTAATTAGTACTTAAATTGGAGTACCGTGCCTGACTTCACTGAAAAAGAAAAGAAAAAAAGAAAAACCCTCTTATGATCTCCTGTAAATTAATTAAAGACATTTGTATTTAAAAAATTAAAGACATGCAAGATCATTAACCAGTGCTGTTGCAACAGCTCCTGAATTTGCCTAAGGGTTCTAGGTAATTTGTCAGTTGGGTGATGCACGTACACAAATGATTCTTTATATGTTGTCGGGGATAAATGTGCCCTTTGACTTGAGAGGTGATGTTTGCAAAACCCTGCTTCGTTGTAAATCCTCATCCTCGTCATGGATTAGCCATGGTTTGTGCTCAGAAACATGGGAACAGATAGACAGGTAACGTTAGGAACTTTAATTTATTAAACTTGGTTGACTTTGGTATATTTGGGATTAATTTTTTGTTGTTGGCTTGTTGCCTTGTTGATTCTCATAGACATATGGCATGGCTCCTCTTCTTCCTTATCCTTTTGTAGTTCTTATCAATTTACGCTTTGTTGCAGCAGTATTTAATGTTTTCTCTTTGAATTCAATGAGAAAGAAAAGGAAGTTATTGCATTAATGCACCACAATCTATATATGGATGCTATCTCTGCCTTGAATCATTAATGTTCAGCCAGCAATTCATATAGGTGTTCATCGCCAAAATGGGCATTCTGTTACCTATACAAGCATGGACAAAGAGACTTCTCAGAGACTTTTTAGGCCTTGACCATAGAGAATGGCCACCAGAATGTAGGGAAGGGGATTCCAATATTGGATCCATTGTTTTTTACCTCACCTAGGGCACTACGCATTCACATTTCATCACCATTCCCACCTTATTATTAGCCTTAAGAAACACAAGCAGGTTGGAATTTAGCAGTTGTATATAGTTTAAAAATCAAAGCATTCTGATGAATCAAAAACAATTAGCATGGTGGGAATGCAAAAGCTTTTTGGATGTTCATCTCCATCACAGACAGGTCTATGTTTATCCAGAGGTTAAGAAGAAACCCGAAATTAAGGATGCGTTCACCGGCCATAAAGGCACATAGATTGAAGTTGACTTCATGATGTATATCAGGTGTTGAATTTTAGGCTTCGGATAAGCATAATCCAAAATATATTACTAAGTTTTTTTTTTATTATTATTATTATAATAGATTCTCATCAATAACGTATTATAAAGCATGTGCTTGAGAATTAAAAATAGCTGTATAGAATATCGTTGAAGTAAAAAACGTTGGACTTGCCAAGTTGGTTGACATTCACCATTGTGAAAGTGGATTCTAAAAAAATATATTATTATTTTATGTCTGTTTGTATCATAAAAATGAATTGTAAATTAGTTTTCAAATATTTAGTTGCGCTGGAAAATGAGTTGAAAGAAAAGCTTATTAGCGGTGTAAGCTTTTATACTTTGACCTGTTAATTAGCGAGTTTATGTCATTCATCAACTTTTAAAATATGTACATAAATTATAAATCATATTTTATATCATTTAAGCTTTTTTTTCTTGTTTGAAAACATAGGGTATTCTGGATCTACTTTTACACACCAGACCAGTCTAAAAAACATGTTTAAAATTGTGGTTGTAGTTACTTTTTAAAGTGTTTTTTACTCAGAAATATATTAAAATAATTTTTTTTATTTTTTAAAAATTAATTTTGACATCAGCGTATCAAAATGATCTAAAAAAATAAAAAAATATTAATTTGAAGCAAAGAAAAAATTAAAAAAATTTAAATTTTTTCAAAAAACGCTTTTAAAACACAAAAACAAACATGATCCAATCACACATGGTGCTTTACCTTGTGGCATGTGCCTCCAAAAATTTTTTGTTGGGAGATTAAATATAAACACTATTGCAAAAATATGAACACTAGTATAAAATAATTAGTTAAGAATCCTAATATTAAGTTTATGTTTTCATATTTGATCATAACTTGAATATCTTTTTATTGATTTTTTAATCATAATTAAATTGTTTATTTGCTTAGTATATCAATATTTAAATTTAATCAAAATTTCCAATCTTACATGCTATAGTCAAAACTAAAAATGCATTTAAAAAGGGTGAATTAGGAGTTTTTTTTTTTTTTTTAATAATACAATCAACTTTGGTCCATGGATTAGATTATGCTTTTCAAAAACAAGAGCACTAACTTATAAAACTATCGAAAAATAGAGAGACTAAATATAATTCATCCAATAAAGAAGAGTCATCATGGGAAGTATATTTTCCAATCATGAGAATGGAAAAACTTTCCCTTCAATAGCCTTTATTTTTTAAAGTTGACTAGAAAATGGTTTCCTTTAACCTATTTTTCCAAGCTGTATTACACATTAGAAAGCTTAGATTTCCATGAAACAAACAAGAACTCATATTGGTCTCGTAAAAAATAAAAAACTAGTAGGAGCAAGGGCATGGAGACTTAATTAAAATTATATAAAGTATGATCAATTTATCCCATTCCCACATGGATTTGAGATTAATTTAGAAATCCACTTGTTATGTACATACAGTTAAAATTAAACAATGGGAGATGATCAAATTAGAACTAGGGTTTCCAATTGAGTTAGGACTTGAATATTTTGCAAGATTTGGCCAAATTGCCCTTCTCATTAACGAATCGAATGATGAATTCCATCCCTCTTTTCAATCTCTCTTCAAATCGAGTGTATTATAAGAGTTTAAAACAGAGTAAAACACACAATTGAATGATTTGGGGTGGCATGTTGTGTTCTAATCACCACTTAATAAATAATTACATGCATGAGAATTGATGTGCACCTAATTAAGACGCAGGTGTGACGGCATGGAGTTGTCTTCGATGGCACTGTATCACTGAGAACACTGTAGTACATGGGATCAGGCACGCAAAGTATTTGAGTGAATTTTACCTTGTTTTCACACGTGTTCACACTTCCATGCTAAAATGGACCCACTCAATCTGATAAAGTTAAAGACCACACCTAGTAGATGATGACTAGATGACCACCTCGGAGCCCACTGTGGCCCGGGGGTGCGTTCTTCCTTGCTTGACTTTGCATAGTCAAACCATGAGCATGGGGGGGCATACGTACAGACCATCCTGTCAAGCCAATTGTGTCATGTATGGTCCATCTCAAGCTAGCCAGCCAATTTTGAACGTCAAAAAGTTATCCTCCTTTTAGGTTTTGTGTGGTAATCGGCGGGCCACATAGTTGATCTTACTAATCGTGTTTATACAAGCGCAAGTGGCACTGACCTCTCACATATATGCTTCATTGGGTCTTTATTGGTTTTGGAAATATTAGCTATTTCTTTGTCGAGCTATGTGCGTATGTGGGTTTGAGACTTGTAGTTGGGTGATCATGTTGAACCCGGGCTCGAATTGATGATGACTTCAATGGGTGCCGGTCATTCCAAGCAAGTTCGACAATAATTGAAAAGAAATAAATTTCTTAATACATTTTATAGCTAATTAATTCCTTACCGTTTCAACTTATAAAGAATAGTAAAAAAATCCCAAAGCATGCAGGACTTTTTATTGAGTGAAGGTGCAAAACCCCACAACAAACACTAATTAACACTAATTAGTTCCCTTTGGAGGATCGTCAAAAAAAAAAAAAAAAAAGTCTAAAGGTGGTTGGATACTAGAATTAGTAACATTTGTTTTATTTTATTATTCATTTGGAGATTTAGAGGAATTAGTTATTTCTGTATAAAACAAATAAATATCTTAAAAATAATATTTTTATACTTCTAAATCAATTTTTTATTTTTTTCATTTATAAACAATATTTATTTTAACACTGACATCTTCTAGCCGTTAAATTTAGGAATGATCGTTAATGGAAACCGTTTGATTTGTATAAGAATCCAAATGAATTTTTAAATTTTGTATCAAATATCCAAACCAAACTAATGAGTGTTTAAAATCTTTTAAATAAAACTATCCAAAACAATTAGAAATTTTTTTGATTGAATTAACTTTTATAGATTTTTTTAAAAATTCAGTTAATTCACTCACTACTAAGTAAGGATAGAGGTTAAAAGTTGCATGTGGGTTTTTTTAAGATTCGAACCCTGTTTGTTTTTGCGTTTTAAAAATGTTTTAAAAAACTTTGAATTTTTTTTTAAATTAATATTTTTTGATATTTTTAAATTATTTTGATGGACTAATATCAAAAATTATTTTTAAAAATTAAAAAAAAATATTATTTTAATATATTTTCAAAAAAAAAATTTAAAAAATAATCATCAAAACAAATTCTTCAAACGCACCAAAATTGGTTGTTGTAAATTTTGAAGTGAGACCCATATGACTTTACACTTGGAAACTCAAATATTGGAATAAATTTTTACATTATGTACGTACAAAATATTTAATACATTTTTATTATTATATAAATTACATGTGTGACTTAAAATATTTCAATACAAACATAATCTCAACCTCTCATTCAACTAAATATCTCTAATTTTTTACCACTATTTTAAAAACAAAACTTCATCGTTTTAAAAGCTTACGTCACTAATGCTACGGCTAGTTTTTAAGCCAGATACATAGAAATCATGAATAAAAAGTACGAGTAATTGACATAATTAATGGAGTTAGAATTAATTGAACAATTATAGCCAAAGAGTATACTTTAACTTGTAAGAATCAAATCCACCAAAAAGGAAAAAGGGTTTTCAATAAGAGGAGAGCTAAATTCGTGGATGGTTCCTTGCTACTTCGAGATGAGATCAAAAATTAAAAGTGAAAAATCATGATTTTATTCACTCCTTTTTCTTTTTCTTTTTCTTTTCCTTTAATTTGTTTTATTCTCCGTCTTTGAGTTAGTTCGTTTTCTTTTTTTTTTTAGCTTTTTGAGTACAACAGGAAGGTTCCAAAGTGAACAATATAGTGCTTCTCCTACCTTTTGTTAAAGCAACGAAAATGCCACATGATTCCAAGGTAAAAAATTGAGGGAAAAAGGAGTAACTAGAAACGGTCGCATCCATGGTCTCATCATAGGCAATTCTATTACTTTTTAATTTTTTTTGGAAAAATTAAAGCAATACACCATGATGAGTCACCAAGGGGGACAAGGATAAAAAAGTATGAGAGCTACATATATTGAGTAGGGCAAGTTTCCTCAATTTCCTCTAGTGAATTGTTCTTGGTAATTAGTAGATAGATAAATATTCTCGTCAAACATTCCATGATGGAATATGGTTCAAATCACATGGAAATTACTATTTCCTTACTGAAACAAAACCCAAATCCCTAAATTCGTAGACTAGGCCTTTTGTATCTTGTAATTTTAAGCAGCACAAAGCCTACTAAATTTGAAGAAGTAGAGAGGCAGCCATCGTTAAGCTAGCTATGTATTTTTGTGTCATTATGTGCCCGGCCACGCAAACACTTCCTTGGCCATGGAAATTGAACTACCATTTAATGAAACTCGCTGTTCCCATGTGAATTTACAGCACATTTTTAGAGATCACATGTTTCAATTGAGTGGAATTCGAGGTTTTTGAAGAAGTTGCCGGGTGAGAATGTTCTTTCTTTGGAATTCATCTCCACATGAATAAAAATAACTATATATATCCAAAGAGAAATAGTAGGCAAGCCTCAAAAAATTACGAAGAAAGGTAAAAGAGATCATAGAGAAAATGGAGCTACTCAAGACAATTAATCAATAATTTAATAGAAAGATTATGTTGTCTATTTGGGTCGCATAAAGAGGTGAGGTTAAAAAGAAATTAGTGTAATTTTTTACCATTAAATTAAAAAAGAAAAAGAAATTACAGGACTAAAAAGGTGTGAGTTCTATAATCGGGAAAACATGGCATAAAAGCCATGAGGTAGTACAAAAACAATAGGGCATGAACTCTTTAGATTTCTTTCTCAAGATTTTACGATAAGATTTATAAATTAGAATTAATTATATGATAATTAATGAAGATCAAGCTAGGATACGGACAAGCATCAAAATCATTTCTTGAAAGTGGGTCGTTTTATAGTATCTGAACTCTTGTCTCCCTCGTATGGTCACAGTAGAACAGTACAAAAATTGGACTCTAACATGGATTCTTAAAATATTCCATATGAAAACAAAAAAAACATCATCAGCCCGAGTTTAATAAATTAATTATGATATGTAAAGATACCAACGAGCTATAAATATATTTTTTTAAAAAAACTGATAATTATATATCAATTGACGAACCCATTTTCCTGTCATTGAACTCCTCACTAGCAATGACAACTCTAACGTTAAAACCTTCACATGGTTAGTTAACATTATAATGGAGTTAGTTGGAGCTATCCTAGCTGGTACAAGATTCGAAATTAAGGATTAGGGATAATTTTTTTATTTCCATGTAGAATCAGAAAGGTGCAGAACTGCAGATCATCATTCCTATAATAAGATTTGAAATCGATAGGAAATAGGATCATTTCATGCCTGATGGGCTACAGAGAGAAGCTTGGCTGTGAAATTGGAAATCAATAATTAGTTTATGAAGAAGAGAAGATGGTGTTGTCAGGAGAAAAAAAGAAAAAGAAAAGAAAGAGGCAAGATTTTCAGTTCAGGAGCTGCTTTCCGTCATCACTGTGTTCCTTTACTTCAGGAAATCTGACAGCATAATTCTTTTGGAAATCGAGTGACATCGTTTCACATAAAACCACAATTTTTAAAAGTTAAAACAGTGTCTCCGGTATTTTTCATTTTAAACATGTTTATTTTTGTGTTTTAATATAGTTTTTTAAAAATTAAATTAAATTAATTTTTTTTTGTTTTAAATTAATTTTTTTGTATTTTTAAATTGTTTTGATGTGCTGATATCAAAAATAAATTTTAAAAAATAAAAATTATTATTTCAATACATTTTCAAGCAAAAAAAATTTGAAAAATAACTATCACACAATACCACACGAGATCTTGGAGAATTAGCAACACGAAATCTAACCTGAATTGAGTTTTAACTTGAACTAAACAAAAGAAATGAAAAAATTAATTTTGTAAGATTTAGTTGATTTTATTAATTTTTTAGTGACTTAATTAACTCAACTAAATCCGATATAAACTTAATTAAGTTAACTTTATATAAACTTAATTGAGTTAACTTTAAAAAAACAAACAAAAAGAACAAAATGTTATCGGATTGATCCAATAATTAAGTGACTAAGATTTTCTTTTATAATTTATATCCATACTAGATCTAATAACTATAATCAAAACTCAAACACCATACAACTTTGAAGGCATAAATACACACTTTATACTACACAGATTTACCACACCTAGGCAACATCCATTGCATTTTAACAAAAAGAATACCATAGAAGGGTGTATAAAATAGTGTGTGTATACTAGTAGTATATGACTAGATATCACATGGATGTAAACTTTGCTGTAAATTGCTTAAAAATAACGTTTTCTCCACTTTCTATTTGACAATGTGAAGAAAGTCTGGCCGACGTGTACCCGCAGCATTATCCAAATATTGATAAGGTTAATTAGGTGAACTTGCAAAATTTATTGACTCAGCTTAATGACCATTTTTTCTGATGTGCAAGTTCATTTTTCTGACCAGCCTTCACCCATTTCTTCTCTTACATTCTGTTCTTGACGACTTCTGTGAATAATGTCATAAAAATAGCAACAATTTCTTTTTTCAAAAGACTATCAGGAATCTGGACATGTAAGGGATGCATCCCTTCTTGGCACCAAGATTATAAATAGTAAAAATTTCATATATTTTCTAGTTTTGGTGGGGATAATTTTCTTTAGACAGAATTGGTAAATTCAATTAAAATATGCGATAATTAACTTGAAAAATACTATATGATTATATATAAAACAAAAACAAGTATTTAAAAACCCTGAAGAGTATAGTTCAATTAGTCAAACTTTAAATTTGTTCTTTAGAGGTCGTCAATTCAAGTTTAATAAATCTCGGGGTCATTAGAGATTTACATTACTATTAATTTTAGGATCTATAAAATTAATTGAAGTACACATAATTAGCTGGCCAAACACCGTAAGAGACATGAAAAACACAAAATGTAACATGGACATGTAGCCTATTTTGATTTTATTTTTCGTACGATGTAACATGGACATGGAGCCTACATGTATTATAGACAAAGCGGAATCGGCAATAGATCTTGTGTATCCGTTTCTTTGTGTTTAATGAGAAGTTATAATAATTACAATTTTGAAATTTTTTATATATGGCCCCACAAAATGTCCCCACCCCACCTCACCCCAGTTAAATGGATATTAAAATTCATGTGAAATCAATTTTGTAGGATCATAGAATAAACTATAGATAGTTTTTTTTTTTAAAAAAAAATGATACAACGGTGTATTTTTAAATTAGTTACTCGTTAATTAAAATTAATTTTCTTAAAACTATTTTAAGAACATATCTATACATTAGTTTGATGTATTTAAGAGAAATTATTTTAATTGCATATCAACGTAAGATATAGCTAACAAGACTTGAAAACAAAGTGGAAAAAAATATATATTTTAGCTGATGTTTTTAGACCTTACTCTATCTCCCACTTATAATCTTATCTTCAAGATGGAAACCAGAAAAAAAAAATATTAATAAACTTGATTCATAAATAAGAAATTAGTTTTTGACAGCTCAACAATTCTTCTTAATCAAAGACAATTTGACGATCTCCCTCTATAAATAAGCTGGCCAAGCTTGTCCAAAGCCTCTATCTTCTTTCTTATAAACACTAGCTACCATTTCTTGGTTTCTTGTTGCTGTCACTCTGATAATTTAGTTCTTGATCTTTTTATATCATTAGTTTCTTTGTGAATTGAAGCAAAGAACGAGCAAAAATGCCTGCAGTAGGGATAGCTGTCGGTGACAACAAAAAGGAGTATCCGGGCAACCTTACTCCTTTTGTCACTGTAACATGTATTGTTGCTGCCATGGGTGGTTTGATCTTTGGTTACGATATTGGGATTTCTGGTAATTCTTCTTAGATCAAGTTTAATGCTTTAAATCTTGATTTGTCACATCATGACTATTATTTTTTCTCGAAGAAACCAAATATACAGTAGAAGCTAGCATTCAAGAATGCTTTTCTTTTCTTGATTCATTCTTGAATGCATTCTCTACCAGTATTACTTTAAAGAATGTTTCTTTTGTTGTATATATACAAATATTGATTTTGTTAAGTGGATTTGTGATTTTTCAGGTGGAGTTACGTCCATGCCATCATTCTTGAAGAAGTTTTTTCCATCTGTTTACCGTAAACAGCAAGCAGACGCCACATCAAACCAGTACTGCCAATATGACAGTCAAACACTAACCATGTTCACTTCTTCTCTGTACTTGGCTGCTTTATTGTCATCACTTGTGGCATCCATAGTTACTCGTAAATTTGGAAGGAAACTCTCCATGTTGTTTGGAGGTGTTCTCTTTTGTGCTGGTGCCATCATCAATGGTGCTGCTAAAGCTGTATGGATGTTGATTCTTGGTAGAATCTTGCTTGGTTTTGGTATAGGTTTTGCCAATCAGGTACTAAATATTTCTTTTTCTGTTTTGATGATTCTTGTTTTCATTTTTAGTTGCTTTTGAGTATGAGGTTATTTTATTTGGATCTGGAGATGGGTATATTTTGGGATTATTTATTATTCTTTTTCTATTTTAAGTATATAAAGAAGAAAAACAATAAAATGTGCTTCAATTTTTATTCTTTCTGTGCATAATTTCATAGTTTTCAATGGAATCGTTCTGGGTTTTGAGTTTCAAAGCATCTCATCTTTGTTTTCTTGGATATAAAAAATTGATTTATTTATTTTTTACCTTAGTAGATCTATTCTTCTGCTTTGATGGTTTTAAGTTTTAGGTCAGATAAGGGGGACACTCTTTTTGTTATTTTCTTGGAGAGAGAACAAGTGGGTTTCTTGGAAAATGACAAAATCACGTTTCTTATACCCAGTTGTTTCTGATCCGGACATGAGCTCCTAGTCCTTTAAAGTTGAATAGGATTTAATGTCGTGTTTGGTTCCTGAGAAAAAGAAAAAGAAAAAAAAAGGTGATCCAAATTTTCCGCTGCTATAGTCTATAGCAAGACAAATCAAAGAATTCGACTGAATGATTAGGAATAAGATAAAGGGAGGTACTTTATTATTTTATCATTTTTTGGAAGTCATAGTTGCCTAGTTTTTCTTTAGCATGACATATCTGGCGCCTGTTTTTCCACAAAAAGTTCACTTGTTGATGGTAGCTTTGAATAGAAAAATTGTAAGTTGATAGCTGCTTAATTGTTAATTAAACTTAATTAAGTATGGAAAACTGCATTTTCTGCTCTCTTTTTTGTTTATTTGTTTGATTGATTTGTGTGTTTAAAGTAGTATTTGTTCTTAATCCAAGAAACATGAACAACAAGACAAGAATGTATGGTCCCAAGAAAGACAAAAGTTCTGTTCAATACCTCCGATTTGATTATTTACTAATTGGTTTAATTAGAGAAGGTGATTAGAGATTTAATTATTTTCATTTTTGTTTGTGATTACAGTCTGTGCCACTCTACCTCTCTGAGATGGCTCCATACAAGTTCAGAGGTGCACTCAACATTGGTTTTCAATTATCAATCACAATTGGTATCCTTGTTGCCAATGTGTTAAACTATTTCTTTGCTAAAATCCATGGTGGTTGGGGATGGAGATTGAGTTTGGGTGGTGCTATGGTTCCTGCCCTTATAATCACAGTTGGATCACTAGTCCTTCCTGATACTCCAAACTCTATGATCGAACGTGGCCAGCATGATGAGGCTAGAGAAAAATTGAGAAGAGTTCGTGGTGTAGATGATGTTGATGAGGAGTTTAACGACCTTGTTGCTGCTAGTGAAGCTTCAATGAAAGTAGAACATCCATGGAGAAATTTGTTGCAAAGAAAGTACAGGCCTCACATAACCATGGCAGTAATGATTCCATTCTTTCAGCAACTTACTGGCATTAATGTCATTATGTTTTACGCTCCTGTTTTGTTCAACACAATTGGTTTTGGTAGCAATGCTTCGCTCATGTCTGCTGTGATCACTGGTGTTGTTAATGTCGTTGCTACCATGGTTTCAATCTATGGCGTCGACAAGTGGGGGAGAAGGTTTCTTTTCCTTGAGGGTGGTTTTCAGATGTTGATATGCCAGGTAATTTTCTTGGTTGCAGAAGAAATTAGCTCTCTTTGTATTGTTTCTCTTATTATACCTACGAATCTCTGATACATTTTTTTGGGTCAACTTTTGCGTATGTGCAGGCAGTCGTAGCAGCTTGTATTGGTGCCAAGTTTGGAGTTAACGGGAACCCTGGTGAATTGCCCAAGTGGTATGCTATTGTTGTGGTGCTTTTCATTTGCATTTACGTTGCGGGATTTGCTTGGTCTTGGGGCCCTCTTGGTTGGTTGGTGCCAAGTGAGATTTTCCCACTGGAAATCCGATCAGCTGCACAAAGTATCAATGTGTCTGTCAACATGCTTTTCACTTTCATAGTTGCCCAGATTTTTCTCACGATGCTTTGCCACTTGAAGTTTGGGCTATTCCTCTTCTTTGCCTTCTTTGTGGTGCTGATGTCCATCTTTGTCTACTACTTCTTGCCTGAGACAAAGGGCATTCCAATCGAAGAGATGGGACAAGTATGGAAGACTCACTGGTTCTGGTCAAGGTATGTTACCGATGAAGATTATCCCGAAGCAGGAGGCTATGAGATGACCAAAGGAGGGCAAGGTCCGAAGAATGTGTAGCTGGGCTTGCTTGGGTTGGATTTGGTAGTCGCCTCTTTTGATTTTTGGTAGCAGTACATACCCTACTGATTTCAATGTCAAGAATTATATGAAATTGTTCTCGAATTTATCTCGAATTGAAAGGGTCTTGAGCTTTATGTCAGCAAAAATCCCAATGTATAGACAAGAATCTATTGTGTGGAAAACCTTATTTAAACCGATTTCAATGCAAAAATAATTTCTTCCATCGCAATTTGTTGCTTGTTTGCATCATTTATTCAACTATGTCATGCGGGCATCTTCAACCCCATAATTTAAATAATAAACCTCCTTTCCGCGATCCCCTTCAATTTGTTTCTTCTCTTTTGCTTCATCCGTGATTGAGGAAGGTGGAATTACTTAAAAAAATCATAAATTCTATTCTATTATGATGTGTTGTTTTCGACTCTAATAGATGACACACTTCTCGTTGTCCTCGTCAATCCTCATGAATTTTGCAAAGTCATGCTACCTTCATAGTTACTCTAAGCTAGGACAGCAAATGTTCAATGCGTGGAGATGACTGATGCCTAAGAGTGTCCATGGCATGAAGGGCCAAAGTTTCTCATAATCCCTACAAATTCTTCACAATTAAGCCTTATATCGTCGAAGTCTATGTACTACTTGAGCAGATTTGAGAGGATTATATTTCCAAGTTGGAAATTTCATCAAGATTAACCACATTGGCCGGCGGGAAGGGGGTGATTGATGTAGAGTCAAATTGAGTTTATGTCATTATGCTTGTCCTCTTGCCTAGTTGCTTGTCAATGCCATGAATTTGAAAACAGATTGTCACCCATGTTTTTGAGTTAAACAATGGATACATACACATGATGGATGTTGACTTCTATAGTATTTGAAGCAACCACTGGAGAAGGGTCCAAAAGCAGCTGAAATTAATTTTACTCCAAAATCTCTTTAGTTTATTAAATACAATATTTGAAAGCTATATGTCAATAGATTTCCTCTGAGCACAAAAAAATCTTCCACTCTTGTTTTTTTTCTTTTTTTCCCGTTCATTAAAGTAAAAATTGAAGGGTAAAATGGTAAATTTTAAATAACGTTTAAATACTGTCTAGAAACATAAACAATAAAAGTAGAAAAAACATGTTTTTATGTTCCTGTTTTAAAATGATAAAAGTTAACTAATACTGCCTAGAAATGTAAATATTTCAGAAACAGTTTTATTTCATGTCTATACTTCCATCCCTCCAATCAAATATATTTTTATTTTATTTTTGTATTTATTTAAAAAAAAAAAAAAAACTCTAACCAAACACAACCTACACAACTATTGAGGGATTCTGGACTGAATCCCCAAATAATTTATTTCTAACTCAATTAAGTATTTAAAAGTTAATAAAATCCTTAAGTGATTCGCCCATCCATATTTGTTAATGCATTTTCATCAAAATTGTTGATTTATGCATAAAAAATGATACCATTTTATAGGCACTCGACACTAGATTAAAAACTAGGGAAATCTTGCAATTGAGATTTCATCAAGAACTCAATTGAGATTCGAGTTATAGTTTCTAAACTAATTTGAGTCTGCCCGCTATCGAACCTCTCACCCACTTCAAAAGAAATGTGGATTTATCAATGATTACTACAATAAATATATATAAGGTGGGTGGCATATCACAACAAATGAATGGATGAAATATTGCCAAAACCCACCGCTTTATTGCAAGTGGAGAATCAAGTTTCACATGCTTTATGAGTAGCATTTCCCCTTTTCTCTTCACTAACCACTAGCCTGTAACATCTTTCGGTGACAAACGTAATGGTGAATTGAATGCATGATGCCCCAAATGGATAACACAAGCAAGAACTTTCAAGGAAAAGGGAGAGGTTACAATGAATTTAGTCACGGTCTTGCAATGAAACGAAAGGAGAATCGCATGACTAGCTACTCTTTAATTGTACTCAGGCACTTTTGCCTCTATCCCTCGACGGATATGTTAGTTCTTGGATAGGATCATAGATAATGGATAAGGAATTTATTTCTTGGTTACTTGTTCTTCTCTCTCTCTCTCTCTCAATTTCAGAGAGATAAAGAAATTGGGAATCATATGCTAAATCTCCTTTTTCTCAATGTTGGTTCTTATTACATGTGTTGGATAAGTTTATCGATGACATATATGATTACACTTAATTAAGAAATATATAAAAGTACAATTAAACAATTATAGAAATGAAATTTTAATTAATCTCTAATTATTCAAAATCCTTACTTCATTTATTAATTAGATTTCAATTCAAATTATACTATATTGATTTGTTTATTAATCAATATTTACAAATACATTTGCTTTTTATATTGTATTAGGATAAATTTTCTCATCAATGGTTAATCTTAATGTGAATAACTATTTAGTATTATCCCAAGATTTAGTTTTGATATACAGATACTTTGAATTAAAAAGAGAAACACAAGACAAAAAACTTATGCCTGGGATCAAGTTGCCAAGGATGTCCCCCACGAACACCTATGTTTGGCATTGGATGCGATCCATGTGTGCTTGTTTTATTAATTTTATTACAAGGGGAATAAAGCTTTGGTGTCTTATCGATCTACTGTGCTTAGCTTCCATTCCTATTCAATACTCAAAATAATGACGAGAAATTGCATAAAATTCGATAGCCATTAGCCATTATAGGACTTTTATAGCAAGTTTTGGAACTTCCCATTACGTATTTAAATTGTTATATCCATTTCACTCATCATCTGAAAAGAACTGAGCTCAAGATTTACAGGTAATCTTCAAATTCGTTGGGATGTCTTCTTGAGACATTCACGAGGGTAACCCACCTCTTCCATGCCATTTCCATGAGCTGCTGCCGCCAAGGACAAGCATTTTGGTCGTATAGTTACAGCACTCATGGTGTCGTAGAGATCAACTGGGATTTCATTTGTTGAGACAAATATTATAATGTAAGATTGACCATTTATATTGGAGCAATGTACGCAGATAAAATTATCATTTAGTTAATATTTCTAGATAAAAATAAATAAATATAAAGGGACAAAAACGTATTTAGTTGGAAAAAAAAGGCAGACATGAAATAAATTTGTTTTAAGAACAAATTTAAAGTAAATTTTTATTTTAAAAAAATAATAAACATAATAAGATATTTGGCTTCTGTTTTCAACTCGTACGGATCTCTAATTTAAACCTTTTCTTGGAATAAAACAAAACTATCCGAGCTAATTCAGCACCCGAAGACATTGTGTCTGGCCCAATTGCATATAACCTCTTTCTCGAAAACTTATATGTAGGTAGTGAGACAGGCCCATCAAAAATAATAGGACCCATGAGTCTAGGTAAGGTACTTTGAGCTTCCAAACAACATCAGTGTCGGATGAGATTAGTTATCTCCTTAAAAAATAACTATAGATTAGAACACATTTTTATTAGAAAAAAAAAAAACAAGAAAAAGAAGCTGAACTGGAAGGCTATGAGAGTAGGATTTCTCCTTAAATCATGGGTCAACCTTCCAGCCTAAAGTTGATAGATTCCAGTAGCGCAAGTAAATTGAAGCAACCATCCCCCTCAACTCTTATTGTGGTTCGTCTCATAATTTTAAAACTCAGCTAAAGGTCAATCAAAGATTGGAATAAAAAAAAATGAAAACCTAGATAACCCGATCAGTGATCATAGGTTAACCTGATGATCCAATTAAAAACTTGATTGGAACTCATTGAATATTTATTTTTTGTATTTAATTTTTACAAAAACATCATTTTTTATATAATAAAAAATTAAAGATCAACCCTGAATTACCTAATTAAAACCCATGATCCGGGCATTTTGCGGGAGAACAAGCTTAAAAACTATGGCTTGTCTACACAGTTTGTTGCGTGGATAAACCTGTCTTTAATTCGAAACTCTACATACAATACCTTTATAAAACCCTCACAATCTAGACTTCAGTTTTGCAATTTCTTTCCTATTGTCACCCACTTTTGTAAAAAGAATAAAGAAACTATGAGAAATAAGTCAATTTTTACCGTGGTTATATTTATACAAGGGGTGCGGCGTCCCCAATCACCACCGAGAAAGCAAGGGGAAATTCACAAAAAGCAAAGAATGCTTGGAATCAGCTCAGAGTTTGGAGACACCCAGTTGCGGGCCACAAGATTTTCCTGTCCTTCCGGGGTCCCGTCCAGGGTGTGGGTACCACAGGCTGTTCATGGGCCAGGGTGTGTTTCAACTATGGTGATCAACAGGAGACCACCGAATTCCAGGCAATGAGGATTAATCATGCACATCACAGACTAACAGCAGTGAGATTCTATGGTATCTCAATGGATCAACCATGGAAGACTGCCATGAGAAATAACAGAGAAAAAATTAAGCATCGAGATCTGATTTCTGCCTTGAAGAAAGTTTTTCCCTCATAAGAACACTCATTAAGCTTGAAATTATGCGCATTACATTTGAGTAAAGATCAGTTTATTTCTGAAATGGGAAAACAAAATCACAATTATCTACAGAAAGCTGTTGAACGAAAAAGTTTCAATTCCTCAAATCACAGAATTCATCTCACATTTTTTTCCTTTTTACACACCATGCTGAAGTTTCCTACATGATTCACAGAACACAAAATAACCTTTGCATTACATGAAAAGGTTGAAGGAATTTACTGAATGGAAGATTGTATCCATTCATCATACAAAGGCACCTTGAAGACAACTGCCCCTCTATACCGAGTCTACTCCTTCAACCTGCTGCCGAGCAAGGTATCTTTCCCTTCGTTCTTTCTGTACAAAATGAATACACAAAGATTAGGCATCGTACAGAGAAATTCACAGGGAGAAGTTGGGCAGTGCAACACTTGATAACTCACCCATTCATCTATCACTAGTCCTTCACCAATAATCCTCGGACCTGCATCTTCTGGAGGTTTCTTGCGTGCCTCAAGAGCTGCATCAGCATCAGCCAACTGGCGCTTCAACTTTTCCATAGCCTGTAAAAATAGCATCACACGTAGCTCCATGAGCTTGTATGGCATACGTGTGAAACAAAAGAAAATGCATGTACCTAAAGCACATATAAATTTGATTCCATGATTATTGACATTATTGATACTTACAGGACTAGGACGCTCTGGCTCTAGAAAAACAACCCGCAATATTTGCTCTACTGCTACTTGATCTTTCTGCTCATCAAACTGCACGGACAAAGCATCCAAAGTCACTTCATGAAGTTGCAACAGAAGACTCAAAACATCAAAATAAAGTCCCAAATAGACCAAAGCAGTTTGTAAAGATATTCTGGAGCGTCCATCAAACAAAAGCACCCAGCCAACACAAGATGTAATTGAATCCAAAATCTATAATAATTATTCTGCCAAAAAAAATTAAAAAAACAGGCACAGATTCTCCAGAACCAACTAGTGTAAGATGACCATTGGCATCCAGTGCACATCCATTAAGGGTGAGAAGTGTCGGTGCACTAGAGACTTTGACATCATAAAACAACACCCCTATGCTTGCTAGCTTTACATTACAGTGAGCAGCCTGGCAATAGCAAAATAACATCTATTATACCAGAAAAAGCCCCTAACAAAGATGAAACTAAATGAAATGATTGTGCATTCTTTAGAAACAACAAAACTAATGGTAATATGGACGCCTAAGATAGATATCTGTCTCATAGTGTCTATCGACCTCCTCATTAACCAAGATATTTGTCTGTTGTATTTGAAGAATTCGAAATATGACATGATGCTCATTCCAAGTAGAATATGTATCGGACCCAAATAAATCAAAATAAAAGCATAGCACCAAGATCATTTATCATCAGACTGTTGTTGGCCAACATAGGCTCACACTAAAACACTAAAACTAATGAAAAGAAAAGGTTAAAGGAACCATTCTACACACCAGCTCAGGTACATAGTCCATGACCCCTTTCACCTTCAGGCTCATGATTTTAAATTTAACCCTGCTCTTCTGCTCCATTGGTTTCTCGTTATTTTCTGGGTGTTCAACAAACTTGAAGACTGACATCCAAAATCAAGAAAATAATTTCGTATTAATTGGGTAAAAAAAACACATAAAATAGCTAAGTTACATCCTTCTCAAAGCACAGTAATATGAACAGAAAATGCAACAGTAATTAATTACCTGTAGCTATGATACTTTCCCCAGGTGCAAGAATAGCCCCTGGAGGACGCATGAAACAGCTTTTCGGTGCAGTTGTTTGAAACTAAATCAAGAAAAAGAAAGAAAAGGCAACCAACTTAAAAAAAATCCAGTCATGTACTTGATACAAAAACAAAAATATCAATTACAACAAGAAATGGGGTGACCCAAAATGAGCATATAGGTTACATGGCTGGACTCTATGAAACCACAGAAAGAACAATGAAGAAGAAATTGAAATGTACCTTAAAAGCTACATGTGACTTGCAAGTGTTTTTAATCCTGATGGCACTGCGAACCTGCTTGCCAGGTTCATCTAAAAATAGCATACAGAACATAAATACATCAATTAATTCCATCAGAAATCAGTAACAAAATCCATAATCAGTACCAAGCACGAAATTACGAAAATAAAATAGTCCCCATAACCAAATTAATCGTAATTATCACTAATCCCAAAGGCTGATTGATTCTTGACATTGATTACTTGATTGGATGATTTTTAAAAGTAAATAGGATGATGCTACCCAGATTAGCTAATGCAATTCACTTTATCTCTCTTTTCTTAAACATTATCAAATTATTAACACTTAAATTTTCAATTTTCTAGCCACCAATACAAATAAATAAAAAGAACTTGAATTTTCAAATTCCTCTTTAAGGAGAAATGATAAGCATTAATGATCTCAATCTTTAATTTTTCTTCAAAATTACCAAAAATATTAGCAACAAAAACACAACTTAATCCAAAAAATCATCCTAAAATTACAGAAATCAACTTTCCACCAAAAATTTAAAATTAAAAAAAATCCAGCTAAAAACCAAACAGATCACATAAAAAAGAAAACACTAAGACTTACAAGGAAAGTAAAGCTTGGAAGAAGGATCGAGTTTAAGACGACGACGTGTCGGCAACAGCGATCTAGCTACAGAAGAGACAGAATTGGAAGCAAGAGGAGGATTGGATCCTTCGATTAGGGAGTTGGGCTGGTGATTATGGTGGTGGTGGTGCTGCTGCTGTTGCTGCTGCATCATCATCATCGTTGAAGTAGGAGTGTTAGTAGTAGAAGAAGAGGGTGTCGTATTAGTGTTGCTTCCTCCTAAAAACGGCAGCTTTAAGAATCCCCACACTTTACTGTTGTTGTTGCTGGGAGTATTATCGGTTGGTGATCTCTGGTCCGCTATGGCCATGTCACAGCATGTGGAACGGTGTCGTTTTGCTGGTAGTTTCTCCCAAGGAAAATGGAGGGAGGGAGGGAGAGCTGTGGTGAAGGGAGTAAAGTGGGATGGGGGGAAGACAGAGAGAGACAGAGGTGGAGGAAGGTGGTGGATGGGGGAATGGATTTAGAGGGGGGATTTAATTGGGTTTTATTATTTGGGTTCATGTCCAAATCAATACCTTAAAAAGGTATTTTTATAATTTTAATTATTTAATAAATTGTTTTTACTTAAACTTATATGTATATTGGTAAACATGAATCTTTATCATTTTAATTATTTAATAATTATTTCGTTTTCATCCTTTCATTTATCCCATCAATTATTTCTCCCATCAATTCCTTTGATAAACATGATCTTGATAATTGATTTGTCCAACATTCTTTTATGAAAAATGAAAATCCCGAATTCTAATTATTATTGGCGAGCAAATTTTTTATTTTTATAAAACCAATTCCGTTTAATTTTTTCTTTTTAGATCTGGTTTGTTTTTACATTTCAAAAATATTTTTGAAAAAATTTATTTTATTTTAAATTAATATTTTTTTGGTATTTTTAGATTATTTTGATGCATAGATTTCAAAAATAATTTTTAAAAATAAAAAGTATTATTTTGATACATTTCTAAGTAAAAATCACTTTAAAAAAACAATCATAACTACACTTCCAAATAAACATTAAATAATCTTGCTATTAAACACCAAAAACAAAAAAGATTAATCTAATGTTAATATGGGAGTACAATTTATTTATTTTTTTAACAAAAAAAAATTATCTCTTCATGTTCGCCACTTCTATTGCTTGTGTTTTAAAATAATAATGATTGAAAAAGAAAAATGGTGCCTATTCACGAAGAATGGGAGCTCTCTTCCTTGATGGAGTGTTTTCCATTTACTCCTTTCCCTGAACTTCGATTTTCCTGGCCCACTCACTGATTGATGATGGAAATTGGAAACAACTTGGCTTTTCGGTAAACTTCGCGTTGACGTTGTATCTTGACTTTGGAAAAAGTGAGGTTGTCGGATCTTCGGAGTGTTTTCTGGCTTCTTTGGAATTTTCTTTCACTTTAGATGGTGGGATTAGTTGATTAAACACCATGCTTTTCAACTTCGATTTTATTATTAATCGGTGATGGACGCGGGAGATTTTGTTTTCAAGTGCCCAAGTGGTTTCACTGTTCTTACCCTGATTTTATCCGATAAGATACAGTTCCGAGCCACAGATTTATTAGCTATGATTTCGAAACAATATCATTTTAGATTAAAAAAAATTATTTTTATAGTTAACCAAACAAATCATTGAATTTGATTGGATTAATATGGATTTAACCAGATGAATCTTGTTTGAAATTTTCAATTTGATTTTATTATTAATTAATAAGCTTAAGAAAATCACACAAAAATTATTTTTAAATGGATTTTTATTATAATTGTTATTCATACAGGGCTCAAGTTAAATCAAAGTCATGTTGGATAGAAAATTGAAGCAGCATTATTTTATTTTAAACAGGAAAAAAATAAAACCCATTGGAATTGACCCATTAAATCGGTAAAATTTAAGCTGGTCAGTTTTGTTTTAACTAGATGAACATGAACATCAAAACTAGTTGGAAATGAAACCATAGTTATGGTTTGTTTTACCCATAAGTTGATGAAACAATAATTGGATTGTGGAGACCTGGAGTCTCCTTGGAATAATTGAATCAGTGTTCCTTTCCCTTTCATATGACCAGTCAATCACGGCTCAGGTCAAGGCAAAATTGGTGACTGCTATTATTATTATTATTATTATTATCAGGGGGGAAGAGAATCAACTAAATCATGAAGCTAAGAATTATAATAAATCCAGGACTTTGAATATCATTGAATAATAGGAATTCTTGCATGCTTGGTCATCTTAACCCAATAACTTTAGCTATTATGTGAGGTCTCAAGATATAATTTATATTATTTTTTAACATATCCTCTAAAGTGAAAGCTCTTTGAGCTTGAAACTTGTATAGGCTCAGATTACCTTATGCTTAATTTTTATCAAATAAATAAGGATAGTAAGATTCGAACTCGAGATCATTTGGTCATCAAAACTCTAATACCATCCTGAATCCTGCTACCAGCTGTATATGATCATTGATTTGTCATCTAACAGTTATCTTAAAAAACTGTCTCTTTTTTTTTTTCGTTAAAAAAATCATTTAACGTGTCGAAGCTTTTACTTATTTTGTCTTTAGACTAGTCGATACGCATCCGAGTCAAAAATCTCTTAACGTGAATTTGTAATTCCGTATGGTCAAGTCTGTCAATCGGTTCGATTTTCATTGCAAGCACTCGGTTGGATGGTGATATGATAGAGGGATGCCCTTTGTTGGAATTTTCAAAACTCTGTAATCTTCTCCAAATCAGTGTGTTGAATTTTGCTAATAGGAATTTGAAATTAAAAAAAATGGTCATGCATGCTTATCCGGACTAAGGCAGAGAGAATTTGAAATTTCAGCACCTAATCTCCAATCTTTGTGGGTTACGGAGCTTGTGTGGAAGAAGAAATTTCATGTTTTGGAAGCAAATTTGATGAAATATGATTTTATTGGTATATCTTTATGTATTTTTATCAATAAATATTAGATAAAAAAAATATATATGAGTATAAATTTTTTAAAATTCTCGGGTGTGTTGGGCTGGCACGCGTCAACACCAAACAAGTCCCAGTAAAAAGGCGCTGGGTCTGATGCTAACTAAAACCGGCTCCAAGTAAGCTTAAATTTATCATGGCTCATCATTTCTCCATCTTTTAGTTGGATAAAATAAGTGAAATACAACTTGTTGCGGGGGTGATGTTGGGTGCCAACAAGCTATTGAGGAGGTATTATTGTTGGGGAGAAAAAAGTTTTGGGTGTAATCATAAAATTATGATTAAGGTTCAAAAGTTGTCACTTAGTATTATGGTTATTAGAAACCTATAATATATGAGAGTTTAGGCAATGGATTGGTTGTATAAGGAGAAGATGCATAACCCTTAATGCACCCCTATATAAGGTAAGTTGTATTGTTATTTGATTGTTTTTCTATGTCAAGTTTCTATTCGTTGGTCTCATCTATAGTTCAAGGTAGATCTTCTTTCATGAGAGAGTCTCTACTTTATCGGGTTAAATCCTAACTGTTCTAAAATCTGAATTTTACCGTCGCATTTATTTTACACTCCACATATATTAAAGACTACTTCTAAACCCTAATATGAAATTAAAAAAATGATTGGTAAATTTTTTTTGATATTTTGGCCAAATCCTAATAAATAATCATAAAATAGTTATGATATCTATTTTGTACTTTTTAAAAACATGAGAAAGGTGCATTTGTTTTGTTTTTTTTTTTTTTATGAAAATATATTTGTAAAACTTTTTTGGATTTAACCGTACCCATGAAAATAAAATATTTTTTTTGTTTTTTGGTTTGAAAGGGGAAATTAATTTAAGTTTTGAGTTTTTTTTTAATTTTTTTTAGAAATATTTCGAAGAAAACTTAGTATTTTAATATTGAATCTTTATTTTAAAGTGTAAATATATAACCCGATATTATATAAAATTAGTAGAAAAACATGTGAGAAAATCACAACTGTTTTTTAAAGAATTTTTCATTTAGTTTTTTGTTATTTTTTTCAATATATAATATTATTATAATTAAATATATTATAAATTATATGGGTTGGGCTGCCATCGACCCAATATACCTAGGCTCCTTTTGTTTTTGTATAGATCCAGATCAGGCTTGTATGGTCGCTGGCCAAATCCAAGGAGGACTAATTATTTTGGCCATTGCATGTAAAATGCAGTGGCCGGTGGAAGGGCTTTGGAGGAAACAAAAAAAGTGGGGGGTGGGGGAGGGGGAACTCGCCTGACTAGAAAGACATTTATGAACTCCCAAGGTACATGATGAAAGATCTACTACAATTGTTGATTAATTTATTGTTTTTGGAGGAGAAACTGCTTTCATGAAAATTTAATGTTATCTTTTCCAAGAGACATGGATGATGAAACACCCACAAGATGAGAAGCAATATCAGAATCCTCCGTTGAGAGATTTCAGTTTTTGGTCAGTGTCACATTTCAAGATTGTTAAGATCACTGTGCCAGGTAACTCTGGGGAGCTCATAAACTCACCAGTACATTTGGTTGAGAATGCTAAGGTTCTCGAGAATATATCAGTGACTACCCAGATAGTCGATTGCTGTGATCAGGAAGGTTATATGCCGAGCGAATTTTTGATGAAATGAATAAAAAAAGTAGGAATAACATCGCATAATTTTATCATTTTTAGGAATTTTTTAGTGTCTTGAGTCCTAACTTTACGCCAAAGCAAGGTACTATTACAATTATGATCTGATTTTTTTTATTAACATAGATGTTCGGACCAGTTTGCGCGCACCTCGACTATATAAGCTTCCAGTGGCCATCATACCAGCAATTACAGGACTCGAACTTGAGATCACAATGAAAGCAAATCTCTTAGTTTTAAACTCTTATCACGGAGCTATCTACTATATTGTTATTATGATTTGATGATGTCGGGTTTGGGATTGAGTCTAAATTGCTTCCAATGTTTTTATGTGAAATCACTAATAGAAACAAGATTTATCAACCAACATGGTGCATGCTCATTATAAGAGAAGATAATTAGACAAGAAGCATGTATGATCCTAAACAATACTGTAACTAAATCCCAAGATAGGCCTAAACGTGCCTTTGGTTAATCAAATAAAGAGAGAAGGATCAAAATCTCAAAATTGGAGTTCAGAATCATCCCATTGAAGCACTGCAGACTCTATATTCTGCTCTCTTTTCAGCTTATCCTTCAAAAACCAGTCGCATACCCTCCCAGCGTTCAGCTCCTCAATTGTACACCCTTCTTGCTCTGATACAACTCTTAAAAGGTTTAATGATGATATCTGAAAGCACACACAAAATAAGAGCAAACTATTCATTAATATCTCAACACATGCATGTTGGTATATATTGAACGAAGTCTAGAGAGAAGGAAATACCGTTAAACGGCATAGGAACCTTTCATGGGTGCTTAAGCCGGAAATTTCAACTAGACCAGCTTCTTCAAGACTCAAGAAATTTCTGCTTCCTGTCTTCTTCTCAGATTCTTGACCACTGCATCCTCTCACCGCTAGCTTTCTTCTACGAACCAACTTATTTGGAGCAAAAGTGGTTTGCTTTACCATCTTTTTGTGGACGTTTGGGAGAAACGGTGATTGATGATAACTCCTATAAAGTTTAAGTGAACTCATAGTTTTTCAGTTTTCAGTTGAGAGTTCCCGAGCGATGGCTAATAGAATTTGGAGCTAAAGGCAGAAGAAAACAGAACAAGCTAGCTTATCAGTTCTCTTTTCTTTTTTATGTGGTGGAGAAAGAGATTGGATTATTGGAACGTAGATTATTGCCTAGAAAAAAAAATCATCCTGCTTCCTCCCATAATTGGGCCATTTTGGAATCTAGAAGTGCATATTCAAATTTGATTTTGGGCTTCCATGAAACTGTTCAAGTCCAAGTGAACTTGCCCATCTTGGTAAGTGTGAGAATATGAGAGCCAGTATCCATCGTAATCCAACTCAAAGATTTGAGTCTCCAGATGGTGAGCCTCTGAGATTGATTAAACAACTATTTTTATATTAAGATAATACTAAAACAAAATTAATTTAAAATCTTGAAAACCCCCCTAAATCAATTTTTTTAACCGTTGAAAATAAAACCTACCCCGACTAAACTCGGGATCTGCAAAGCATCGGATAAGATAGAATTATCAGGTGGGGTTTAATAAGTTACCATAACAAGAAAAAATAGAAGAGATTAATGGCAAGGAAGACGAAATACTATATCAAAATCACCGAGTAACCCATACAAAATTATTACTTCGCGATTGAATATACACCAGTGACCAGACCATTTTCCATTCAGAAGAGAGTAGCATAATATTCATCGAAGATTGCACATATATTGTGTTTACACATGTACAAAAGTTGATCAATCACTTAGACTTCCAGGTAGTACTAAACTATTTTCCTAACAGCTAAGACGACAAACATCTAGAGGTGGCTGCTTCTTGACGATGCTCAATTAGGACCCCAGCAGCTCAAGAACATGACTGTCCTTAGAGACTCCTCAGCCTGCTTAAACTTCTCGTTCTTGGCGTTCATGTAAGCGCTTGAATCAACAGAACCAGAGAAACGCCTTGCCTGCTTTGAAGAGGAAGAGCAAGCAGAATCCCTCAAGGACTTGATAGCACTAGAATCACACTTTGATGCTTGGTCTTTCATCCCTTGAACCACTCTCACCCCTGATTGGTACAACACCCTGCTCGCGTACCTCAAGCTCATGTATATAACGAAACAAGACCTCAAATTCTTGAATACCCAGAATAAATAAAAACAATTAAGGCTTGCTCAGGCTAATAAATATGGAGATCTGTGAAAGAGCTGCAAGGCTCTTGATTTGTCACGTATTTTATAGAGAAGGCGGTTAAGACCGAGGTTCTGGAAAACAACCGGCTGTGAGGGGTACATTTCAGCGGAGATTGCTAAGGAAACTGCGGGCGTGGGGTCTGAACCTGTGGGCTGGTGACACGTGTCGGTATTACGAGAGGGACATTTGGATAAGCAGATAAGGACACGGCAATGTCCACGCGGGATGTCGAAAGCTTATGTTGCTTGGATATTTTATTTTCGCTGATTAAATCTTATTTATGATTATAATATTCTGATTCCGATTAAGATATTTATTTTTATTAATATGTATGTATTGGGATTACGTGTATTTTAATTAATTTTATAAATTTTAAAATTAATGATTATATAAATTTTAAGTTACTATTATATTAACAATTATAGTAATCGAATCTAAAAATATAAAAAAAATAAATTTTTTAATTTTAAATTATTTAAAAAAAAAAACATCTCAACAAATCCGATTAAGATATTTTCTTACAAGGAGTTGATGTGAAAAGAAAGTTAGAGTTTATTAGAAAAATAATCCTCATTCGTTTTGTAGTGGAAGTGGATCTTATTTGTTTGCATGCTAATCTTTTCTGTTTTTGTCACCAAGCCAATGATAATGTGTAGAAACTTTCATCACTGTACATGGAAATTTCTAGTATTTTTAAACTTTCTGTTATTTTTTATTTTAAAAGTATTTTTAAAAAATTAAGATTTTTTTATTTTAAAATAATATTTTTTAGTGTTTTTTAATTATTTTAATAGGCTGATGTTAAAAATAATTTTTTAAAAATAAAAAAATATTATTTTAATATATTAAATTTTATTTAAAAAACACAATTACTATCGAGAAAAAAATACAATTGAACGTTTCTGAATAATCGTTCATTGATAACAAGTAGCACATGCTCCTATTGGCTCACACATCGGTCGCCCCATTGCACCCAGACTTATGCTTTATTGATAGATCCTCTTGGCGAGTACGAACCTTTATGCAGCATGCACGCGTCTCCTTGAAAATTCTCTCTACAAGTACAAACGAAGGCAAGCAATATGAAAAAGACTTGTAAATATCTTGGCCAACGGGTAAATTAAGAATAACTATTTTGTTAACCAGCATTTTCTATTAATTTTCTGACATATTATTTCTCTACTCACTTAAATATTAAAGGATGAGCTCAAGTACCAACCCCATGTTTTAAAATATAATTATGATTATTTTTTAAAATATTTTTCATTCATAAAAGTATGTAAATAATATTTTTTTTATTTTTTAAAAATTATTTTTAAGATTAGTAGATAAAAATAATTTGAAAATATCAAAAACATATTAATTTAAAATAAAAATAAAAAAAATTAAAATTAAAATTTTTTAAAAACACTTTTCAAATACAGTGACTTGCACCCTTGCCCATATGAAAAGTTGAAATTTCTTGATAAAGTTTTTTCAGCTTTATAAAAAATCATTTCAGTTCTTTTTTTTTTTACAGCATTGTTTAAGAGAAACACTATTTATTACATTATGAGAAAAAAATAAGGAAAGAACCAATAAAGAAAAGAATAATTAAAAATACACATTAAGTTTTATAATTAAACTTGAAAGATTGGAGGGAGTCCTGTTACCCGAGGGAAACACAAGTTAACCGTGAACAAACGGTTCCTTGTTCCAATAGGATAAGACGGGTAGATGGAACATGTTTTATATTCCAAACCCCAGATGTAAATGTTTGTATCTTGGAGGCTGTTCGGGTTGCAGTGTAATCTGTGTTTTGTAATTTTTTTTAAAAAAGTTATTTTTTATATGTTTGGATTATTTTAATTGTGTTGATATTAAAAATAATTTTTAAAATTAAAAAAAATATTATTTTGATGCATTTCCGAGCGAAAAACACTTTGAAAATCAACCGATACCACACTCCCAAACAATGCTTAAGATTATAGTAGCGATTGCTTTTTAAAATATTTTTCACTTGAAAATATATTAAAATATATTTTTTTATTTTTATGTTTAAAATTTAATTTTGAAATTGATATACCAAAATGATCCAAATCATTAAAAAAATTAATTTGTAGAAAAAAATTTGAAAAACATTTTCTAAACGTAAAAACAAACACACTCTAAGTCACATTTCTAGTTGAAACCCGGTTAAACCCAATTGAGTTCTTATGATGATTAATTTAATGTATTGATATCGAAAATAATTTTAAAAAAACTAAAAAAATATTATTTTGATATATTTCCGAACGAAAAACACTTTGAAAAACAACTAATACTAGGGGTGTTCACAGTTCGGTTCGGTTTAGACTAAAAAAACCAACTGAACCGAATTTCAATATTTTGGAGAAATATTAACCGAACCGGACCAGAAACCGGTTCAAACCGAGCCGATCCGGTTCGGTTAAATCCGGTTTTTTTTTGAAAAATCCGGGAAACCTAATCCCTTCATTAAATCCGTTTTTTTTAAAAAAAAACCAGGAAACCAAAATCCCTTCATTTATGGGTTTTTTTTTCGATTTTTTTAAAATTGGCTTAGCCTTACAGTAAATTGAGTTTTAAAATTTATGGAAACCCGAATTAATTCACAGCTTGGCTGACTGCCATAAACGGGAATTCCCTACTGAACACTTATCTTTCAATATGCATGCAATGTGGAAGTGCCATCTGCAAGCCTTTCTTCTCTTGGTCGCTCCGAACTTTTCTTCTCCTTTCAGGTTAAGGCATATGCAGACAACTTCAAATTCAAGGGGCATCCCAAGACTGATGACAAATAAATTTATTTTTCATGTCTTGTTTCCTGGTTTATAAGCCTGAAGTTGTTCAAATGGTTTACAGGCAGTGAGCTATGCTGAGAAAATCATACATCCAAGGAATGTAAACCATTTAATTCTTCACATGAATTTAGACATGAGTTCAATATGAAAGATACAATGCAATAAATCAATTTCAATATACAAGATGCATGATCAAATTTGAACACCTCAAATTAAAAGTTTGTTCGCACTAGAAAAGTTAACATTAACAAGCGAATACATTAGCAACTAGCAATAAATTATCATAAACATCCGGCATAGTTTGAAGAAAAAAACACAGCAACACCAGCATCCAAAAATTCCAGCAACAGCAGCATGGGCATCCAAAAATTCTAGTAAGGATAATGCTATAAAAAAACACTAGCAAATTAGCAACATATTAGAGTTTAACTATTGAAAGAATTAAATTAAGTATGCAAAATGTTAAGGGGAATTAACAAGGTAAAATAAATTAATTACCTAGGCTCCACTACTTCTTCCTTTCTTTCTTTATATCTTCTGCAAGACAATAGAAATTAAAATTATTGATCTTATTTATATAACCAGTATCAAACAATGAGGAAAACAGCCAGGAACTAAAACATTCATAAAGAAATGCAAATATAATGCTAATTTATCCTTAAAAAAAAAGGAGGTTTTTTTTCTTATATTTGCTTAATCATCATTAAAGAAAAGGTAGAAAACAATCCAAAACATTATAATAAATGTCTCCAATACAAGTTAAAACGCCGAACCCACGAAACAAAGTCCTGCAGGCACCTGGACAACATTAACATGAGAGGACCCGTGAATGTCTGTTGAAATTAAGACATCTTCATCTTAAAATTAACAAGAACCAACCTGAGGACCAATGTTGCAAATTGCAACTAAGAGAAGTGGACTACAAAACCCAACTTCAAGTGATGAATTAATAAATTTGCACCTTCGATAAAAACATAATCTTAAATGGAAACAGTATCATCAAGTTGTATCAATGGCAATACCCTATATGCATTAATGTGACATGTTAACAACTTAATAGAGTTAAATTTGTATATCCCAAAAAAGAAACCATCAGTAGAAGGCAGGAAATAAGCACTCAGAAGCTAATATCACCCCCCATAGTTCTACTACCAGTCCTGTAGATTATAGAAAAATACATGCAGAAGGAAACTGAAACCTCACGAAGTTAAGATTATCATCATACAGTTTTTTGGAACTTCTATATCTAACAATATAAACAAATGAGAAGCAGAGGTCAGAGAAGCATCAAAGTTTGAAATAAAAAGTTGAACTTATAAGCAGTTAAGCACACGAAGATAAACTTACCAATGGAGGAGACCTGTCGTTCTGCTGCAAGTGAAGAGAGAAGCCAAAAGGTTTTATTCGGGCTAGAGAAAAGACAGATGCAGGGGGCAAGACAGATGCAAAAGGGAGAAGAGATGCAAATTGAAGGAAGAGATAGATGTGAAAGGGAGAAGAGGAATGATGAAAATTGAAGGTGAAGGGCAAGACAGATGCAGAAGGGAGAAGACGATAAATCATCTTTGGCTCTTTGCTCTTTGGTGTGGGCAACGACTTCAGTTCAGAATGTCAATTAGGGTTAGGCTTACTGAGCTATTGTGGTATTTATACTACCGGTTCGGTTCACCGGTTTAAGTGGTCAAACCAACACCGAACCGAATCGGCAAGATTTTATGGTTTTAAAATCGGTTTAATCGGTTTTCTATCCCGGTTCGGTTTTCTCGGTTAATTTTTTATCAGTTTTCTCAATTTTTTCAGTTAATCGGTTTTTTTGAACACCCCTAACTAATACTACACTCCTAAACAATGCTTGAGATTATAGCAACGATTGTTTTTTTAAAATGTTTTTTACTTGAAAATGTATTAAAATAATATTTTTATTTTTAAAATTTAATTTTAAAATTAGCATATCAAAATAATTCAAAAATTATTAAAAAAATTAATTTATAAAAATAATCTCAATTTTTTTTAAAACGTAAAAACAAACATACCTAAGACATTTCTAATTGAAACCCCGTTAAACCCAATGAGTTTTTAACTTTTTTTGATGATTGATTTTGACAAGCTCGTTTACCGGGCCAATATCAAGAAAAAAAATAAAAAATAAAACCTAAAACAAAAAACGTTATTGTAATAAAATTGGTTTATCCAAGAACCCAATTTTTTTTTTTTCCGAGTCAGTCCCGGTTTCGATTCTGACAACTATGCTTAATAGTGCAACTGAATTATCTCCACAAACTCGGGAGTTTCGGCTTCCACCCACATGAACGACTGGAGCTCCAGTAGCTGAGCTCTATCTATCATCAATGAATCTCCTTCAATCATCCTCCCAGTTTTCCACCGTCCGATTCCTTCACCTCCATCCTTCTTCCCCCACACCTCTCCGCACACGATTCCTCCCTGTGATGTCTCTCCTCCCACTCCACCAATCAAAATTTCCTTGGCAATTTAAAAATTCGTAATTAATTGTTAATAATTATTTTTCTTCAGGTCGAGTCTTCTTCCATTCACAAATCAAAACGCCAAGTACCATAGAGAACTCGAAGCTGCAGTGGATGTTGTAGAGAGAGCGTGTCGTATCTGCGTTGACGTAATTGCTTTTTTGTTTTTTTTTAATTCTGTTTGGTTTCCAAGAAAATGTGAGAGTGAGGAGAAGAAAATTTGATGTTTATTATTTTATAATGCAGGTGAAAAAGTCTTTGTATTCTAGTGAAGGACGTATTGTTGAGAAGAATGATAACACTCCTGTTACAGTTGCTGATTTTGGAGTGCAGGCTTTAGTCAGTTTGGGTAATTTTACTATATTTTAAATTTCATTTCGATTAAATTGTATCCAATTTGATGTTATATGATGAAATTACAGGCACCGTGCTAGTTAATTATGTTAGAAACTAACTAAAATTCGCTTACTTATGGATCATTTTTCGGTTAGATTTCTTAAGTGTTGGAATAGTATGATGCCTTTTTGGCAGAATTTATTTTTGTAAGTTTAAGAAATAATTTATCGTATTATTTTCATTACATTCGGCAAATTTGCTATCTCCTCTCGTTCCATCAAAATTGAGCTGACATTAGGTCGTGCTGGAATAGTTATTCATAATTACTGATCAAATGTCTGTAGGTTCAATGTATTGCCAACATTTGCTCTTGCATTGTGCAATGCTGGTTTGACTGATTGGATATTCAGTCACGTCACGCAGAGCAAGAATTGGTTTGAGTTGACTGAACATCAGTAAAAACATCAGGTTTATGTTGAGTAGGGTAATGACTTTTTTGCTTGAAAATAAAAGAACGAATGCATCACATAAAAAATCGGTGTCATTGAATTAGGGGGCTGCCTCATGACAGTAGCATCACTTAATGGCTGTGATTTATGTGTGTGTTTCATTTCTTGTTGGATTTTCATGTGTAAGTAGCACCTCTTTGTAATTTTGCTATGTATCTCCATGGGGTTCGGTGATTGACATTGTTTTTTAGTAATTTGGGCTAGTCCTAGATAGAAAATTTCTTTCTGAAAAGAACCATTGCCATATTGTAGTTATTCTCAATGGATATGCTTTATAATTTTTGTTTTTTCTAACTGGAACTTTTGGTTTGTGTTTTTGTTGAAAGAATTGAGTAAAGTGTTCCCTTCTATTCCATTGGTGGCTGAAGAGGATTCTGATTTTGTCCGTTCTAATAATCTGGTGGATTCTGTTGTGAGTGTGGTTACTGATAAAGCAAGCTCCATTGATAAGCCTTTGACAAATGCTGATGTTTTGGAAGCAATTGATAGAGGAGGAAAGAATGCTATTGTCTATGGAACCAGGCCAGCCACATACTGGGTAAGTCTAAGCAAGCTCCCAGTTACTAAAGTGAAAATTTTCAGTCAAGCTATTTATTATTTGTATAGTGGGATCTAATCATTCAAATTATTTTCATGTCTTTAGTAATTTTTTGGACAGAGTAGATGTAGTAAGTTGAGCATATCTCTTTTTCGACAATATAGTTGTGGGAGTGGTCTGCTGCTAGCATCTTATTACTTGGTGTTTAGTATCATAGGTTTTCTCTTGTGTTTGCATCAAGGCTTGCAGCTGGTCTTTACCACTTTGATTATCACTTAATCTAAACTCAATGCAGGTACTGGATCCAATTGATGGAACCAAAGGGTTTTTGAAAGGAAGCGAGGCCTTGTATGTGGTAAGCATTATGTTTGCTGTCTTTTTTTTAGAACTTTTATGAAATTGGAAAGGATTGCTTAGCACAGTATGATAACAATTGTTAAATTCAGAAGGTGTGACAATGATAATAATTTTTTGTCTACAACAAAAAGTGCCTTCTTGTTAACAAATTGGACAGGCCTGTTTCTAGCTGCTACATTTGACAGTCTGGAATATCTTTGTCCTATTATCACTATGTTTAAAGTAATGACTGGTGTTAATGTAAAGGTTTCAGATACTGATAGAGCTGGTTCCTGATGAATATCTGTTCATCCAAGCATTTGATCTCCTAAGGAAGATACAATTTAGTTGGAACTTACAGTTGTAGGCTGCATACAGTTGACAATGGAGGGGTCTATCATATATTGTCGAGACTAATTATAGTAAATGTAATTTAAAACACCTGAATGATGCTTTATTTTGAATTAAGGCATGCTGATTGGAATACACATTTATAGTTCCATCTTAAAGCGACACACATAACCAGTTGGAAGGTTTCCTGCATGCACACATAATCTTTTACTGTTGCTGGAGCTGTTACTCTTGTGGACGAATTATCTTATTGGGCAGGAAGATAGATTGTTTTACAGCTTCCAATTGTTCTGTATGTGGACTTTTTCTGTCATCCAAATTCATAATTTTAATATCTAGATGCTGCCATCCTTGTATGAAATGAGCCTCACATGATTGCCCACCCTCAAAGATCCTAGATAAAGCTTTCTGTTCAAGGAAAACCAGTTAAGCTAAGTGACTACCCTTTATATGGCCTGTTATATTGAACAACGCCAAGTGCTATGTGTATATTCTATTGTAATTTGTAGTTTCTGGATTGAGCCTTTAACAGAAACAAAAAAATTGAAGCCAAGTCCCTGGTTTCCAAGGAAACAATTTAAGTTGCATGTACGTGTCTTCTCCGGCTTCTTTGGTATATTCCTTGAAATAAAATTTCTTTCCCCTACATTCACTTTTGTTGTTTGAGCTATCCCCTTAGCTGTCTCCTTTGGCTAATGAAAACTGCAATTTTTTCAGGTAGGTTTGGCTCTTGTAGTTGAAGGAGACATTGTATTAGGTGTCATGGGCTGCCCTAACTGGAAGGAGGCTAGTTCCTACAATTCCACCATTGATGTTCAAGGATCTGAAAGTGTGCCCTCCAGATCAGGGATTTTAATGGTGGCCCATGTTGGCTGCGGAACATGGGCAAGGCAGCTATCAGATCTGATGGGTGTTTCTGCCAAAGTGCCTGATGGTTGGACTAGGTGCTTTGTTGATGGATGCCATTTAGTACCCAAAGCACGTTTTTGCATTTCAGATAGTCAGACATGGGAGTCAGTGCCACTATCAGCATTTTTCAGCGCAACAAGTGATGCTGACGGTGTGAGCGATAAAGAGATTCTCCTTTTGCCGACATGTTGTGGAAGGTTTGGTCTTATTCACCTGCTGGTTAACTCAATCATGCTACTTATATATGCCTAGTTTAATTGCCATGTTGTTGTGATATAGAGTTCACTGATTTTAAGAGTTCTTCTATTTTTTATTATCTGTTTGGAGCGTGTCTTATATTTTATCAGTGGTCACATCTTTTTTATGTGTTGTGTTCTGTACAAACTCTTGCACCTCTATCATATTGCACTTATGCTCCGTTCCATCCATTTACATATCCCTCTTTCCATGGCAAGTTTGTTTCAGATTTTAATCTTGTTTTTGTTCTGGTCAATCCCTCAACTCCTTTATCTCTTTCTTTCATTAGTCTCAAAGTTTCTTATTGTTAACCATGCAAATTACTAAAGTAGATCTCCAAAATCAAGTATTTGGTTTAAATCTAGTTGTGAAAGTATCTAGAATAATAGGCAGCATCCTTCAATTTTACTCTTTAAACAGCATATAGAATATTACGTAGCATTCTTCAATTCTATATTTTCCAAAAGCTAAAAATTCTTGGCAATGAGTTTTCTGCGCTTTTATAGATATTTTCTATTTCATGAAAAGTTGTTTAAAAACTTTTTCATCACATAATCTCTAGTGATGAATGAAGCTTTTCTCTGTTTATTTAATACAATTCAGTCCTCAACTTTGGCTCTTGAAATACTAACTGTGAAGCATCTGTCAAAACACCTTTAGAATAGTAGGTGAGATTTTTTTTAAAAAAAAGCAATGTGATGTTTAAGTTCATGCTTTAGTTCTTCATCTCCCAACCTTTGTGTTTCAGCCCCCTACTTTTGTGCATTTAATTTTTAACTTAGGCATCTGTGCTTCAATACTTTACCCTTTGTTTGTGCTTCAGCTCTACATTTCTGCTTTCCAACTCCTTCCTTTTATTTTTCAGGTCCATCACATCAATTTTGGATCGTTTTCCATGTCATTTTCATGATAAAAGTTATGTTCTATGCAGTTTGTGCAAGTACTTGATGGTGGCTTCAGGTAGAGCATCAGTCTTCATTCTTCGAGCAAGAGCTCAGACAATTATCAAGGTATAATGCTTCTTAATCTGAAGAGAAATGAATACCACATTTGCTGTAGCATTACCTAATTCTTCAACAAATTTATGCTATAGGCTTGGGATCATGCTGTTGGCATAATATGTGTCCATGAAGCAGGGGGGAAGGTAAAAGCATCTTCACTGAACTCTTGTGAAGTTGCATGATTTTTGTCTGTGTGCATGCGACTTTATCTTTGGATTGAATTATTGGTATTGTTGGTCTGTTGATGAGTTAATTTAGGTTGTTATTTTGAAAGATAAACAAGCTGCTGGATACACTAATTCCTAAAGTTTCCTAAATCTGTCAAACCGAAAATTTTCCTCTTCCGTCCTTTTTTCTTCACAGATCAATCAAAGACTGCTATGTTGATCCTTGTTTATTGAGGATCTGCTTTCTTTTCACCTTCAGTTTTTCCACGCCTGGCTGTTCACTTTGTTGACTCAATAAGCTAAAAGACTCCATTTGCTGATCATGTTCAAGCTTGGTCTTATCTTTTTTATTTTTAGTTTGCTTTCATAAAAAAAAATTTAATCAAAATCTCGCATAAATGAGCTGGAACAAAATTTTGGTGATTTAGTATATAATAACTTATCTTGATTCTAACAACATGCTTATGTTTGATTAGGTGACTGACTGGAAAGGCAGTGATATTGATCTTGCTGCAGATCAAGTTGAAAGAAGAATCTTATTCCCTTCAATGGGCGTTCTTGTGACTAATGGCACTATACACAACCGGATCCTGGAGATGATTTCTTCTACTTCATGATTTTTTAACGGTGAATACCATCATTCTGGTTAGAACTTCAGTTCATTCTGCAAACCTGCAATTCTTTAGATGATCTTAATCTCAGTTAACAAAAAAAGTGCACATGTGAATTATCATGCTAGACCATTCAAAGTGCATTTTCTTCAAAGTTTCTTAGGTTGAGTTTATCAGCCATTAGAAGTAAACTCCAAGAAATTATGAAATGGAGAACCAGAAGTCACTGCTGTATTTCCTATTTTTTCCAGGCGGATGAATCCTTGTCATTTTTTTATATGTGAATGACCTATAGGATTGGTAACGCAGCATGACATCTTGACGCACATGTGAAAGGGAGACCTAAATTAATGCACGTCTAAGGAACTAGTGGTTTTCATGTACGCAGTGGTCCAGTGGGTAGCATGTCGTAGTCGATTTTGGTCTTTTCTTCTCTCTAAATTAGCAACGCAATGCATGACGTCTCGTGAAGTGATGATTGAGTGTTAATTTGCAGGGTTGGGAAAAGAGGAAGGAACCCATTTTACTATTCATTAATTAATGTTGTGTGAGCCACTGTATTCATCATGCTAATACTAGAGTGTTCCAAGATGAATAATCTGTGGATGCATGTGAGTGGTTTGAATCTTGCACAAGCTTTCAAATGTTCATGGTGCTATGGATTGCTGATTTTTAAAATTTGACAAGAAATTCTTCAGACACTTGCCAGAACTGAACTCATCATCTATTCTTGGTCAATATGCTGAGGGATAATGTTTTGTTTAGGAATGCGTTGTAAATCGTATTTTTTAAAAAATTTAATTTTTTTTTAATGTTTTCAGATAATTTTGATGTACTGATATAAAAATAATTTTTTAAAAATAAAAAAATTATTTTAATATATTTTTAAATAAAAATATTTTAATAACTATCATAACCTCCATCAAAATCTGAAAAGACTTTGTTTTTTTCGCTACCGTATTGTCAATTCATATTAATTGTCACCACATGCAAAATACGAAGTCATTGTTTCCGGTTGGAAAGTGAAAACTCGTTCAAGCTATGGCTGCTACTTCTCTCTGTCAAATGTTGAATTTCGTTTTTGTAGTTCCTTCTGTAGTGGCAGCTACAACAGTTTTACACGCTGACAATTGTCTATTAAGGGTGGGGAGGGCCATGCCTTGATATACAGGAGTGGTTTTTTTTACAGCCTTGGAGCTCTCAATTGCATGCAATTGTCTTTTAAAAAAAAGAAGAAAAAACACCGGCCTCATTCATCTCCGATCATAGGACAAAGTGTCCACCAAATCTTCGGTTTATTTAATTAATTATTTTATTTAAAATGATATTATTTTGATTTTTTTATAAAAAAAATCTTATTGGTTTTAATTTCATCAGAGTTATTAACTTAGTTGTAGGTCAATTTACCATGTCAAATTTGGTTTTTTCAATATAAAATACAATTCAAAATAAATAATAAATCCAAGTAAGGTTAGGTTTTGGATTATCCAACTAATTTTTGGGTTTAATAACCCAAGATTTAGGGTGGGGTTCGAATAAGGTTAGGCTTTGGATTATCCAATCGATTTACTAGACTGACTTGGGTTTAATAACCAGGGTGAGGTTGGGATTGGTGACGGGCTAGCAGTGAATTTTTTAGGGCTTACCGACTTAAAGCTTTAAATCGCATACAATTGTCTTTTTTTGAAAGAAAAAGACCGGCCTAATTTATCTCAAATGATAGGGTTAAGCACTTCTGTAACACTAACACATCTCGAGATTACATTCATTTCGTGCCTTCGTGGTCCAGTAACCTCCAAGCTCTACCTTAGCTTTTGCTATCATTTGCCATGCATATAGCACAATGTCCAAAATATGTTGGTCCACTAAATTAAATTAAATAAAAACTGATCCATGTAGTGTAGCAATGAACAATTATTTTTCCACTTTAATCTCTTAAAAAATATACACTAACCTAGTAAATGAGAGGTAAATCAATCTTTTCACCTGAATATATTAGCCATCTATTATGAATAATTAAATGATTTAATTAGTTTTATAAAAATAAAATAAAAATAAAAGCATTAACTTGCATCCAAAGACATTTTAACTTTCTAAGCATATTTAAATTATTTATTTGCCCAGAAAGAGACAAAAATAAAGCTTCCTTAAAAGGGGCTTTTCTCTCTCTCTTTTTTTTTATATATATAATTAAGTTGATTTATAACAATTTAGTCTTTCATAAATATAAAATATTAATAAAAAAAATGGTTGGTCAAAGCATGAAAGTATCCTACCATTTACATTTCATATCCAATGTAGTTTTTATTATTTTGATTATTATTTTTTTAATCTTTTTTTTAATTGATTTTTTTTAATTGATTTCATCCTTAATTATTAGGTTTTATTCGATAAATTTGATCCTTATTATTTTGATATTTTTAAATCCTTCCACTAATTATTTTTTTTTCCAATTTCATTCTTCATAATTTGATTTTAATTTTTTCTCATGTCAAATTTGTCCCCCTGTTTTTTTTACTAATGTTTATTTTGTTTTGGATCTTTTTAATTGTTTTTTTTTTTTAGATTTCATCCCTTGATTATTTTTTTAATGAGCCACAAGTTTCGTAGGTTAACATGAACTGACTTTGATCTTTTTTTAGGTCATTTTATAAAATTAATATTTTTTTTAATTTTATTCTTTAATATTTTATATTTATCGTGTTTTTTTTGTTCTCTTTTCTATAGGATTATCCAAATACAATGCTCATGGTCACGTGGTTGGCGGGTTAACCTAGGTTGACTCATTTTTTTGTTGTTGTTTTTTTTAAAAAAAATTTAGTTTCATGCCTTTAACATTTTTTTTTATTGAGAATTTTACTTTGTTGTTTTTTTGGATTTGTCTTCTACATAGTCAAACTAGGTCTTATGACCACGATCACGAGTTTTGAAAGTTAACATTGCTAACTTTTTTTTTACATCATTTTTAATTATTTTTTCAATTTCATCATCCAATATATATATATATATATATATCACTTTTTTTATATGGAGTTATTTCAATTTTGTTCTCATGATCACAGAGTTAGCGAGTTAACCGTGGTTGACTCAGATCTTTTTTTTTTCTTGGATTTTTAGAATGATTTTTAAAAAAGTTTCATGCCTCAACTTTTTTTTATTGAGAATTTATTTTCATTGTTTTTTTTTCCCTTCTACGCATTAAGTCTTGGTCTCATGATCATGACCAGGTGTTTCAAAGATTAACATGGATTGACATTGGTCCTTTTTAGTTTTTCTTTCTTCATCCTTCAACATTTAATTTTTTAGGAATTGGTCTTCATGCTTTTTTTTTCAGTTTTTTTTTATGGAGTTATCTCAATTATGTGCCTATAGTCACGAGATTAACATGGTTGACCTGGATTTTTTTTTCAATTTTTATATTCAACATTGGGATGTTTCATAGTTAAACTTCATGGTTTGATTCAATTCGCTTTCATCTGTGATTTTTTTTACCTTTTATTTGCCCATATAATCATTTGATTATATATATAAAATAACATTATAAGAAACATAATTGTTAAATACAACTTAGTACAACAATCATGTTGCGAGATCAAATATATTTTTTTTTTAATTTCATCCTTAATATTTAATTTTTTTTAGAATTGGTCTTTGCGTTTTCTTTTCTCACTTTTCTTTCTCTGTGGTTATCCCAATCATGTGCTTACGGTTACGGGGTTAGAGTTGCTATACAGGTTGACCCGATTTATTTTTTTTAATTTCACCATTCAACATTGAATTATGATTTTTTTTATCTTTTATTACCGCAAATGATTGTTTCACCAATGAAAATAATATTATAAGAAGCATAGTTGTTAAACACAACTAAGTACATGCTTTTTGACATTGCATGATCAAATATTTTAATCCTAATTATCTCTTTGTCAAATATCAATTTCATTAATTAAATGCGTGTATAAATATTTCAATTTGTGATTAAGAAGTTTTTTATATCTAAAAATACATCAAAAAAGCTTGTATATTTATTTTTTTATTGAAAAAAAACCGCTAATGGCAAAACATCGGTACAAAACTAGTTAACTATGAACTAAAATAGAAGGGGTTTTATTGTAACCCTCTTCACAAATCGCTATTCATTTGAATAGTGCTTTTCTTTTCTTCTTTTTTTTTCCCGTTTTGTTTTCATCTTTGTCCTTCAACAATGAATTTGCTTTTTATTGGGTTGTCCTCATCTCATAACTTGGGTTGCGAGTTTGTTGGGTTAACCCAATTGACTCAATATTTTTCTTATTTTAAATTGATTCCCCCCCCCCCCCCAAATTCATCATTTAATATTGTGTTTGATTGAAAATTAAACTTCATAGTTTGTTTTGATTTGCTTTTTATTAGGTTATCACGGTCTCATGACCCAATGATAGTGCTTAATGGGTTAAACCGAGTTGATTTTGCTCATTTTTGTGTCATTTTTTTAATTAATTTTTTTTATAAATTTCATCGTTCAACATTAGATCCTACAAGGGCGATAGAGAATTGAGTTTTATAATTTATTTTGATTTACTCTCTATGAGGTTATTTTAGTTTCATAATTAAAGTAACGAATTTGACAGGTTAAGTTAAATTAGATCATTTTTTTATTTTATTTTTATAAGGTTATCATGTGTTTGGCGGATTGACTTGATTTGTTTTTTATGTTCTTTTTTAATTGGTTTTTTTTTAATCTTATTCTTCGATATTGAACTGATCGAGGATTGAAATTCATAATTTGTTTTGATTTGCTTTCCATGAAATTATCTCAGTTTTCTAACATGTGTCGCGGGTTTGACAGGTTAACTTTGGTTGCTTTTATAGGTCATTTTTAGGTTTTTTTTTTCAATTTCATCCTTCAACATTGAATTGATTAAGAATTATGCTTTATAATTTATTTTGATTTACTTTCTGTAGAGTTATCATAATCTCATAACCTGAAATACAAATTTGATATGTTAACTCAGGTCAATCCAAGCCAATCTAACATGTTGTTATCTTAATATTAAAAAAAAATGTCATCTTGAATTTTTTTTAATCAAACTATGTTTTTACGATTTGTATGAGTTGTTTTTAGACCGGTAAAATTAACTGGGTTACATCTTGGGGTGAACAAAAAAATCAAAAAACTGATTAAACCAAGAAAATCGAAAAAAAAAATAACCGAACCGTGAAAAAAATGGATTAAACCGATTAAAATTTTGAAAAAACCAACCGGTTTGATTCGGTTTCGGTTTTATAAACCTGAAACCAAAAAAACTGAACCGAACCAAACCCAAACCGAAAAAACAAAGCCAAACCGGAAAAAACCAAGCCAAACCAGAAAAACCAAGCCAAATCGGTTTGAACCGGTTCTTGTCCTAAAAAACGAACCGAACCAAAACTGGTCGGTTTGAACTTGTTTTGGTTCGGTTTTGGTTTTTTTAAATAATTTCAGTTTGGTTACTTTTTTAAAATAAAAACCAAATAGAAAAAAAATGATCATTTCTAGTACTTACATCAAATCAATTCTTACATAATTTAAATTTATTTTAATTAAAAAAATTAAAAATATTTAAATATTTTTTATATTAAAAGAATTTAACTCGGCCTATAACATATCGCGACTAAAATGTCCAAGCGTGTCTCGTACATTGTTGTTTCGTTGTACCAATAAATGTAAAGTCAAACATGTGAAGTTGTACATAAGAACCTTTTGGTTTCAAACCAATCTTCTTTGGCCACGTTAATTTTAGCTCAGAAATCATGGCTTATCTCAATCACCGTTCCAAGAAATTATCATGATTCACTGCTAATTTGCCCCACGTACGTACACCAGGGTTGGACGGACAATTAAAGCACAAAAATCACGGGAAATTTCTCGATACTTCTCTAGGGCCAGATGTGTTCTTCTCTCTATTAACAAAACACTAAACCTTCGATCATCGCCATGAATATGATAGATAATTAGAACTAAAAATAAGCTCAGGCTCAGTCACCCAGATAGGGACTAGCTACGTGCTAAATATTTAATTAAGTTCATGGCTAAGCTTAAAATAGTAACAAGGTGGCACAGCATCCACAAATGTTTTGGATCTCGTATCTAAAAATAGCTCTAAATAAATTATATGGTCGTTGAGAATACATATATTAAGCGATTGCTGGAGAAATTGAACAGCTCACAACTACATAAATCAGCTATGGACATCGATCACGATGGAGCTCAGCGTAACACGTATGCAACTTCTTTGGGTAACCCGTGCACAAAGCAAGCCCTGAAAATTGGACAAGTAATTACCATATCAAGTATAGGAGATGTAATCACGTTGGATGTTTTAAATGATTAAGAATTAATCTCTAACTTGTTAGTCCACAAATATGCTGATTAGGCCATTTTAATTAGTTTTTTTGACACGGGGTGTCTCCATGACAACAAGCACGGAGACATCGAGCAAGCCTGAGATGACGGACGGACGTGTTAATCTTCATCAATTTAATTAATCAGTATATTTTAGTTAATTAAAAGCTTCACTATATATATATAGTGGTGCATGCCTTCATTCTATGAAGATGAATATTTTTATTGTCCTAGCTTGAGTTTTTTATGGGAAGCTAAGCGAAGGGGTTAATTCTAAACAAATGACTAGAGATTAATTAATAATTGATACAATATCAAGGTTAGAAGGGCACACAAGCAAGCCAATGAGGATGAGGGATAGGGTCAAGCTTTATAGAGAAAATTTGGTAGAAATATAACAATAATATAGGATCGATTGATATAATAATATTTGACCATTTCCATATCAATTTACATTGATGGCTAGCTGGAAGTGAATAAGACACTTTTTCACGATTTTCAAATGGTGAAGAATAGTAATTCCACATGAAAGCTAGCTATCGTACACTTATCATATATATATATATATATATATGATAATTTGAAATATTATTTGAAATATTATTTTAATAAGAATAATTAACCCAATAATTTTTTTTCCTAGTTCTTCCTTGAGAAAGTATGTTCCCCTGATCAGGGCAGTCCCTGAGCAAACTAGAAAAATGCTAGAAAAATGATTCATAAATGTGCTAAAATTCTTGAACTGCTCCTAGACATATATAGAACAAGCTCAAGCCAGCCATCTTAAGTTGTGAAATGGAGCCATGCATGAATTGAATTAAGAAGATCGAGAAGAAACCCTGTAGCAAAGGTAATGTTTAAGAAATTGGAGTACGTGGCCTTTTTCACGTTGGTGACAGCTAATATGAATCTAGAAAGCGTGGATTGCACTTTCAGCCTGAAAATGATATATATATTATTATGAATAAGACTTGAGACCCCTTATTAATATATATAGTAAGATCTTGCATAACAAAATTATTATTATTATTATTATTATTATTATTATTACTATTACTATTATGTACGTACGTAGAGAGAAAGATTGGACTTTATATTTTATTTTAGTTTTCAAAGAGAAGGGACAAGTGGCATTATTGATAAGCAGAGGACGGCACCAAATCCTGTTGACTTCATTTTGTTTCCTACCCTTCGCTTGGATTACTATTTATAGTATACACACTCAAGTATATGATTCCCATACGGACGCTACTTCGATTTCCTTGTTCGAAAACTAAAGGATAAATCTCTCCTTCTCTACCTCCGTGTAGTTGCTCTCTATAATTACTTACTATACCTAGCCGTTGAGACTACTGCATCATGGGTAGAGCACCTTGTTGTGACAAAAATGGGCTAAAGAAAGGGCCATGGACCCCGGAAGAGGATCAGAAGCTGGTTGATTACATACAAAAACATGGCTATGGAAACTGGAGGACACTTCCAAAGAATGCTGGTATGTTAATTACTGGTTAATTTGTATATCGGTTTGATACTGTCATATTTTGTGGAGTTGGTGTTGATGGGTTTTTCTTGTTCTGTTTAGGGTTGCAAAGGTGTGGAAAGAGTTGTCGTCTTCGTTGGACTAACTATCTGAGGCCTGATATCAAGAGAGGTCGGTTTTCTTTCGAAGAAGAGGAGACAATAATTCAGCTGCATAGTATATTGGGAAACAAGTAAGTCTTGTATATATTCACAAGCATACATGCATGGTTGGTTTTTCCATAGTTTGATACTTTGATTCTAACTTACTTTTTTTTTTTTTGTTTGTGTATTGATTATAGGTGGTCTGCCATTGCTGCTCGATTACCTGGAAGAACAGACAACGAGATCAAGAACTACTGGAACACACACATTAGGAAGAGGCTTCTAAGAATGGGAATTGATCCGGTGACTCATAGTCCAAGACTTGATCTTCTTGACCTCTCCTCAATCCTGAGCTCATCTCTTTACAACTCCTCTGATCATATGAACATGTCAAGAATGCTTGGTGTCCAACCTTTAGTGAACCCAGGACTTCTAAGGCTAGCCACATCTCTCTTATCTTCTCAACGTGACCAAACCCAAAACTTCGTCATCCAAAATGGTCAAGAAGAAAACCATCTTCCCAACCTACAAGTCCAACAAAGCCAATACGAATCGATGATTCATCAAGCTAATAACCAGTTTCAAACCCCAGGTCAAGAAATGCCTACTTGCACCACATTGACTACCAGCCCTTGTGTTACATTTTCTAACGAAGCACGAATTATGGACCCTAATGTGGACCAATACCAGTCAAGTACCATTACCAACTTTAGCTCTCCAAATTCTCAGTTCAGTACTCATGATCAGTGGCAAAGCAATGGAATGGGCTCCAATTTAGCTGAAGATTATTATGTGCCTGCTGTATCAAGTTACAACAGCAACGGCTACTATGGGTCTGACCTTATGGACCCTTCTTCCGAGACCTCGACTTTTATCTCCAACAGCAGCAACCAGAACTTTGGTTTTGCTTCAGTTTTATCAACTCCTTCTTCAAGTCCTACGCCATTGAACTCCAATTCAACTTACATCAATAGCAGCAGCGCTGAAGATGAGAGGGAAAGCTACTGCAGCAACATCTTGAAATTCGAAATCCCAGATATTTTGGATGCTATTAACTTCATGTAATCTAATGTAATGTATTGGAAATCAATGAAATTGATCAGAATAGTTTTCTTTTTTTAATTTTCCCATCCAAATAATAATTAAGTACTAATTTAAGCGAGCTACCCATGTTTTCTTTCCTGATCATATTAAGTAGAAGTTTCCATTGCTGATCACTCCATTCACTTCTTTTATTCCATTAATTAACATGTCATCTTATTACAATCACATTACCATTTCTTGGATTTAATTACTTCTATTAATGATCATAAAAGAAAATATTGTCTCTCTTCCTATCACGCACGTACGTACGTACCCATTCCTTAATTAATATAACAATTTTAATAATTGAATTTCTATACACATAAGACTTATATTTGATATTCGACAAAAAAGATTTATATTTTTAAATTAATACTTGTGTCTTAATATCGAACAAGAAAAAGGAAAACACCATTTTTGAGATGTTGGTTTTCAAGTTGAAGTTAATAATTTGTTTCCATATTAATATTACTTCAGAATTAAATTCAAAAAGAGATTGTGTAACAAGATTTCTTTTGTGAATTAATACACTATAAATCGAAAATAAAAATGGCCTTATCTCATGCTCGAGAAAAACAAGTTTTGTGTGAGTAAAATTAACCAAAAAATAATCTGACCACTAAAAACAAAAGGAAAGATCAAAAATTGTACAATCAAGCAATCATAGGGAAGTAAGATACTGCTCCTAAGATCCCGAAAATAGTCAAAATCCGGCGAAGTTTCCGGCGAGTAACAGCCGGAGCATGTAAAGTGTACAAGTGTCCCTGCCACCTGTGGGATTAACTGCCCTTTCACGTACTATTAAAGTAGTAATTTACATAAATGCATGGGGATTATGTAAGCTTTGACGAATAAAAGTGTGCACGTGTCAATGCTACAGCGGTGACTTATGTTTTTTGAAAGTGGGGACCACGGCTTGCTTTATTGAAAACCATGGCGTGGCTCTTGCCTCTTGTGCTGCTTTTGTCTCTTTATTATCTTCAAACCAGAGCTGTTATAATGACGTCATTTACATGTGGACTCAATTATAGGAGAAATGGGTCCCACTGATTTAGGTCTTGGTTTTAGTTACTGGTTGACCTGGTAATTATCATTAGGGTTTTATCCTTTTTCTAAGGTTAAGGCTTTTCTTTATATATAGGATTTTATATATATAAACACACACATTAAAAAAGAGAATTATAGACGGTCAGAATTTTCTTGTTAAAAAATTATTTTTTATTTTTATCTCCCTGTTTATTGAATAGTGAATTTAATTTATAAATTATTAATCAACAATATGGCTACAATTTAATTGATAAACCCAAAGTAACAAGAATAATATATATGATACCAAGGAGAGAAGAGCAGAACTATCAGCGAGGATCCTCCAATGTTTCCATGGCCGTTTAGAGCAATTTAATTTTTGACCAACCGACAACAACAAGATATAGTCCGATTCCAATATTAGTTTCTTTTACTTTGAAGAAGAAAACTTCAATATGGTTAAGCCTAGGCCTAGCTAGCTATTGTGAAGTCTCAAGAGTCAAGAGTCATGTAAAGTAAAACGTGCCTTTTATTGTTTTCAATAGCAAAAATGAGAGGGTTATACAATTTTTTTTTATAAGCAGAAGAAATAAAATAAAAGATATATCAGTAGATATATATCAAAATCACCATAATTGTGATATAAAAAACCAAGAAAAATATACAAATTGAGAACTTTAAGAAAAATAATACTATATATCAAAACTTTATAATAATATTATAGATATAACATCACGACACGACATGGGGAAATGTATCCGTAGAAACAATCGAATCCAAACCATAAAGTTATATTTTGTTAAAAATTTAATTCAATTCAAAAATTTAAGTTATTAGGTGAAATTTCAAGATATAATGTAGTGAAAACTTTTTGGGTTTAAAACTTGTATAAACCTACACTAACTTATATTTAATTTTTATCAAATAAATATAAATTATAAAATTCAAACTCATGGCTGTTTAGTTATAAGATTCTGATGAATTATAAGATCTCAAGATTATTATTCTCTAACATATTTTTTACCTCCATCTTGTTTTACAAAATTATAGGCTATAGGAGATGATTCTCACATCAAAACATAAAACTCGACAGAAAGATAATTTATACATAATCTGTTACATGTAAAGCTTGCAGCATACTACGATGCTCACTTGCCCAGACTGTAAACGAAAGTACTCCTGCGTGCAGGTTGGTTCAAAGTTCGGTATATTGCTTGGAAGATTAATCAGATTTCATTCAAACCATTCTCTGATTGCAACCTCTTTCACGACACCTAATGATAAAGTCAAGCAATCAATCACTAGAAAACAAAATACAATCTCAGGCTAGCTGGATTGTATTTTCTTGTCTTTCCGTGCACATGCCTAAAATCCATGGTCAATTAGGTTGGAACAGTTCAAGCTTTAGGGCAAGGATGCATGCCAGGGCAGAAAGGCAATTTCTAACCTCAAGTGAATAACCTTTGAATAGTTTCTTGAAGTGAGCAAAAGGTGTCTCCTTCCCTTCTTGCCTCTATCAACAATTCAAGTTGTGTTTAATTTGTTAATTTTTTATATAGAAAGTATATTTATAAAAGTATTAGTTAAAGGAATGAAAATAGAGATATATAAATAAATACATCTTTAGAAAAGTTTTATGATACACTTTTTGTTATTTTAAGACAAGAAAAACATGGAAACTTGAACTCTATATTTTTATTTTGATTTTCTAACTAAACACTAACCAAGTGTCATCCTGAGGTAGGTGCTGTTCATGTTAAGTGATATTTTATATCATTGAAAACATGAAACTTCTAGCATATTTCTACTTTTTTAGGTATCTAAACTATTAAAAAATAATATAAATTATATTTTGAGATTTTATTTAATAATTTAAATTATTGAGTTGAATTGATTTTTTGATATGATATTAAAATCTTAATGATCAAGCGGTCACAAATTCAAATCTCTTTATCCTTATTTATTTGATAAAAAATAAACATAATGTAATATAAGTATATACAAGTTTTAAGTCAAAAAAAATTTTATTTAAGAAAGTGTTTTAAAAAATAATATAAATTATATTTTAGAATCTCATTTAATAATTTAAATTTTTTGGATTGAATTAATAATTCTACATAAAAAATTAAATCAAGTAGAGGCATAGGTTTAATTAGTATATTTGGTCTTCCTTACGCGTAAATGAAAAGAAAGTGGAGTTTCAAATAAATCGATCTAGTTGCTAGGAAGCCTATAGGATTTTCTACGAGGAGAACGGGTCAAAGGAGACAGCTGGGAATCTTGACCCCAAAGATCCAAATATTAATTATTATTATTATTTTCCATTTCTTTCTTAATATTTTACATTGGCCACCCTAAATGAAAATTTATCATGCTCCCTTCTTTACGAGAGACAGAACCTTTTTCTTTATTTGACTTTTATAATTATTTTCCCCAAATTGAAGAACTTGGCGTCCTGGTCCCAGATAATGATTTTCTTTTTTATTTACATGGGTGTCCACAAACAATAACATCGTATTCATTACACATCCACATTAAAAATTATCTGGGAGATTATTTCTCAAATTGCATAATTGAACTTGAGACTCAATTGTACGTGCAAGAAATTACAGAAAACATTTCGCTTTTTTCTTTGCTTGTTTAATTCATGGAAACATTTCAGAGAGATTGAGAATTCTAAGATCAAATCTTAGGAGAGACTGTGAAACTTTAAGCATTGAAAGTAGTACCGTTATGCTCTTAGACTTGTTGATCTCACAATGAGCTAGCCAAAACATCATCAATTGAATCCAATTCATGTTTTGTGTAGGAATTGAAGTGTTGTGATACTAGTTATACCATTTACAAGCATGAGTTGTTTAAAACAATGAAAGTATATAGAGGGAAATTTATTAAGGAGGGTTTAGAGCAAATTTTTTGGATCAAATGTAGCCTCACAACATGGATGAAAAGTTCTGTTCAGCTATACATGCATGGTCAATCCCTGAATATTTAGAGCACTTAGGACCACAGGAAACCATAATGTCAAAAGATCACCATATTGATTGCCAAGCAACATCATACAAGAGTCGACTACTCGTACGATTAGAAGCTCAATCCACATCTAGTTACCGACTCCCTAAGTCAAAGCTCCCAAACTCCCATGTATGTACGTAAGCTCTGCATCATTTATACATCAAAATGCTTGATTTTGTGTAGAGTTTAGGTCTCGACGTGTCAAGAAAATATATACAAGACAATTTATGACACTTTTTGCTTGTATGTATGTATCTGACTATAAACCGACCTTAGGAGAGACAGATTTCACTTTCTTGATCGACCGTCCAAAGAAAAAGCCCTCCTTAATGGTTTTGAATAAAGTAGACTCTTGAAAGTGTTTTGATGTCTTTGCCAGTGGTTTTATTTTCTTTGTTTTGCATGTGTTTCAATGCTTTGAGGATGAAGCTTTCACTAAAGAAAATGTATGTGAAATGGGAAAAGGGGGGCCTCAATATGATCATAAATAGATTTATCGTAGAACTCATGGCCTTGTTGACCTAGATTTGTCTTTCTTTTCGAGAATTCTTCAGATTAGAAAGTTAATTTCCAGGTTAGAAATTGTGGGTTAGAGTCAATTTGTTTTTTGCTGGAATAGAAACAACAGGTGTTTGCTTTGTTGGGCTGTGGGGTCGAAAAGCAGGCAAGAAGCTGAATTGTAACCTCAATTTATCCACGTGTCAAGCTTAGGATAAAAGATGGTAAACTTTGAGGGTGTCATAATTTGTTTTCTTTTTCTTGTTAATTTGATATGTTACATAGCTTATCCACCAAAGTCTAAAGTTCAATATATAGTCAGCATGAATTAATTAATTATTTAAGTAATTTGTTCATATAATATTCGAGTTCCAAGTTTAATAATATATAGTTGATTTCAAGATAATTAGCTGAAATTAATTGCGGTAAATGACAATTTGTAACATGACATGTAAGGTTAGTGATGCTAATTTTATTTAGAAAACAAAGATCATAATGATAGTGTTTAGCACCTCTCATGTCAGGATCGAGATGCCACATCTAAAACTATTTGAGTCAAAGAAATTTTGATTACGTTTGTGATTAACTTGTAATTATTGTCATCAAGGCACATTAACTATCAATTATGTCATAGCCGGCAATAACGTACACTACTATATATGGATTGTAACATTTTTATGATTCACGGTATAAACATTATTATTTGGAAAATGACTCCTATCTATTAACTAACTAATTAATTATAGTGGGGTGAGATTTGACTTACCCATGATAAATTTACTGCTTCATCCCTTTTAAATCGCAATATTCCTCAAAATGTTGTGTGAGTTTTCGTGTGCAGCTAGGTAATAGTTTTTTTTTAAAAAAATATTTTTAATTTGAAATATATTAAAATAATATATTATTTTTATTTTTTAAAATTTATATTTAATACTATCATATTAAAATAATTTAAAAATACTAAAAACATATTTTAAACCAAAAAATAATAATTAAATTTTGAGCAAATGACATTTGGCCTGCAATGTCAAACGTCATATAGGTGCCCGTTTGATATTGTGGTACCATCTACTTTTTAAAGTTTTTTTAAATTTTTTTTGCTTTGATATTTTTTTAGAGTTTTTTTTATGTTTTTGAAATGTTAATATTAAAAATAAAAAAAATAATTCTAAAAATATATTATTTTAATATATTTTAAATTAAAAAATATTTTTATAAGTATCATACATTACATTATCAAACTTACACTAATACTACTATTTGAAGTCATTTAAATTCTATAATATCAATATTAATTATCAATGTATGGTTAATGAAGACAGGAATGAATAGAAGAAGTGTACAGAAAATTATTCTAACCCAGTAAAAGTAAAAGTGATAGGAATAGTTTTATCAAGATTTAAGAATATATTTTCTTAATTCTTTCTTTTTTATTTTTTTCTTTGCATTTATCTCTCTCATGTATAAATATATTCAGTACGTACCCGTCATCCCCAATATAATCAAAATGCAAAATGATAGATATTTATATATTCCGTTTGAAAGGATTTTTATAAATAAGTTCAAGTTATTTCTTAACATTAACTAATGTTTGATATGACTTTTAAAAATTGGTTTAAGTTGTTTTTTTTTTTTAATTTTTTACTCAAAGAAAAGTTACAAGTATATTGGTTATAATAATAATAATAATTATTATTAAAAATGCTTATTTGAGTGTGAAATTATATTTTTAAAAATTAAAAGTTTTAAAATAAATCATCGAAGTTTGATATTATATTATTCTCCATTAATTTGTATAATCATATGCTGTATTGTAATCTTGGCAATCCATATAACAGAAAGTCATGTGATCCTTCACAGCTATAGCTCCACCATATGAAGAGTACGTACATTGAATGTTGCGGGTCTCGTTTTTCTTTAATTAATTTCTTCTTAATTACAAAATAGTCGTCATTATTTTGTATTCAAGTTAATCGATCAAAAATATGTCACAAAATTCCTTCTTCCCGTCATGTTCTCCAATGGAAAAGGTCATCTTAATTAAACTTTCGGCTGAGTGATGGAACTTTGGTTTTTGAAAAAACAAAACAGCACCTCTCATGTCTTTGGAGTCAAGAATGTTTTTGGACTAAATCATGTTTGTGATCAACTTGTTATGTCGTGATTGTAGCCTTTTTGCGGTTTATGTTTTGGAAAATGACTTTTGTCACGAGCTAATTGGTGGGTGTGAGATTTCGCTTACCTATAATAAATTCGCCTCCAAGTGCTGTGCAGAAGCAGGAATTCCCTGTCAAACTTGGCCTTATTAGGTCTAGTTATTAGTTTCCGTTCTTGATTCTTGATTTATTTTTGTTCTTATCATCTTCCTTCGGTTTCTTCATGTTGCTATTTATCCTATGCTGGGCCTATGGTGAAGAAAGTTGTGCTGTTGAGAAATAAGGACCTAAATCATAACCTAATTTGAGCTGTATCGATCAATCAAAGCCCTACGTAGGATTCATAATAAGGATAATGAAGTTTGGAAACACATGGGCCTCTGAGAATTCGTAGGTAACCCTTCTTGACATCCAAGCAGCAGCGAATGGCTCACATAAAGAGAAGAAAAAGGGAAATCTTACGACTTGAGTATTTTTTTTTTAATGTAAAAAATACTAAGTGATGATATGCAAATCAGACATGCCATGCTATGTTTGGGGGTGTTCTAATATATTATTTAATATATTAAAACACTCCCAAACATATCTTTATTATTTTAAGCATGACTAAGAGATCCAAGCCATATTCATTGAAGTTTACACAAACCTATTATTGTTCAATGATTATGATAATTATAATATCTAAAAGGGGGTTGGGATTATATATATCACTAATATTTGATGAATATAATAACAAATAATATAATTAAAATGATTAAAGTAAAGAAATTAAAAAATGAATTTATAAAATTGTTTTTAATGTAGTTCAGCAAGCTTATATGCACACCTCAAATACTAACTCGTACTTTAGTATTGTATTCCTTCAATAGTTTATGTTTAATAGTATAATAGCCACTTGATGAATTAACACTGATATTTTTACATCACCTAGAGATATTTCTTCTTTAAGATTTTCACATCACTTGAAGTTTTATACACTCTTCAATATTTTTTTTCACTTGAAGATATGTTTTCTTTAAGAATTTTCCTTAATGAAATTACTTCATTAATATTAAGAGTTTTTACATAACTCTCACAGATTTACAAGTACTTGCCTAGCTTTTACCGAGACCTTTTCCCTCTAATTAAATAATAATAATAATAATAATCAGTTTCCATCTCTTCTCATCACTGGAATTTTCCAGTATACCCTTCATCTCCATAAATAGGGATTTAAAGATACTGTTTGAAAATAAGGTGTAAATTATGTTTTACAAACATTTAATTTTTTAATTTTTTTATATTTTTACATTATTTTGATGTGTTAATATAAAAAATAATTTTTTAAAAATTAAAAAATTATTTTAATATATTTTTAAATTAAAAAATTCTTTATAAAATAACCACTATCCACTCCCATACATCCAATATTGTCCTCACTTTCTCATCCTAACATACCACTACAACACGGTCCCTCTCCCCTTCATCCATCTTAATCCCAACCTTAACACACCTCAAACAGAAACAAATTAGTTTTAAAAGCGTTTGGAAATGCATGTCAATTCATGTTTTTTAAAAAAAATTTGTTAATTTTTTTTATATTATAAATTATTTTGATAGGTTAATCTTAAAAATAATTTTTTAAAAATAAAAAAAATTATTTTAATATATTTTAAATAAAAAATATTTTAGAACCGTAAATACACTCCGAAAAAAAAAATCATTTGCCCAAAACACCAGCCTCTAGCCCTTTCATTCACCAAACGAAGAAAACACCACTGGGCCGCCATCTCCAAACCCACGGTGATACCCATTTCCCCATCATCTTCCCTGCCAGAAACTAAATACAGCCTTTTCTTCAACAAGATTGCCCAAATCCATACCATCGTTTTTTTTTTCTTCAGCCATTACAGACCCAATAGTCCCCCCTTTCACTGTTAAACTCTTCAACTCCCTCTCTCTATTCCCAGAAACCTAAACACTTCTGCTCCCTCACAACCACCTTCTCGTCTCTTCTCTTCGCTGTCAAAGACTCGGAAACAACCCAGCAACACTTTTTTTTTTACTCAATTGTCTCAACCTGAACCAGTCGTGACCCATAATCTCTCCAGCCCTCTCCTTCTCCCAAGAAACCCAGCCAAACACAGCCTCACCCTCACAACCCCGAACCCACGATCTTGCCTTTAATTTTTAGTGTTTTTGATAATATCGAATTCTGAATGAAGTTTTTTGTTTTGTGTTTAAATTTTGTATATATTGACTTTTTTTTGTTTTATTATTTTGAAAGTCTATTTTTTATTTTTATTTTTTTAATGTTGGTAGTGACATTCTCATTATAAAAAAATGAATAAAACAACAAGATTTAAATTATAATAACAACTACAACAATAAAATTTCAATTATCATTTTATAATATTTTTCAAGCATATGATTTAACAATTTGGATCAAGTAAACGAGATATATTAAAACCTATAAAATAATAATGACAGTCTTAAAGATCCATTTCAAAACTAATCATATTAGTGGGCCAAAGCTCAAAATAAATTTCTAGCATTTTTATATGTCTAACATCCATTTTAAAATCATAATCCCATGATATGTTTTTTTTAAGAGATTGGTGTGAAAATTTTAAAATTAAGCAATTTAGATCAAAATTATTTTTTAGGGTTTAATTTTAGTATTTTGATCGGTTTTTTATTTTTAAGAATTAATATTATTTTTGAAATGTATCTGAAGATTGATGTTAAATTTTTTACAAAAATTATTTAAAATTAAAAAATAAAGAAAATAAAGATAAATAATAAAAAATAAAAAAATAAATTTAAGAATAATACATAGCAAAGATAACTAACCATTTAATTTAAAATTTTAAAATAAAATATATTTTAGGACTTCTAGTTTTTTTTTTAATTTTTAATTACTAAACAGTGACTCTTTATTTTCCCTTAATATATTTTGGCCTTGCTGCGACATCCAACAAGATATGATTCAACTACAATTACAAGATAAAAAAAACAAGAAACCCACGTAGATAATGAAGAAAATAAAACAAAAGATGAGCATTTTAGCATTTTGGGTCATCAAGTGTGTATAAAGAGACCAAGAGATGACGATTCTCAATCATCTTTATAATGGATGACAAATTCTTGTTAATGAGTTGTAATCGATCTGGGTTGAGTACTTGTTTATTTTTATTTTAAAAATATTTTAAAAATTAATTTTTTTATTTTAAATTAATATTTTTTGGTGTTTTTAGATTATTTTGATATCAAATTTTTTAAAAAAAATAAAAAAATATTATTTTGATATATTTTTAAATAAAAAATATTTTAACAAATAATTACAACCATTTTCCAAAACAAGCTTTTAAACCTCTTGATGCCACGGTTGGGGCATAGGAAACCATCCTCTTCCAAATCCTGAAATTCATGAGATTACGGAGAAAGAGAAGCAAAGGAAGTTTAAAAGGTATTGAATTGATTGCACGTGAGAATTTGGATTCCTGCAGAGTCAAGAGAACTGCTGATTATGTGTTTCTCCGTTCTTCTTATATTCGTAGGCTATTGACAAAAGTCCTTCATTCATCTAGATAAACTCTCTCCAAATTCTAGCTCCTTTTGTGCTTATTGAACATACTCTCATACTTATTCTTAGAATCGATCGATGTTACAGGAGACTAAGCATAGGCCCCCTATTTGTTCCCTTACGGATGAGTGGACTTCGCACCATGGCTCGAAGAGGGTGTTCGAACTGCTTCTTTGAGAACCCATTACTAAACTTTAGCAAATTCGTAATGCTTCGATTTTTTACTTAAAAGAAAGCAGCACTCTACTTTCTTTCTTCATGCGAAATCAATATATTGATCAATTGAATTGATTTGCTGGAGCCGTACGCTGGCAGCTGTTGGACATGATCTGATAAATGGGGTGTTAATGTGCAGTAACTCTCTTCTTATTGGACATGATCTGATAAATGGGGTGTTAATTTCGTTCTTTTTGTGGTAAACACTAAAGGATAGTAGAATTTGGTGGGGACACCAGACCCACACCACAAACTACACGAGTATATGGACGGAGACGACGTAGGATGGCCCAGCCTGTCACGCTTTGGTTGGGAGACTAAGCCCATTGGGGCCCATTTCATTGTTATTTTATTTATTTAGCCCATTTGGGCCTGCTCATTGTTATTTTATTATTTATGTTAAACAGTTTGATTTAATGGGCCGAGCCCAATAGCGGGATGTTTTAGGGTTTACTATTTATATGTTTTCTGTCATTTTGAGAGACAGTTTTGATGATTAATGAAAATTGCAGACTTTGCATATCTCCAATCCACTTTCTTCTCTTCTTCAGCTTCTTTCTTTTCTAAAGCTTCTTTCTGTTCTTGCTTTAATTTATTTATTTACCTGTTCCGCATCAAATTTGGTATCAGAGCCAGGGTTTTAATTGTTCTTACAATTAAACGATCCACATGTCTATGCTAAACCCTAGATCCAGTTTGATCTAAAAAAAAAAAAAAAAAAATCCTACTGTTCTAAAAAAAAAAAAAAAATCTCTACACTGTTCATCTTCTCCACCAGCAAGCCGCCGCCGCCGCACAACACGCCACCTTCGCCAGAGGGCAGATCGGGCGTCCCCAACAACAGCCACAGAAACCCACGACAGCTCTCTACAACATCCACGGCGACAGATCACATCACCCCTACAGCAGGCCGCTCTCCACGTCTGCCATCCAGCCACCACCTCGCACCACCAGTAAGCCCCGCAACGCCGCAGCCACAGCAGTTCTGTGTCTTCGGTTCCAAATTAGTGTTACAACCCATCAGCGCCATCAGCCGCAGTCCCAGCAGCAGCACCAGCTGCAACGCCACCATCCACAGTGCCCTCACCTTCAGCAGCGACACCGGATCAACAGGCCCCGTTCAACAGCGACACCACAGACACCGCCGCCTCTTCCCTCGCACCGCCGGCTCCAAGCAGAATCACGAAGCCCCGCTTCGTGCACCATCGGCGACAACAGCGGCAACAGACCACAGGAGGCAGGGAAGACAGAAACAGAGGCTCCCAAAAATAATTAACCCTACCACGGCAGCGCCACACAACCTGCCATGTCATCATAATTATATGCGTCATCAGCCACGTCATCGACACGTCCCTGACACGTCATCACACGAGGCAGCATCTGTGTCAGCAGCCACGTCAGCGGATTCTGCCACGTCATCCTTCACTGCCACATCACCTGGTCAGAAATTCTTACCCATTGAATATCATTGTTCCTGGTATGTTTTTACACTTGTTAACCAAGATTTAGCATTAATATTATTTTTTTGTGCTTGTCCATAACTAAATTACATCGCCCGCCTTTACATTGAATTACCTTAATTTTGAGCTTGTTTAGCATTGAATATCTGATCCTCTTAATTAATTGTGGAGCTTGGTTAAATTAGTGGGAAAACTAAAACACTGTGTTTGGATTACTTGTGTGCATTTAGCGGACTTGCATTGTTTGCATGCGATTTTCCTAGTTTAATCTGTCATTACTTAGTCTCCAAGATAATTAAAAAAAAATTAAAAAAAAATTATTTTTTTTTTATTTTTATTTTTTATTTTATTTTATATTTATTATTAGCTATAATTTTATTTTGCGTTTTACTTGCAAGTGTTATTTTGTGATCTCAGTCTCAGGATTAGTTTTTGCATGCATTTACGTAGTGGTCGTCTAGTACACAATCTAGAAGTCATAGCTACCATGGACCCGAACTCTAGTAATGTTCTTAGAGATATTCAAGAACAATTACAACTTATGCGAACGGAAATGAGCAACATATCCAATCAAATGAACAACCTTTCCGGAAGGATGGAGTCTATAGAAACTCTGCAAATAAGACAGTCTAGTGAGAGTGAACATTCTAGTGACAACCATAGGAATCCTCAAAGACCAGTTCCTCGTAGAAACCGCCACCACAACCAACACCAGGGTCACAATGACTTTGATGACCCTCATGATAGTGAGCGTTCCAATGATTACCGTCAAAGACCAGTTCATCCTAGGAACCGTCAATACAACCGCAATCAGGGACATCACGACTATGATGACCCTGACGAGCGAGTCATGAGGCATATCAAGGTAGAAGCCCCAACTTTTGAGGGTCAACTTGACCCGTGGATTTTTGATAGATGGATCCGTGACATGGATCAATTCTTTGGCTGGTATAATCTATCTGAGAATAGAAGGGTAAGATTTGCAAAGATGAAACTTAGTGGAACCGCTCAGCTCTATTGGGAAAGTGTAGAAGAGTCTTTGATTAGGAGAGGTCAACCCCCTATTACTGATTGGGTTGAAATGAAGACTAAGTTAGAAGAAAAATACTTGCCTCGTTCTTATAGAGGAAATCTTTTGGACCAGTGGAATAACTTGAGGCAAGGAGGCAAGTCTGCCAATGAATATGTGGCACAATTTGATGAGTATAGGATGAGGTGTGCAGTTAGGGAGGATGAAGTGATGACCCTAAGTAGATTTCGAAAAGGCTTAAACGATGACCTTAGAAGAGAGGTTGTGCTTAGGGGTGTTTCCACCCTTGATGAAGCTTATACCCTAGTACAAAATTATGACTTGGTCACAAAAAGCCAGTGGACAAGACGTCAGGACATTCGTAATACCCCTTCTAGATCTCAACCTGGTAGTAATAACTCCATATTAGGTGCCCCACCTCGTAGACCCAATCCTTTGATTTCCCAGATACCTAGAGAAGACAAGGGTAAGGGTATTTTTCATGAGGCACCTAAAACTTCAAGAATTCAGTGTTTTAAGTGTCAGGGTTTTGGCCATATTTCCTCTAGCTGCCCTAATAAGGCTTTGTTCATCAAGGGGCAAGAGGATATGGATGAAGAAGATACTTGTGATGATAAGGTATATGAACCCAATCCCGATGATTTTGAAGACCTAAATGATGAGGATGATGAGTCTAACTTACTTGGATGTGTTAGGTCTATATCCACTCAAATCAAGACAACCAGGTTAAGCGTGGTTAGATGTGCTTTAACACAACCTAAAGGAACTGAGGATTGGAGAAGGACTGCTATTTTTTACACTTATATTAAATGTGGAGATAAAGGATGTAAGATCATCATAGACAGTGGTAGTTGTATCAATGCAGTTTCCTCGGGTAGTGTATCCCGCTTAGGCTTAAAGTCTGTTCCACACCCTAAACCCTATAATGTGTCTTGGGTTAATGATACATCTATAGCGGTCAAAGAGAGATGTTTTTTTCCAATTAAGATTTTTGACTATCATGATGAAATTTGGTGTGATGTCATTCCCATGGATGTAGGGCACGTCATTTTGGGTAGGCCTTGGTTATATGATTTGGACGTTACAATCTTTGGACGATCAAATTCTTGTTCATTCACTTTTCAAGGTAAAAAAATCCAACTTATTGGATTACCCCCAAGGTCTAATGATAATAGTCAAAAGAAGAATAAAGTGAAAGATGGAGGGCTTAACATAATAAGTCCTAGGGAGTTTGATAAGGAGATTTGTGAGGAGTCTGTTGTGTTTGCTGTAGTGGCTAAAGAGATGATAGAAGACTTTTTAGAGGAGCCACCTGAAGAGGTAAGAGCAGTGTTGAGAGAATTTCTAGATGTTTTCCCTTCTGAACTACCTGATGCTTTACCCCCTATGCGTGATGTTCAACACGCCATAGATTTTGTCCCTGGGGCTACATTACCAAACTTGCCTCACTATAGGATGAACCCGAGTGAACATGCTGAATTGCAAAGGCAAGTATGTGAGTTGTTACAAAAGGGATTTATACGAGAGAGTTTGAGCCCTTGTGCAGTACCTGCACTGTTAACACCCAAGAAAGATGGATCATGGAGAATGTGTGTTGACAGTCGAGCCATCAATAGAATTACAATCAAGTATCGTTTTCCAATTCCTCGATTGGATGACATGCTAGATATGATGGCAGGAGCCCAGATCTTCTCTAAGATTGACTTGAAGAGTGGATATCATCAGATTAGGATCCGTCCGGGAGATGAGTGGAAAACAGCATTTAAGACTAAGGATGGTTTATATGAATGGCTAGTCATGCCTTTTGGCCTTTCCAATGCACCAAGCACTTTTATGAGAGTAATGACACAAGTGCTTCGGCCATTTATGGGAAAATTCTTGGTGGTATACTTTGATGATATTCTTATTTATAGCAAAACCAAGGAAGAGCATTTTGATCATCTTATTCAAGTTTGTACCACCCTAAGAAAGGCAAGTTTGTTTGCAAATGTCAAAAAGTGTTCCTTCTTTACAGATCAAGTGGTTTTTTTAGGGTTTATAGTGTCATGGAAAGGAGTCTCTGCTGACCCCCAGAAAGTCCAAGCGATAGTAGATTGGCCTGAACCTAAGACTATTCATGAGGTTCGTAGTTTTCATGGGCTTGCGACTTTCTATCGTCGTTTTATTAAGGGATTTAGCACCATCATGTCGCCTATTACAGATTGTTTGAAACAAGGTGAGTTTAAGTGGAGTAAAGGAGCTAATAGGGCATTTGAGGAGGTTAAGAAGAAAATGACGGAGGCCCCAGTAATGCGGCTACCTGATTTTACTAAAGTGTTTGAAGTAGAATGTGATGCTTCGGGAGTCGGTATAGGTGGAGTACTTAGTCAGGAACGTCACCCTGTGGCCTACTTTAGTGAGAAACTTAATGAAGCAAAACAAAAGTACTCAACTTATGACAAGGAGTTTTATGCAGTGGTTCAGGCCTTGCGTTATTGGCGCCATTACTTGTTACCACAGGAGTTTGTTCTTTACTCCGACCATGAGGCCCTCCGCTATCTTAACTCCCAAAAGAAGCTTAATCATAGGCATGGTCATTGGGTTGAATACTTACAAGCATATTCATTTGTTTTGAAACATAAATCTGGAATAGAGAATAAGGCTGCAGATGCTTTGAGTCGTCGGGTAACGTTGTTATCTGTAATGAGTGTTAAAGTCACAGGATTTGAGAGACTCAAAGAGGAGTATGAATCTTGCTCAGAATTTGGAGAAATATACTTGACATTGAAGGATGAGAATCACCGTGTTATAAATGGTTATCACCTCCAAGATGGATACTTATTTCAGGATAATAAGCTTTGTATCCCGAAAACATCCGTGCGTGATTTTTTGATATGGGAGATTCATGCTGGAGGTCTCTCAGGACATTTTGGAAGGAATAAAACCATCGAAGAAGTGGAACGCCAGTTTTTTTGGTCTAGTTTGAAAAGAGACGTCGCTAAATTGGTAGGTCAATGTCGCACTTGCCAACTAGCTAAGCATAGAAAACAAAATACTGGTCTTTACACCCCATTGCCCGTTCCTACTTGCCCTTGGCAAGATGTGAGCATGGATTTTGTGCTTGGGCTTCCACGTACAGTAAAGAAACATGATTCTATTTTTGTGGTTGTCGACCGCTTCTCTAAGATGGCCCATTTTATTCCTTGTACTAAGACCACAGATGCTTCCAAAGTTGCAAAACTCTATTTTGATGAGATTGTCAAGTTGTATGGTCTTCCCCAAACCATAGTTTCGGATAGGGATGTTAGATTCACAAGTTATTTCTGGAAAACCCTTTGGCATATGGTGGGAACCAAATTGAAGTTTTCTACTGCTTACCACCCTCAAACTGATGGTCAAACTGAGGTGGTTAACAGGAGTTTGGGCAACCTTTTAAGATGTCTAGTAAGTGATCATAATCGGAATTGGGATCTGATTCTTCCTACGGCCCAGTTTGCCTATAATAGCTCCATCAATAGGTCAATAGGCATGAGTCCCTTTGAAGTTGTACATGGTTACAAGCCTAGGAAACCTTTAGACCTCCTTCCCATGTCCCTTCATGCTAGAGTGTCTGAGTCAGCCGAGTCTTTTGCACGTAGAATCCAGGATTTGCATATTGAGATCACTAAACAAATTCAGGTAAGTAATGCGCAATATAAACTTCAAGCTGATTTACATAGGCGACATCATGAGTTTAATGTGGGAGACTATGTTATGATACGGATTAGACCCGAGCGGTTTCCTTTGGGAGCTAATCGAAAATTACATGCACGTAGTGCCGGACCTTTTAAAGTGCTCCAACGGGTTGGTCCAAATGCTTATGTTCTTGATTTACCACATGATTTTAGCATTAGCTCTACATTTAATATTGAGGATCTAGTTGCATACCACAAACCACTTCCTATTCCAGATGATCCATTTGAGATACCATTTAACTCCCCTTCTGATGATCCTATTGAAACCTCTATCCCTTTCACCTTGACATCAGCACAAAAGGATAATATTGATGCTATTCTGGATGAACAAGTTGTTTTTAACAGGAACGGTGAGGTTCAACGGTTTCTAGTTCGTTGGGTGGGTCGACCTGACTCAGATTGCACTTGGATTACTAGAGATACTTTGCAGCAGCTTGACCCAGATCTTTGGGAGTACTATCAGAGTCGGCCAGTACTACACTCGACGGGGTCGAGTTTCTCTAACCCCGGGAGAGTTGGTGGGGACACCAGACCCACACCACAAACTACACGAGTATATGGACGGAGACGACGTAGGATGGCCCAGCCTGTCACGCTTTGGTTGGGAGACTAAGCCCATTGGGGCCCATTTCATTGTTATTTTATTTATTTAGCCCATTTGGGCCTGCTCATTGTTATTTTATTATTTATGTTAAACAGTTTGATTTAATGGGCCGAGCCCAATAGCGGGATGTTTTAGGGTTTACTATTTATATGTTTTTCTGTCATTTTGAGAGACAGTTTTGATGATTAATGAAAATTGCAGACTTTGCATATCTCCAATCCCACTTTCTTCTCTTCTTCAGCTTCTTTCTTTTCTAAAGCTTCTTTCTGTTCTTGCTTTAATTTATTTATTTACCTGTTCCGCATCAGAATTGCTTGCATATTTATGGATCTTCATGACAGAAGTAATTTATTTCATTTGCGATAAAACATCAAATACACACAAACGTCGTAGCAAACACCAGAATTCTGAACCCATTAAAGATGCCCACAAGACTTCATATTTGGTCACGCATAAGCAGTAGGGTTTTCCACCAGGTGAGCATCAACAGCCTTCACCATAGCAAAGATTCCTTGCTGCATATCATTGGCATCTTCCTCGGATAGTAAGCTGTCCCCGATTGATTCATATTCAATCTTCATCTTGGACAAGCATCCTCCTTCATTGGTTGATGTCAAACTAATCTCAACACTGTAGGACTTCACTTTGACACCAATAACACCGCCTTCAAGGGTAGAATACCTGACTATGTGATTCTCTTGGTCCATCACCTCCACACGATCCTTGACATAGCTATAGTCCTTGATAACTGCACAAAGTGAATCTTATTGTCAAAAACAAAATAGAGCAACTCCATCATGTACATGTACATGTACATGCATATGCATATGCATATGTATATGTATATGTATATGTATATGTATAGTTGTTTACTATGCATAATGAGTAATTAGGAATTGTAAGCTCAAACAAACCATCGGTGAAGTTGAACTTCTTGACGGATCCAACCCCGGCACCATCTCCTTCAAGTATATCAATGCTTGAGATGATTCCGGGCAGAAGTTTAGGGATGAGGTTATGGCCATCACAGAATGATGCTTTCCATAGCCTATCTGCTGGGACTGCAGAGGTGTACTCTCCCAAAATGGTTCCAGAAACCATGGTTGTTAAGTGAAGCAAAAGATTTAAAGATATCAGTGTAAATTAAGGAATTGGATGAGATGGTGAGAAATTAGATGCAGATCAGTAGATTTATATAGGTTTGAGGGGACGATCAATTGGTGAACAGTTCATGCATCCAACTTTCCTTCGTTCACCAAATCGAAAAACAAAACAAAAACAAAAACAAAACCTACCAACCCATGACCAGCCCTTAATTAGTGGACTGGCGGGGTCTCATAATAATTTTATAGTTGCTATTAATTTAATTAATTACCTTGATTTTGATTTATATATGACAACCTGCACCGTACCATGATCTGTGGCCAGCTCCAAGTCTCTGATTAATCACCTCTTCTTTTAGGGACGACCTATTTTAAGGGACGTGGGATCCTCGAAGCTGACTTTGTAAACTCACCTACTCCTCACTTCTTTATATATATACACTTTGAAAACTTCAAATGAATGAAGGTAAAGACATAAATCTTTAAATTAAATAAGATTGGATATAAATGAAAGATGTGTTTTCTTTACCAACTTTAAATGGTTTTAAATGATGATGACATCAGAATTATTCTAATAAAACCTCAATAATGAACCACTCAGTTAATCTCAATAATACAACTATCAAGTAAAAAATAGTTTGGTTTTCGTGTATTCACACACAAAGGCTCATCATTAGGATCTTATTAAGGGTTCACTACACTCCCTCAAGATCAAGAGGTCATAAATGAATTTAAAACATTCCAAAATCCTAACAAAACTCTATAAACACCCATTTAAGATCAAGAATAGGGTTAGAAAAGAAAGAAAAATGTAAGAAAAAATAAGAAAGAGAAGAGAAATATCAATAAAAAATAAAAAGGTAGAGTCTATAAGCTTAAAGAAAAGTTTTCTTAAGTTTTGTAAGTTTGTGAGAGGTAAAATTTTACAAATAAAAGCTAAAAGAGAATAATTGTTCTAGGTATACATTGCAGACTCAAAAAAAGGTCCTTTATAGCTTGTTTTTGTTGTTTTTTTTTTTATTGGTTTTGGCTTGCATTTATAGTTACAAGTATAGAAAAGAGGTTTTAAACGTTTTCCAAATGATGTTGCATTCACCTCTTTCTTGCTCTGATTTTTATTTAATGAAGTTTTTTAAAAGTTTTTTTTATGTATTAAAATTGTTGTTTAAGTTTTCTTTTTGATATATAAATATTGTTTTAGCTTTGGTTTAGCTTAAGCTATACATGTTAAAGTAAGAGTGTTTATCCTTAGCCTTTTAAACTTATTTTTGCACAAAATGGGTTCAAGAAACCAATTTTGAATCCATGTTACATGAACATGTATGATGTTTTAGGTTGTTTGTTTTTGGATTTGGTATCTCATGCTTGATTTTGATGTTTTTTTTTGTTAGTTTTAGATTCAAACATGTTTATGTATAATATTGTGACTTGTTAGGATAAAAAAAATATGTTTTAGAGGCAAAAAATGCTTATTTTTGGGCTTGGCAATGGTTGTATCATGACTGAGTTTTTTGCTGGGTTCTAGGCAATGTTCTTCATGTTTTTGAAAAGAACTTTGCTTTAGACCCTTGATTTGGATCAATATTGGTTAATTTTTATTTGCACAGAACCCTTTCTTATGCATACTTAACCAATAATCTAGTGATTATTTACATTAATAACACATTTATAATGATTTTTAATCCTAAAGTTTTAGTTTTAAACGAAAATCCATTTTGGCCAAATCATGATGATATAATGATAATCGAAGTGAATAAAATCTTAATTCTTGATCTATAAATGATTTACAATCTTTCTATGCTTTTGATTTCATGAAATCTGGTCTGGATTTGAGCTCCTGTTGCTGGGTTTGTTTCGGGTGTTCATGGCGTTCATTTTTTTGTGTATGATCCATTTCGTTCAAGATTTTTTGAGTTTTTGTGTTTTTTTAGGTGTTTAATCTATTTTTTTGCTTTATTTTTGTTTTGGGGTTGTTTTTCGAGTCATACAAGAATTTTTGGTTCAGTTTATGGTCAAATTAAAAATTTCAAGTCAATCCAGTCGGGTCGGATAAAAAAAATAAAAAATAGTTTTTTTCTTACTTATAACTAAAAATCCTAAAGTTATTTATGCATTTTTTAATCTAAAATATGTTAACATGTTTTTAAAAAATATCGCATGGATTGCACAACAAATATGTACATTTCCAAAGGATTTTGAATCCTAAAGTTATTTATGCATTTTTTAATCTAAAATATGTTAACATGTTTTTAAAAAATATTACATGGATTGCACAATAAATATATAAATTTCCAAAGGATTTTGGCCTATATTTCAAAAATATCAAAAAAAAATTATTTTGTTTCTTTTAATACGTGAGATTATGAACTTATACGTAAGTCATATTCCTAATATTAAATAACAAGATAATTTTTTTTTGTTGGCATTATAACAATTAAGTTTTTAATGTGATAACTTAAAAACATCTTTACTGAAAATGATTTTTCTTAAACTTTAGACAGATCAACAATTAGAAAACATAACTTTTTCTTAGTTTATATCAGATAAATAAACAATATAACTTACCTCAGATAACATATATTAGGGGTGTTAATACCTTCTAATTATAAAATCAGCTTTTTTTTTCCCATACTCTAATACTAGTTAGGGTTTTTAATGACTAAAATATTAGGTGGCGACTCTTTTTTTTTTCTACTAATAAAAAATAAGAATTTATTATCTTTTTTATATACATCATTTTTAACTATCCTGATCCGCAAAGATAATCTTCGCGACATCATATACATGCTATAATACAAACTAATATAAGTTCTTGCTCATCTTCCTTAGATCGCCGGCCATTTCCATGATATGATCTATTCACCCATAGGTTTGTGCTATAATAAATATTAACTACCCGCATTTATTTTTATTGGAGCGGACAATTTTCTCAGTCGTTGTCCAACCAGCATGCAGAAATAAAAACAGATTAAAGCTCATTCAAGTTATGGAATGTGACCCCCCTTCCCATTCTTCGCTGAAGGGAAGTTGACAATTGTGCACTAATTTCGTTCTTTTTGTGGTAAACGCTCAAGGATAGTAGAGTTTCTTGCATATTTATGGATCTCCATGACAGGAGTAATTATTTCATTTGCGATAAAACATCAAATACACACAAACGTAGCAAACACCAGAGAATTCTGAACCCATTAAAGATGCCCACAAGACTTCATATTTGGTCACGCATAAGCAGTAGGGTTTTCCACCAGGTGAGCATCAATAGCCTTCACCATAGCAAAGATTCCTTGCTGCATATCATTGGCATCTTCCTCGGATAGTAAGCTGTCCCCGATTGATTCATATTCAATCTTCATCTTGGACAAGCATCCTCCATCATTGGTTGATGTCAAACTAATCTCAACACTGTAGGACTTCACTTTGACACCAATAACACCGCCTTCAAGGGTAGAATACTTGACTATGTGATTCTCTTGGTCCATCACCTCCACACGATCCTTGACATAGCTATAGTCCTTGATAACTGCACAAAGTGAGTCTTATTGTCAAAAACAAAATAGAGCAACTCCCGCATGTACATGCATGTATGTATAGTTGTTTACTATGCATAATGAATAAGGAATTGTAAGTTCAAACAAACCATCGGTGAAGTTGAACTTCTTGACGGAGCCAACCGCGGCACCATCTCCTTCAAGTATATCAATGCTTGAGATGATTCCGGGCAGAAGTTTAGGGATGAGGTTATGGCCATCACAGAATGATGCTTTCCATAGCCTATCTGCTGGGACTGCAGAGGTGTACTCTGCCAAAATGGTTCCAGAAACCATGGTTGTTAAGTGAAGCAAAAGATTTAAAGATATCAGTGTAAATTAAGGAATTGGATGAGATGGTGAGAAATTAGATGCAGATCAGTAGATTTATATAGGTTTGAGGGGACAATCAATTGGTGAACAGTTCATGCATCCAATTTTCCTTCGTTTACCAAATCAAAAAACAAAACAAAACAAAACCTACCAACCCATGACCATCCCTTAATTAGTGAACTGGCGGGGTCTCATAATTATTTTCTAGTTGCTATTAATTTAATTAATTACCTTGATTTTGATTTATATAAGTATTTATATATGACAACCTGCACCGTATCGTGATCAGTGGCCAGCTCCAATCCTGTTCTTTCAGGGACGACCCCTTCTTTAAGGGACTCGAAGTTGACTTTGTAAACTCACCTACTCCTACTCACTTCTTTAATATATATATATATATCAACTAATTAAACTACGTTCATTAACTGTAAAATAATCATGTCTACCTTTCCGGCCACCTTCGATCATTTTTGTTCCAATTGATGTGGGCTGGCTTTAATTTATTCCAGTTTATGTCTATGCATGCCTGGAAATATTCCATTCCAATTTGTTCCAATTGGTGTTTGTATTTCATAAAAAGAATTGAAAATATATGATTCGATAAATATTTGCATAATATGCTGTTAACGCTACTTAAAAATTAAAACAAAAAAATAATCTTCATTTTAAAAAGCAAAGTATAGATACACATGTATTTTTTTTTATTTAATTGTGTGGCAATAATAATAGATATTCATAAGAAATATAATGAATATTTCAATTAAGGGAAAAGTATTTTTTTTTGTCAAATTTTATTTTAATATTTAAATTTTTTTAGTTAAAAAACATATCTTTTCTAATAACAATATGATTTGTTGAATAAAAAATAAAGAAAATAAAAATAAAATCTAGAAAAAATTTCTAATGATTTGAAATAAGAAAAAAAATGTATCTTTCTAATCAAAACTCTATTTTCTTATTAATGTTTTGTTTTTACAAAAACGTGTAATTTCTTAAGAAGTATCGTGTTTTTAAATTAAAAATTATTATCGTCTTTAAAAAACATTAGAAAAAAAATCATGAATAGATAATTTCCATGTGAAATATAAAAAATATATATAAAAAATATGAGAAAAACATAAAAAATATATAAAATTAAAAATAATTAAATAGATATTTTATATGTATTGAATGTTAATGAGGAAAACCTTTTATATATATATATATAATATTATTTAAAAATATATATCAAATTTTATAATTATTTAAATATCATTTAAATAATTTTTTTAAAGTCAATTCTATTATAAAATATAAAAAGAAATTACAGTCATTTAAAAAATAATCATGAGCAACTAGGATTGAGATATGAGCCCGAAAGCTTGGCCCAATCCATAACTCCCAACGGTGCTGAGGCCTAAAAATCAAGGCACGCACTCCTGGATTTAAATATTTTTCAAAAGGAGCAGATGACATAGAAAGCCTAGAGAAGAGGGATTAAATATGAAAAAGTAAAACTTTAGAGACGAAACATACTACTTACCATGTTATTAGTATATATTGTTGGGATATAGATTATTAGCTGAGCTATATAATTTTCATTTTTTCTTGATCTATTTAATTAGAATGTTAATTTTTAGTATGCTAGACACGAGGGAACAAATGAAAATGAATAGAGTTTATCTTTTGATGACACAATTAAGTGTTGATTTAAGTCCTAATCATGAGGTAAGTGTTGATTTAAGTCCTAAACCCTGAGGTAAGTGTTGATTATATAAAAAACTTTTATATCAAAACCAGGACATGAAATAAGGTTGTCGCAGAGAATTGTATCCTCTATGTATCTTTAAGGCAAATCGCTTTCTAGATTTTCAATAACTAAACTTCTTCTCTAACTTCCAAGAATGAAATCTCTCTACCCTTATTTATACGTACATGAGGCTAGGGATGCATAATTAATTTAAAATTAATTTCTTATTATTTAATAAATTTACAGAATCAATGAATATAAGATGATTCAATGGTGTGAGATTAATTCAATGGTAATTATAATTAATTCCTAATAATTCATTGAATTATAAAAATAATGAATCTGAGAAGATTCAATGAAATAAAATTAATTCAAGATTCATTCTTAACAATTCATTAAATTTGCAGAACCAATGAATTTAACAAGATTAAAAAAATTAATCATTTTACATTCACATGGTTTTAGACAATATATAAATATTGTACTAAAACCATTTTTTTCAATATTAGGTGGTAACCACATTGTGATATACCACAGATGTAGTTTCCATTTTTTCTTGAATCGTAATGAAGTTCAAGGCCTACACTGGTATATAGTTAGGCTTATCGACACTATTGGTTTTGGGTATTTGGGTGGTGATATAATATTATTAGATGAGGATATAATTTGGATAGATCATGTTTATAGATCAATGGGATAGGTTTAAATCAAAAATAAATCTGGAATTGTCAAGACTGATTATTTTTTTAAAATTGCGATAATAGAATATCTGATTGTTTGATTTGACTTAATTTTATAATTATGTTTTGAGCATTGATATTCCTGATATGACAATTTTTTCTTATATTTTTTCAGACTCTATATTTTAATTCAAATTTTTTGTTTATTACCTTCATGTTTTCGGATTTCAAGTTGTTATTTTTAATAAAACTTGTCAAAAAATCATCTCAATCCAATAGTTTAAACTATTATGTGAGGTCTCAAGATATAATATATATTATTCTCCAACACACCCCCTCAAGTGGAAGTCCTTTGAACTTGAAACTTGCACAGATTCACGTTACCTTGTGCTTAATTTTTATCAAATAAATGAGGATGGTAATATTTGAACTCGTGATCGTTTGGTCATTAAAGCTCTGATACCATGTCAAAGAACAATCTCAATCCAATAGCTTAAACTGTTAAGTGGGATAACAAGATATAATTTATATTATTCTTTAATAAAACTATAATTTTCTAACCTATTTAAAATTCTGTAAACTTTTTAAGAAGGTAGTCACTATATATTTTATTTTTACAAAAATAAAATTATAAATTCAGATTCATAAATTCTCTTTTCTCATTAAATTCTCTATATCTTTTTCTTGTGATTTTCGTACTACGTACTATCCTATCCCATGTAGCTTCCGCATGCATCATATATTGCCTGCCTTGATATGATTTTGAAGTTGAGGGATAACAACTTGTTAGCTTGACGGGAGACCCAGGAGAGCATGACCAGTCCAGGAAAAAACAGATGATGTGTGTTGGGCACATTAAAGATGGAATAAGTAAGACATGTAACGGGTAAAACAAAAACATGATTGTAAGCTAGTAAATGTATTTGTTCAAAAAAACAAAGTCAATATCTAAAAAATTATATATATGAACATTACATAAAATTAAATTTTAAAAAAATAAACTAAGGGACGGGAACCGTGCATTGTGCATAGTTCCTTCGTATCCAAATCCATTGTTTATTGCACTCATATTTATGAAACTCGGCAGGTGGGTTGATCAATTATCAAGGATCTGGGTTCTTGAATTTCAAATTATAAAATCTCATGCATGCTTGTAATTAACTTTATAAAAATTGTCTGACTTGTTGAGTTAACTGAAATCCGAGTCCGAGTGACCCAATATAATTTAATAGAGATATAATTTTATTTTTTATATTTTTTAATAAATACAAAAAAATATAAAACTAATATATAAACATTTAACCTCACATAATTTTTTTTTATAACTTATATCCATATAAATTATTTTTTAACTTTTCGATATGAGATAGCTAAATATATCTTTAATTCATATGAATTGTTTCTTAACTTTTTAATGTGAGATAATTTTATTGCACTTCACATTTGTTTTTTTAAAGTCTACATTTACCTATATTATTTCTTAATTTTTGATGTGAGATAACTATATATGGGTATATTTACATGGATTGTTTGTAAATATTTCGATGTGAGATAACTATATATAGCTACATCCATATGAATTATTTTTTAGATTTTTAATATATTATAATTATACTATACTTCACATTTCTTCTTTTGTATTGCCTCCACATGTATTGTTTTTTAATTTTTTGAAGTGGGATAGCTATATATGATTATATCCATCTGCATTGTTTTAAAAAATTTCCATGTGAATTATTAAAATCTTAAACATATCTTTTTTATTTTTTTATGTTGGCTTAGATCAACTTGTGTGACTCAGGACCTAATTCTTTGGCTAAATCAATTTTTGATTGGGTTTAATAACTATAATTACACTGCTCTCATATAAATAATGTTATTTTTTTGTCATTAAACTTTATTTTTATATATAATTTTATCCTTTAACATCGCTTAAAATTATATTAGCATAGTTTTTGCTTGATGATTTTTCTTCACTTCTAACTCATTTTCGCAAAGTGTAAAAAATTTAAAAAACCTTCCTTTTCTTAGCAACTAACTGCAAGCTATTCATTTTTTTTTTCTATTAAAGAACTATTTCAACTTAAAAGATTAAATTATTAGGTGAAGTTTATGATATGATTTATATTATTTTTTGTAATATACCCCTCAAATAAAAACCATTTAAACTTAAAACTTGTACAGATTCATATTATCTTGTGTATAATTTTTATCAGATAAATAAAAATAATAAGATTTAAATTTATAACTACTTGATCAACAAAACTCTAATATCATGTTAAAAAACTATTTCTATTTAAAAACTTAAACTATTAAATAAAATATCCTTAATATAATTTATATTATTATATGAAACACTCCATGTCTCCATCTTCACCAAACAGCAGTTCCGCTCTACGCCAGTAAAAGCTCTACATGATAGCCTATCTCAACGTCACCACAGAGACCATTGTCTCCCTCATCCCGGCCGAAACATCCAACTGACCCATAGCCATTGTCAGCATTGATCTACACATAAAACCGCCACAGTCCCTCCTCCATCTTCTCCACGCATCAGCCACCTGACGACCATCAATAGACAACGACAACAGCAGCCAAGAACTCGTGAAGAGAGAGAAAACCGAGAGAGAAAGAAACTCAAAGTTTTCCTGGCATCTATCCCCCTCCTCGAGTGACGGTGAAATTCATTGTCAGTGTAGAATGGAAGAGGAGGAGTGAGCGAACTCGATTCAACAGGTTTAAGGAGTGAGCGAACTCTGTCAGGGCAATCAATACGCTGTAAAAAATCATTTCAATTTAATAATTTAAGTTGTTAAGAAAAATTTTAGGATATGATTTATATTATTTTCTAAAACACTCACTCAAATAAAAGTTTTTTGAGCTTAAAACTTGTACAGATTCACATTACCTTCTACTTAATTTTTATCAAATAAATGAAGATAGTGAGATTCGAACTCGTGACTGCTTGATTATTAAAACTCTGATATTATATCAAAAAATTATTTTAATCTAATAACTTAAATTATTAAATAAAATTTTAAAATATAATTTATATTATTTTCTAACATATCTCTGGGATATCATTCTCATTTACAACCTCTACCCAATTCACTTTCGACAGCTTTTGGCCATCTCGAGTACGTAGTTCATGAAGGCCATTTTCAAACCTTGAATGATTTATTTTTTTTAATTTTAAATAATTTTCAAAGTAATAGATTTTTAAGCGTATTAATTCATATTTGGAGTGCTGGTGTCCATGTCATGGCAACCCCAAAAATATAAAATCATAAGAAATTTATTCTTAAAGGTGCGGTCAGATTAAAATCAGTACCACGTACGTACGTGATGATGAGATTGGGAGAATAAGTCACAACTGACTTATCCAAGGTGCAATTATTTGATCTCGGTACTGTAAATTTTATATGAGATTGGGAGAATAAGTCAATATAGAATAAATAAACCATCATTAAGTATTATTCAAGGAGATATGCAAGTGGATGATAAAATAAATTAATTAATATGCAACTCCTTAATTATTTAAAAAATAATAATAGAAAAGTGATATAATTCATTGGTTATTTGAACATGTATTTTTTTGTTATATTCAAGTGATATATATATGTGCAAAATTATTTTAGGTGATATTATTCTATAATGTGACAAGAGAATTTGGACAAGATTAACTTGTTGAGGATGAGTGACATCCTTCTAGCCCATTACGACCATAATCAAGTTGAATGGGTCAAATCCTAAGTAACCATTATGTTCTCCTCAAGTCCAACGCATGTATTTCAAAAGTAAAGTTTAGGCTCTATAGTTATGGTCTGGTTTTAAATCACTATTTTAGATTCATATAGTATTTTAACAAGTTCACATATGTAAATTTAGGTAAATTCTCAACGTGTAAACACAATATGTATATTTTATTATTAAAAATAAATGTAAATCAACTTACCTTAGGTATAATATTTTAGGATAATTTTCATGTTTTATTAAGTATAACCAGCTCCTTATTTAAAACTTCTTAAAACTAATTATGAAACTTTGGAAGGAATTATTATTTTAAAATAATTTATTTTTATTTTTATTTTCAAAACAACAAAATTATTTAAAAAATAATAATTTTAATCAATATGGTAGACCATTAAAGGAGAGCGTTCTATTTTAGTATGACCAAGTAAACAACAATGCGTTTGATCTTCCTTTGGTAAAAGTAAAGTCACGACACAATTATATAATAATAATTTATTATTGTTGTTATTAAGATATTTTTCATTTTTATTTCAAATGAAAAATAGTTTACTTTTTATAATTCAACAAACCATAGATTACGCAAAAGACTGATAAGTAAGGACTGATTTTTTTTCTTGAGGACTAAATTGGTATAAAATTTAAAATTGGGGACTTGATTGCAATTAACCTTTTTTTCTCAAATGATAAAGAATTAGTTTTAGAAAAATATAAAATATACCTTTTTGAGATATTATAGACTTTACATCTAAACTATTTTTATATTAATTTTATTTCTAGGAGACATAACCCAGGAGAAAAACGTAGAGAGGACGAGCAAACACAGGGAGGGAAACAACAGAACAAAAAGAAAAAGAAAACCAGAGAAAAAAAACACGAAGACAGAAAATACATAGAAAGTTTAACTGACTGTACAGAGAGAATAGGGGAAGAAGGAGAAACCCAAAAACCCAAACAAAGAGAATTCCAGTTTTTCTCCAGAGTTACAGCAACGACCTGCTGGGTCCAGCCCAGCCAGTACAACTGGGCTGGACCAGGCCTAAAAAAAAGAGAACAGTTGAGGCCGGGCAGGCCTCAGGTCTAGCTGGCACAATTTGTTTTGTGCCAAGGGCAAAATACACTATGTCTTATCTCTTTTGTTCCACCCTTTTTATTTTGATATGTATGCCAAACAGGCTTTTAAGGATATTAGAAAATTTCAAAAAAATTTATAGATATTTTTTTATTTATTTGTGGTTCCCTCTTTTTTTTTAATGATTTTATTATATCATTTATCATTGTGAAATGCAAATATGGAATATAATATTTTTTTTCTCTCCTAAAAAAAATAAATGTGCTTTGATTTCAATTCTTTTTATTGGTTTATTCACCGGCATTAGAATTAGAAATACTATTTTTTTTCTATATAATATTTACCAACGCTGGAGTTGGAAGTATTTATAGTTAAATATTCACTCAGAAAAATTATAAATAGACCACCATAGCATAATTTAAGAACTTTTAATAATTTAAGACAATATCAATAATGTAGCCTGTCTAATTAGATTGAATTGAATAGATGGGACAAGGTACATTTTGAGGGTTTTTGGTTATCATTTCCATATATGAGTTAAAAAGAGATATTTGTGGGAAAGTGGATCTACATAATATCTAAGGAAATCAAATAAAAGAAATTAAAGGTATGCAATCAATAAAAATCCAGCAATACATTTATAGTCTTTAGATTCTGCTCTTTACAGTCATACAACCACACCCATCTATATATAGCATGGCAGGCACCAAGAAGAGCCATTGGCATATTCAGTGCAAGAGAAATTTGCTGACAAAAGAAAAGGAAGCAAAAAAAACTATGGAGAAATCTTCCCTCAAACTGGCATTTTTAGTTGTGCTATTGACCATTGCAACTTGTTAGTCTTTCTCTCTCAAATGCAACATTTGCTTCATTCTTAATTATTTTGTTTTATATATTTATTTATTGTGATATATTAAGAATTAATTAATTAATATTTTGAAAACTTGATTGTTAGGTTCACAATTGGCAGCAGCAAGAGGCCGAATAATTACATTCCGTTGTAATAAAGATGAAGATTGCAACACAGGCAATAGATGTTTCTTTTGTTCATCTTGCCGTTGTGGGTCTGATCACAAGTGCCATTGTAATGGTCAATCCTCTCTGGGGGACGCCATTGTTGCACACCAACGAGCTCAAGTAGAAAACTAAACAATGAGTTGCTCGTTGGAGATGTTGATGTCACTAATAAATGCTTGAAACCCCGCATGCACCGATTAAAGAAATAACAATAATATTAATAATAATAATATTCTTCATCATTAGTAATTTAATATTTCGATAATTGTTTGGTTATATATATATAATTGATTGATTATAATAACACATCCTATTAATAAAGTTTTTTATTTTTAACATGATATCAAAAAAAGTAATTAATACATTAGTTGTTTTTAATCTTTATTTACTTTCTTTTGTTAACCCTTTTTATTTTTGACATTTTCTTTCTATCATTACCATACATCTCTTCCTAGAAAATTTATTTACTAACCCTTTTTGTGTTTTTTTTTTTCTATCATCACCATATATCCCTGTAAGAAAATCCTATTACTATATATCAACCGATATTTGATCAAGTTATTTAAACTTTAATCCTATAACTTAGCCTTGTCTTTTATTGTCCCGAGAATCACAATTTGAATATCATTTTTTTTATTATACCTTTTATGGCATTTCTCTTGTTTATAAAATAATAACTTCATGTTATATTTTTCAAGTAATAAACTCGAGTCAAACCTAGTGAATTTTCTGAATTCATGACTCGAGACATGATATCGGGATTTATAGAAAAAAAAGATAAAAAAATAACAAATATTAATTTTCAATAAATCAAATGGTAATGGATGAAATAAAAAAAATATTAACAATAATTTAAGCCAATCTCATATAACTTTCAAAACTTGTGATATGAATCTTAAGGGTGAATCACAGCATAAAAGACAATCCCAAAAAATTAATAATGTTAAATTCTTAACTAATCAAAATAATTAGGGATAAAATTAAAAAAAAATCAATAAAAAAATTAAAAAAAATATAGATTTGAAAAGAGTGAAAACTAAATTTGATAAAAAAATAAATAAATCAATTTATAAAGAATAAAATTAAAAAATAATTTCAATAAAAAAAAGATAAAACAAATAAAAATATCAATTAAAAAGAATCCATCAATCTCCATAACCGACAGAAATGACAAAGACCAAAACGTGTCCCGTTAGCAAATCATTGAACTTCTTGTGCGTGTCAATCTTCTAAAGACCTTTTGCAACGTGTCACACACATTTCTCATCCTTCCAATTCCATTTCTTGATGTTACAAGCTGGCTGGCTTTCAAACCTTGGTGACTATAGTTTCACCCATGGAAGCCTTAACTAGCTCTGATGGTTTTTTCTCACGAGGCATATGTATAATTTTACCTTATCAAGGTACAGTTATGTCATTGAGGTTGTTTTGATCATTCCTTGAGATCTGCTATCTGTCAAACCTTTTAATTCCTTGAGAACAATAGCTTTTCAACATGGCTAAATATGGATTGATTACCATCTTTGACGATTTCCTTCTTCTTTGCAACTCTTAAAAACACTTTTGTTTTTGCTTTTTTGGGTGCTTAAAAGTGTAGAAATAGTTCATTTTTAAAAATATTTTTTATTTAAAAATATATCAAAATAATATTTTTTTTATTTTTAAAAAATCATTTTTTATATTAATACATCAAAATGGTCTAAAAATACCAAAAAATATTGATTTAAAACAAAATAAAACAAAATAATTTTTTTTAAAAATATTTTTAAAACGTAAAAATAAACAGGTCTTAAGACTGGATTTCAAATGATATATCATAATTTGTATAGTATTGAGTTTATTGTATTAGTTCAAAGCTGAAATGAAATACATTTAAAACAGCTTATGTAACATTGGTTTACCATTTTTGTTCAGTTATAATATCATCTTCATTAGTTATGAAGAAACGATGAAATAGTTGTTATAATGTCCACAGCCAAGTTTGAATATTCTTTTCAAATTGTGGACATGCTTTGATTGATAACAACTATGTTTTTAATACATTATTGGTATATTTTATTGTTATGAAAAAATTGTAATAGATAAATGAAAGAATCATCATCAAGGCTATTTACATAAACTCAATAGTCATACGAATATCTTTTGTAGCCGATTCTAATAATGTAGGAGTCAAATCATTTGTATCATTGCCTTGAAGATTGTTTCAATTCATAAAGTAATTTCTCAATTTACAGACCAAATATTCATATCCAGGTTGACTAAACCCTTCTGGTTGTACCATGTAAATTTTCTCTTCCAAGTCACTATAGAGAAAATTTATCTTGACATCCATCTACTTTAACTGCATATTAAAATGTGCTACCAAGTTTAACATTACCCTGATACAAACATGTTTGGCTACAAAGAGAAATACCTCATCATAGTCAATCCTTTTTTTTTTTTGTGAGTAACATCTTGCTATAAATAAGCCTCAAACTTCTCACCTTTCTTTTTTGTTATTGCTTTTTTCTTCTTTACACTCATTTGTATCCTATCACCCTCTTTCATTTTAGAAGTTCAACCAACTCCCATGTCTGATTATTATGCAGAGACTTCATTTCTTCTTTTATGCACCCATTTATTTACTTTTATCATGACTATGTAATGCCTTCTGAAAAGTAGTAGGATCCCTGCTACTAGTAATAAGTGCATAAAAATTCAAATATTCAAAATCATATCTAATGGGTGGCCTGATAATGTGTTTAGGCTTACCCAAAACTATATTATCATGTTGTTGATATTTTGAACTAGAACTTCCTAAATTCTAAATGGTTTCTTCCTTAATATGAGTATCTAGCTTCACCTACACATCATAGTCATTATTGCTGTAATTTTCTAGCACTTTTTTTTTATTCATAAGTACACTATAACATAAATTTTTCATCAAAAATTATATTTCTACTGATCACCACCTTGTTTGTTTTTGGATTCCAAAGCTTGAAACCTTTCACCCTTTTCTAATACCCTAAAGATACATGGTCTAAACTTCATATCAAGCTTTGACCTTTTATGTTTTAATTACTACTTTTTTTTTAATGATTTTTTGGGATTTTTATCCTTCATTGAATAACAATCATTTTTCTAGTGTTAGTATAATTCATCTTTATTTTTTTTACATATTTCCTATAGATTAAATATTTATTTTTATAATATTTTTAATATGTTTAACCTTGAATAATATTTTTTTTCCTTTTATTTTATTCAATAAATTTTATGTATGTCAATCTCTATTATAAATTGATTTTCATAAACAGATTGATTAAACATAACCTAATAAATAACTCGTGTTAAGATATTAAATATCTTGATTTATATTGGCATATTAATTTTTCTAGTTAATATTTTTTTATAATTAATTACTTTTTTTTCATTTATTTACGCAATGGTTCGCGATTTGTTTAATTGAATGTATGCATAAGTTTTTTAACTTATATTTATGATTTTTTATAAAAAAAAAACACGTTGAAAAATTATACATGTTCAAGTTCATCATGTATTGGTGTTTTCAATTTAATCCTTATTCTTATGATTTTTTTCTTAACTTTTTTATAAATGTTTTTTTATTTTTAATTTTACTCCAAGTTGATAGGTCATTGTTTTCTCCTTTTTTATATATATAATTTTGGTCTTCATTTATTAGTTATATATATTCTCATTTGATATTATTACCTTTTTTTCCCCGTGTGATTTAAATAAATCCAACTAATTTAATTATTGGGGACTATAACACCAATTATTAAATTTATTTTTTTAAAATAAAAATCCTTGAAGCATCTAAATATTTTATTAAAAAAATAATAGCGTAGATCTAGTTAATTAATAATAGACGTGGATACAAAATGAACCGCGTAAAATAGCGCTGATACGATGGGCCCAATCACAGGCCCAACGTTTCTCCTGTCTCTCCCTTCTCCCTCTTTCTTGCCCTCCAATCTTTAGGTCTCAAATTCAATACGTTGCCTCCTCGCCCTCCACCTCCCAAAACACAAAAAGCACCCTAAGTCGATGCGTTTCACCAAGGTCGGCAGGTAAACAAAAATCCATAAAGCTCCTCAAAAGGAGGAGAATCCATGAGAAAATGCTTGCATCCACAACAATCATCAACAGAGCTTCCATTTTTCACCTCCCGCACGTTAGCTTCATCAGCTAATCGTTTTGCTTCTCGATCGCTATGTCCAGGTTGGTTGATCCACGCCCTCCTCTCTGAGCAAATTCGTTTTTAGATTTTGAGCTATGGATTTTGATTAATTTTAAATGAGTTTGTAATTCCATGTCTAGGATTTAGAAATTATAGGAAATTTATGATCTTTATATTTAATTTATCTTTAGCTACAACTTTAAGCATCATGGATGCTTGGTATATGGTATTTATTTGTATATTTCGTAGATATTATATATAGAGCCTAAAATATGGTTGTTTTACTTAAGGTCTTTTATTGAGTATGTAAGTTATACTTTTGTTTTACATTTTTAAGTATTTTAGATTTTATTATTGAAATATTTTATGTGAATTGCAGGTTTTTGACGATTGGAAATATTAAAAAAGTGGCACGGTTGATTTTCAGTAAACAGAAAAGTAGAAGCAATCAATTATTGGAAGTAAAAAAGTATGGGACAGTAGTTTCAGTTGGTTTGCATTTACCGCAATTTAGATATTACTCGCAATATAGCTTTCCGAGTAGAGGGTATTCGTCTTTTGCATTGTACAATGTTAAAGAGCAGTTTGGACGGAGGTGTTTCACAAGTTGTTATTCATCTACGAGTGATGTGGTGACACGCAATGCCCAGCTTGCTTGGAAAAGGCTATGCAGGAAAGGTTCTGCTAATGGCTGGAGTTTTCCTCGGATAAGCAGGATAGCTCAAGCAGTTAGCTTGGCTTTGACACGGTCTCATTTGGTGGTTCCCAGTGCTTTAGCATTGACATGTGGGCAGGTGGCATGGGCACAAAGAACGTTGGTGGAATCGGATTTTTATCCGAATTCTTTGTATATGCGTGCACAAGATGGGCATGCTTATGTCACGTTGTTAGTATCTGCTGTTGTAGATGCATTTGTGTTGTTAGTGAGAGCTATATATTTAGCAATTTTGTTCTCGCCCAGCATGATGATGGCTCCATTTGCTGATTCTTGTGGACCAGAGTTTAGGAAAATATGGCTTCATGTTGTTCATCGGACACTGGAGAAAGCAGGTCCAGCATTTATAAAATGGGGTCAATGGGCAGCTACCCGGCCAGATCTATTCCCTAGAGATTTATGCACCAAGCTTTCAGAGCTGCATTCCAAAGCTCCTGAACATAGTTTTGCCTACACGAAGAAAACTATTGAAAGAGCATTTGGTCGCAAGCTTTCTGAAATCTTTGAGGATTTTGAAGAAGTTCCTGTAGCATCTGGAAGTATTGCTCAAGTGCATCGGGCCTCTCTGAGATTTCGTTACCCTGGTAAAAAACAGACAAAGCCTACCATAGTTGCTGTAAAGGTTAGACATCCTGGTGTTGGTGAATCAATTAGAAGAGACTTTATGATAATAAACTTGGTTGCAAAGATATCAACATTTATTCCAACTTTGAATTGGCTGAGACTGGATGAGAGCCTGCAACAGTTTGGTGTTTTCATGATGTCTCAAGTGGATCTTGCAAGGGAAGCTGCGCAATTAAGCCGCTTTATATATAACTTCCGAAGGTGGAAAGATGTTTCTTTTCCCAAGCCTGTGTATCCACTTGTGCATCCTGCTGTTTTGGTGGAATCATATGAGCAAGGAGAAAGTGTCTCGCACTATGTAGATGACCTTGAAGGTCATAATCGAATTAAAAGTGCCCTTGCTCACATTGGAACTCATGCACTTCTGAAAATGCTTCTGGTAAAAAAATTTCTTACTTTGTTTAGGTGCCTCTGTCAATGTATTGTCTAGAAGTTCTCAATTATGAGTGGAAAATTGTTAAGGGTTTTTCATTTAGAAAATGGGGTATTTCTTATTTCAGGTGGACAACTTTATACATGCAGACATGCATCCTGGAAATATCCTTGTCCGGCTTTCTCAGAACAGTTCTTCTCGGAAACGGCTTTTTAAATCAAAGCCTCATGTCATTTTCCTTGATGTTGGCATGACTGCTGAACTTTCTCAGGGTGATCGCATTAATTTGATCAATTTTTTTAAAGCAGTAGCCACCCGGGATGGCCGCACTGCAGCAGAATCTGCACTAAGCTTGTCAAAGCGACAAAACTGCCCAAATCCAAAGGCCTTTATTGAAGTAAGATATGGGGTGCATAGTTATTTTCTCCTTTTCTGGGAATAATTGTGTTAAAAATGCAACGAGTTACCTTCTCTATCAGGATAGTTGAATTGTACATTGGTTTTAGGTTGTGGTGACAAATCAGAAGATGGTATATTATTTCTCTTGTTTTATTAATTGCTTGCCCATTGTAACTGGGTTAGGTGGTAAAACTCGTGGGCTTGAAAGTTGAATCTCTCTAAGCGAAGAGTTATTGTGAATAGAAGAGAATAATAGTCTATTAAGGTTATTGGGAACTTTGCAGTGTTTTCAAATTTTAATCTGTTTAGTGAAGTGAAAGTTTTTAGTATGCATGCAATTTATTCCTCTGGGTTGTATTTTTTTGGAGGAAAAAAGGTGGACTAATTGTTTCATAACAGAGTTGTGAACATTTTGATATCCTTCCCACGCTTCTTTTCATTTGGGGTTTTTGTTTTAAAAATAACTGACTTTATATCTTAATTTGCAATACATAACTTCCTTTTCTAACAGGAAGTGGAAGAGTCCTTCACTTTCTGGGGTACTCCTGAGGGTGATCTAGTCCATCCTGCAGATTGCATGCAACAATTACTTGAGAAAGTCAGGCGTCATAGAGTTAATATTGATGGCAATGTTTGCACTGTCATGGTCACAACCTTGGTTCTTGAGGTAACCTAGTTCTTTCTTTTTACCTTAAGGCTTAATGTTTCATTACAAGGACAATAGCCTGGTTTCTTTGATGTTTTTAGCAACAGGGTAGGGACAAGAACTCTTGGGCAAAACATAAAGTGCTTTTTATGAGGAAAGACAAGATGTGGAGTAAAATGGCTTTCTGCATATACATGTTAATTATTTGGGAACTGAATTTATCCAAGACTTTTTTTAAAAGAAAAAAAAAATCTAAGACGAATGGGGGAAATCTTTGGTCGGTTGAGATCAGGTTCAGATTTGTGGAACTTGGGAATTGACGAATACAATGTTTGAAAATTGGGTTCAGATTTGAATGGGTGATCATGGCTATAAACTTTTTCTTTGTTGGTTATACTGTATAGATTTGAATGGGGGTCAGATTTGCAACTTGGAATTGTAAAATACAAGTGATCCTACTGCAAAATGTTTGATTTTTTCTTCACTCTTCTAATTTTTTATTTCCTGCTTTCCTTAAAGATTGTAGTTCTTGTTTATTGATGTCTGCAAAATGAAAGTAAATTTGATGTTTGCTAAAAGAGGCTCAGAAGTAGCTACATAGTGATATGTTATATGAAGTAGCTTGCTTACTGGCTATAAGGGGACCTATTCCATATATTAGTGCTTGTTATCATTAACAGGGGATGTAATTCAATATCATTTCTTTTGGTGGTTTTCCTTTAGGGCTGGCAACGGAAGCTAGATCCAGGATACAATGTGATGCAGACATTACAAACACTGCTTCTTCGAGCTGACTGGGCTAAGTCTCTTTCCTATACAATTGATGGGTTGATGGGCCCATAAGAAGGTTTTGTTTTTTTTTTTCTTTTTACGTTACTGTTTCTGAAAAAACAATTTTGACAGTCCGAGGACTCGGAAATTATACCGGTTTTTAAGCAATAACAAAATTCAGTTTTTGTCCCCCCCTTGAAATCTCCTGCAGTTCCATTTTTTCGGTGAAATTTTACCCTTTGTATTCATTGTGCTGAATTTAACATATCATTTCTCAAAACTCGCAAAATGGTGATGAGGATGGGGGCGGAGGAATGTAATAAAGTCTTGACATTCTATTGTATTCTTTCCTTTCCTTTTGTTTTTTATTTTATATTATTTTGTACATTTAGCTTTTTTCCTTCCCTCACGAGGAACTAAAACAAAACAGGAGTACAATCATAGGGTAGATCTCATGAACAATTATTCATTATTTCTGTTCATCACTTTCGTTTGTGTAATGGCCATGCTGCTCGAATTGGTTCTTGATCTCATTATGGCATTTTGATGGTGAATGTAGACATGGCAGGAGACAAGTTATATTGACCGTCTTCTTGGCAAAGGGCTTTTTATGGGTGGAACTTGTAGTGGCATGCATTTAACTGGTTGATGTCCATATTATAATCCATGGTTGCCTGGGCATTTCTTCAATCATAGAACATTTCCGAGTATAAAATTAACGGATCATGATATCGGGTTTCTTGATAATGTTTACCCTCTCATTTCCTTGTAATACTAATTTGCAGCAGCAAGTCGAATGCATGTAAGGCCTATTATCCTACTTGAGTTAAAAGAGAGTCCATCAAGGCGCACACACAGCATCAAACTGCCTCACGGGCTACTAGACAAAGAGTTTTCTTTTCCCTGGCTTTTCCAACCTCTCCTCTTCATTGATGGCTCAGTTATATTGTTTAAATAAGTTTCGTCAGAGTTTGAAGATACCTGCGTATACTTATTCATGGTTAATCACTACATCACTCCAACCAATGGCAATTTTTGCAAGAACATCAATAGCTTTTTTCAAGCAGATGCAACATAGTCATTCAACCATGGTGGTACACAGTTTGTCAAGCATCATGTGTCGAACCTTCTCGATGCTTTTCGGTTTGGAACTCTGTTTTCATCCTTCTTCAAAGGAAGGAGTCATCCTCATCGAAGAGTTCGGGAGCTTCCACTGGAAAAGTTTCAATTCAAACAAAGAGGTTGGGCTGTTCACTTCATTGATTTGACTTCACTTTTATCCACCTTGGTGACGGGGACTAAAAATAATAAAAATATACATTGTGGAATATTGAATTTGTCATCTAATAAAAATATACATTGTGGAATATTGAATTCGTCATCTAATAATTAGAGAAAAATAAGGATTCTAAAAGTTAGCATTGGTTCGAAAGATTCTCCAAGGGAAAAAAATGCCATTCTTACTATGAAAGGTTGTATTTATTTTGTGCTTTTCTTCTAAATTGGTTTTTGTGATTGCAATTAATTATCATTATTATTTTCAGCTTTTTTTTTTTCTAATTTTGTGAAAAGTTTGATGTTGGTATTTAGACATGTTAGAAAATGATATCAATTCCTAAAAATAGAAGACTTGTTAAAGATGTTGACATTAAATCCTAAAATATTTTTCATTGAAATTGCTAAAAATTGACATAACCTTTATTTGATTTTGAAATCAAGACATTGGTCCCTTTTAAAAATGAAATGTGTAAAAAATGATATCCTGAAAAGAAGAGATTTTATCGAGGTTATTAAAAAATAAATGTTAGATCTATATAAATTTATATAATAATAATATAAATGATAATAATTGGGCTTCAGACCCAAGAGTGGAGAACATAAACTTTGGTCTTTTGTTCAAAACAAATCTTGTAAATTGAGAATTATTGTTTATTTTTATTTTTTTGAAAAGAAACATGGGTTTTATTTTTTTATTTTTTTTGGTATGTAGGCCCAATAAGCCAATTTATTTTGGCCAAGTTACAATGAACTTAAAAAACTTGTTATTAAATCCAAATATGCATGCATAAATATATATCCTTTTGTTTTTCTATTTTTTTAAATGTTAAAACAGATATTTTTATCAAATGCTTTATCATGAGAAATATTTTTGACCTTTTTTTGTTATAATAAAAAATAAACTAAAAAGACATTTTTTTTTAACAATGATAGAATATACAAAATGATTTTTTTTTGAAATACTTGGCCTCATGCACACATAATAAATTTTATTTATTTATTTTTAATTCTTGAGCATGAGTATGCTTAACCCAAAACCATCAAACCCAGTAAATACAACCCAAAGAATTTAACCCATTAACAAAGCCAAGACAATATGTAACAACCCACTGTAATTACATACCCGCTGTAATTATATAAGCCTTTGCATCAAGGTATGCTCATATATTGATCTAAAAAACGTAAAAACAAATCAAGTAACATTAAAAAAAGAATTCTCTTAATTGTTGCTGGTTTAAAAAATTAGATTTTAAAAATATATTTTTAGTCATAGTTTAAAAAAAATAAATTTAAAAAATATATGTTTGATTAAAACTGATATAAAATGGATTTTTACATGCAAAATAAATATAAAAATATACGTCATCTTGAATGAAAAATATATTATTTTAACTTTTATCAAACTAATATTTAAAACATTAAAAAAATTATTTAGTTAAACAAATAATTTTTAATCCATGATCAAAGTAAAAAACACAAGTTAACACAATACCAAATATTCTCCAGGATGTGCAACAACCTCAGCTTCCCATGGCATCCTTTTCCCCTCCAATCCGACATGCTTCCTTTCTTGCCCCTTCCATACTGTTTTTGCAAATTCTTTCCACCTAACAAAGAACCCCTCCCCTTTTTTAGAGAGGGAGCAAATTATAAACATCTTTAAAAAAGAAAACCAGAACATACCTTATTTCAGTGAATTGCACCATGGTTTTATTAGAGCAAATTAGTAATATAGGCAATTTTGATGGGTATAGCTCAACTGACCAGATTCTGGATTTGTTTCCTATAAATTACCAATTCGAGTTTCATAAATTTCAGGGCCACTGACGGCTTATATGGTTGTTAACTTCAGAGCTCATGTGATTAGTTGATATGCACGCAAGTTGATCCAGACACCCATGTTAATTAAAAAAAAACAAAAAATTAACAATAAGGGTGAGACTAGCGAGGGACAAAAATGCAAAAGAGAAAAAGAAGAGTAGTCGATATCAATCTTTCTCTTCCCCTTCCCTACCCTTGTACATCTCTCTTATGCATCTTTGCCCCTTGCTGATCCCATCCATGAAAAGGGCACAAGCACTGAGACCAAGGAGCATGCACACCAGCAGTAGATCCTCCTCCTCGTTGCATGTCGAACTAGAAGGAGACGTTCCTTTAAATAGGAAGGAAATTGGTGCCCCATCCGCGTTCTTTTAGAAAAAGGCCGGCAGTGTGTTTGCCATGAAAGTTCTTCGCTATTACGTACTCTCCACCCCATTGATGCAATACCAACCACGGATACAGAATTACTTTCTTCTTCTTCTTCTTCTTTTTCTATACGCTGAAGGAAAAGAGTAAGAATTAGGATATTAAAGATTATTTTAATAAAATCGAAAATAAAAGAATGAAAAACAGTAATTTCCTCCTAGCTACGGCTATTAGGAATTTCCTCGCAAATTAACCGAGCAGACAGGGAAGCTACGTGTGAATTATATAATTTGCTAAACTTTTCGTAATTAATTCTATGAATTTTTGTCACAAAGTTGGAGTTTTTGGAGGGAAAGATTAAAAAAAAGAAAGAGAGAAGAGCCAGGATGAAGTTGGAGAGAGAATGATTAAGTATGAGTTTTGTAATGCTGATTTTGGAAAAAAACAATATTAAAAAAATATTTTTTTATTTTCCACGTAGCGCATTAAAATAATAATAAAAAGTAAAAAATATAAAAATTTAAACAAAATAATTTTTTATAAAACAAAAATTACCATAACACCTCAAATTATAATGAGTTCCAGTTTGTCAGAAAAATTAGAGTGAGAATTGAAAAAAATAAAGGATTAATGTCTAGATTTTTTCTTCAAAAAAACAATAATGGAAATGATGAAACATTTGAAATCAAAGTATAAGTTCCAAATACAAGTTTCAATGTTTCCTTGGAAGACAAAACACGAGAGCAAAAAGAAAGTATTGCGGGTTAATTAGTGTTATAAACAGTTTATTTATTTTTGTGTTTTAAAATTATTTTATTTTAAAAAAATTATTTTTTTATATTTTTATATTATTTTAATATGTTAATTTTAAAAATATTTTTTTAATATATTTCAGAGCAAAACATATTTTAAAAAACAAACACTATTATATTTCTAAACACCCTCTAAAATAAGTGATATCTCTAGTTAGTTTGATATTTTTATCAAATTTGTTGTTTTATTGGTGTAATAAATCTTGAACTTTCTTACACTATCTGTAGATTAAATAAAAATAGATAATGAAATTCACAACAGTAAAAGCTTGTTGAAATTGAGTTATTTTCAGATTTCACCAAATGAAACCGAAAAGAGAAAACTCAACAGAATTCCAAATAAAAAAATAAAAAAAAATGACAATATTTCCTCAGTCTGATATGCAAATTAATTAGGTGAAAAGAAAGTCCCCCGCCAGCAATTAAGTCCGCTCACTCAACCACTCTTTCCTTTTCCCCTTCCTTGTTCCATTTTACAAATGAAACCACAGGGAAATTACTGGAATTAAAAGTCATGGAGACATAGCCAATGCCGCACGAAAAAAATCTTCTCTTTACTTAAAAAAATATTCATTTTTGTTACATTTAATTTTGTTTAATGCTTTTTATCCGACTTGCAACTTAGCACAAGAATATTGTCAAAGAATCATTTTAATTTAAAAACTTAAGCTGTTAGGTGAGGTCTAAATAAATAATTTATATTATTCTCTAACACATCCTCTGAAATAAAAGTCTTTTGAGCTTGAAACTTATACAGATCCACATTACCTTTTGCTTAATTTTTATCAAATAAATAGAGATGGTGAAATTCGAACTCGTGACCGCTTGGTTATCAAGGCTCTGATACCATATCAAAGAACCATCTCAACCTAAGAATTTAAACTGTTAGGTGAGGTCTCAAGATATGATTTATATTATTCTTTAATAAATATAAAATACTCAAACAAAAAATACAATATGGTCCTATAGTTTTCGACAATTATAATGGAGATCTTATTGTTTAAAAAATCTCAATATCAGCTTTAATTCTTCATCTCACCTAATTAATTTGCATATCTTGCTATTAATTAATTTTCTAATTTTTCCTAAGCTCTTATGAATTTCTTTGAAATATTATTAAGTGTTTCTAAGTCCCGATGAAGTCATTTTGAAGTTTTGGATGTAAAATTAAGATGAGAGAAAAATATAGAGAAATGAGTGATTTTATTAATATCCTTATTTAGCAATTTTACTTCGAATTTACAAAGCTATAGCCTCCTGATATTGATGCTTTTCGGCTGCCGTGTTTGTTGGTAGCATACAGTAGTTAGAGACGTTCTAAACGGTTGAAGTAAAATCACTTGAAATCCCTTGTAAGAGGCAGCTGAAGGTTCCTAGCTGCCGAGCGTACGTTGACGGCTTCAAGTCTCTTGAAAAGGACAAGACTAAATCACCTCAAATCCCTTTAAATTTATTTATTTTTTCAAATTAAGATAAACTCTTAATTTTTAAAAATCTTAACTTAATTATTATGGATTATTTTCTAATAAAAAAATAAATCATTTTGTTAATCTACCGGGCATGAAACATGACATGTGTCTTTAAATAAGTGTTTAGAAACACGAAATTTATATATCTTAAGAGAATTAAAATTAATGTCTTGGAAAAGATAATAAGAAAAAACTACAATTAATTTATTTATTTACGGTAAGGAAAGCCGATATTGAAAAATAAATAAATAAATAAAAGTTAAGGACATCTTGAGGGAGTGGTTTTTTCTATAATATTCAGAGCTTAATTTTCTGAACAAGTTGCAAGCAATCTGTCTCCAAATCTGCAAGTTTGAAGAAATCCTGTACTTTCTAAATAAAAAACAAACCCTAAACAATTTCTTTCTCCCTTTCCAGGTTCCTTCAAACCCACATATCCCACATAAACCCACTTCATGACGCTGATTATTTGATGTGGGCGGCAACCGCAGCTGTCGTGGCGGTGGTTATTTCCCGTCCTTTTCTTTTCTTTCATCTGCTCCTCTTACTGTGACGGTTTTTGATGGGTTTGAACTCGGTACCCTTTCAAAATCTTCAAGTTGCCTTGATTTTTTGTGCTATTTATTATATCTTGTTCTCTAAAAATTATTATTTTTAATTAAATTAATTGATATTATTTTTTAATATTAAATTTATTTTATATTGAGCTTTTGAGTTTAATCCAAGTATAGAATTTAATAGTTTATGGTTTTAAAAGATTCATTTAGATTTTAAAAGTTCTCTCAGATTTGCTTGGTTTGTCTATTTTATAAGCTTATTTTTTTCAGTTTCATCATTAAATGTATTTTTATAATTTCTATGGGATTTTCTATTCGTTTTGATAAAAACACGTGTTACATAGAGGTTTTTTTTTTAGCTTTGTTTAATTTTATTTTTTTAGGAGAATTTCTTTTTCGAATTAAGTATAAACATCAAATGTTTTTCATACTCTATTTTAATTTCTTTTGAAACTCGGGATTTCTTTCGAAACTCAGGTTGGTATAAGCTCTAGATTCACTAGGTTACAAGTCAGCCTATCAGGTTGAGCATAACTTTAAAATAATATATTTTGATTTTGATTTTTTCAAAACAAAATTTAGATTTAATACTCCCTCTTTTAATTTTTATTTTTATTTTGAATTGTTTTATGAATTTGTGGCCATAAAAATTTTTAATTCAATATTTGATGACAATTGAGGTTTTAACCCTCAATATTTTGATTTTTTATTTTTATTCTTAGCTTTTTTATTAAATTTTAATTTATTTTTAATTTCTCATGCGATTTATAATCTTGATTTTTTTCAATTTTATAAACCATGTTTGCTGGTATTTTTTTTTTTTTACTTTGTTTTATTCATTAATTTTTTTTTATTTCATCTTTCATGGGTTTAATTCTTGGATATTGACAATCATTTTTTGTCAGTTATCTTTTTACTACGATGTTGAGTAGTTAATTTTTTTCTTTAAAAAAAGACACTTGTAAGCTGTAACACTTAATCATTATATTTTTACACTTCAAAATAACCAACGGCAAATCACAGGCAAGCTATCTAATAGAGACCAGAAGGAAATACTGTCTTCAAAAGACAGCTCCTAAGCCTACGAAGGGATGTAAAACAAAACCAAAAAAAAATTGTTCCCATGCACTCTCTGGTAAGCGTAGCTTTAAACACAATGTTCATATGCCCATGTCCTTGTGATAGCTAAACAGTGAACGTTCCAAAGAAAAGCAATGCATCCTGGTGGTTACAGGAGCTCCTTTACATGCGAAAGCAATTATCTTCTTTATTCTTTCTATAGCTACAAACCATAGCAAAGAGGCCTGGAGAAACATACCGACATCTTGAAAGATGTTGCTCCTTGGCCTCTACAGCATCTGCTTCTGGAACTTGCCATCTCTCTCTCTCTCTCTCTCTCTTTCCCTGGTGTTTCCCTCTGTATCGTCTTTTAATCTCTGTCTCCTCTTTTTTTTTTCTTTTTTCCTCTCTATTCTTGTCTCCAGCCCCCTTTAAAAATCAACTAGCCCCCCCATGTCTCCTTTCTTGTTCCTCCTCTGTCTTTTTTTATTTTCTTCCTCTTTAAGACCCAAGATCTTCTTGTTACCAAAACCTGGGAACAAAACTTTCTGGTCACCAAAGATTTACTGGTTTGACAGTTAGAGCTTGGGAGAAGATCCAGGCTAGGGCTGAGGAAATTGTCAAGAAATCCAACACTGATCCTAGCTTGAAGACACTACTGTTGTTTCTGGGAATTGCTGCTGAAGCTTGGTGAAGTTATTGTGATTCTTGGATATCCAAATACCGAGAAAAGAAAAAATGGGAAGACGAAAAGAAAATATTCTTGGAAATATATTTTTGATTTTTTTCTAATTTTTCAAAAAAATAGGGGGTCAAAATTAAATTATAATAATATGACCGCAGAAACCGTCTCAACGTTGTATAAAAAACCCGAAAGGATCAATCACTATTAAAAACAAATGGATTAATCATCATATACAGCCAAATGGATCTATCATATATACATGCTGTTGCAGTAAGGAGAAAAAAAATGCTAATCTTAATGAACACATGTACAAGCTGTTGCTGAAATGACCATGAGTGCAAATCTTTGATCTGGAAAAATTGGTGTTTTGCACCATGAGATAAAATTAACTTTTTAATGATCAAGGAGGAGGAATCTATCAAAATTTCTGGATGCAGAAACCATAATACCCTGCACAATCATCTAGAAATAACAGCAGAAGCTCAAATGCCACCATGTCAGATCCTTCCCTGCTATGATTATCTATCCATTTTTAGTCCTTGCAGTTAGTCGTTGAGATCCATGCTGGCCCTGGATCATGTAGCATGTATAAATTGCCTGTACAGGAAAGTCTTGCAACGCATGCTAACTAAAAACTCAACATCCATTTGAAGCAAATAACTAAGACTAGCTATAACATGTTCAGAATATATCCACAGAATATCATCACATATAATTCAGTATGTGTTAGAAGATACACTATCATGCTTACAAACACACTGAAAACATGATTGGCACTCGTCAGTCAACATAAAAGTATATAGAAGATAAAAGCTCATCAATTTGATTTTCTGGGAAGACTTTTGGTGTAAGATGCAGTACATCAGCTGTCCATCAGGAAGTTTAAGAAAAGGGGTGGAAATAATTACATGGGACAAAGATAGGAGCAAAACTGACACCCCGTGTTTTTATTGAGAATGGATCACCAGATTTGTTTGATTTGGAGAAAGCAGTGTTGGTTTGGCAGCACCTCTTTCTTTTTGTTTGCTGGTTATCTTTATTTGTTCTTTTTCAAGCCAGCCTTGGTGGGAAATTCTTTTGGCTGTATCTGGATTTGCTGCAGCTATGTTTTTCCAACTCCTTAATCTATGAGTAAGCCTCTTGTGGTTGGATTTGCTAAGTCCTATGCAGATTAGTTGGCCTCTAAGCTGTTCCTAGGAACATTCTAGGCAACAATTTCCAAAGAGACACTGGATGCAGCAAAGATCCCAACCAGGACAACATTAAGTTCTTTGGATGCCACAACAACATTTTCACGAAAACTCCTTCAATATATTACGTTGATCATTTTCTCTTAATGCATGTAGCTAATGTAGCTAGTGATTCTTTTTTTTTTCTTTTTAAACTTCACTAGAAAATGAAAGCAGAGCCACTATGCCATAGTTAAAACCTTCCATTGTAGGTGTAAAGGGATTCAAATATAGGTCGATAACGACACCACTCACATGGAATATTTTGATTGCTTATCATATAGAAGTTTCATGATTCCGTAATTCTTGTCTGTCCCAAGAATTTTGATATCATGTCTCTATAAAGGGTGTCCCACGTATTAGCAACAAACATAACTATTCATGCAAATTCAGGCTCTTTTTCATTCTCCTAAACATATATACAAGCTATGTTTCCCATTCTAGATGATTTAGATATATAATGACACTGCATCTGATTCACACCATTGAAACTTGATAAATTTCATGCACAAAGTAACACAGCAATCATGAAATGGTGTGGATATCTTGAATTCTTTCATGATCGCCGATCTGATTGAAGACAATAAAAAGACCTGAATTCATGTATTTCAATGAGGATTTACTCTGCGCATGTAAGCTCACGAATTTCTTTGACTGCTCTACTAATACTGTGCAATGCCATTTTCTTCACCTGGTTTTTGCAACAAAAGTAAAGCCATATTCATCACATGGACAAGTGTGGAGAAGAAACACGTCAACCTTCATGTGTAATTTACCTCTAAACTGTCTACTTTGGCTTTATGGTTCTCTGGAAGTTGTCGTAACTCATCAATCAGCTGGATGCATTCAGTAACATTTTCTGGTGAGAGGAAGTCCAAAACCACACTGACGCATGACTGCAATTAACATGGCAAGTCAAATGAATAAAATTAGTTAGCAATATTGCAAATGGAGTTTATGCAGATCCTGAGAAACAGAATCATAAATTTTTCACAATAAATCAATTTGAAAATGACAAAATCAAGTATGTTACAAGCTCTTTATCTCCCTTTCTCCTTTTCAGATTCCTAGTAAACAATGTCAGCTTAAAAAAATGTGGGAAAACTGGTAGAAGGTTGATGAGAACCTTTAGGAAACTTTGACAAATATATTTGAAACTTTGGTAAAAAGTGTTTTAGATAGAGACGATTACAATGAATAAAAAAGCCAACAATGGGTTATCAAAGGATTCAAGAAAATCAGGGCAATGATTAAACAACATTTCTGAAAACTAATTCAATAGTGTTTCACATGTTACCTTAAGATTCCTAATTTGGTAAGGGCATCCAGCAGGAATAATCACTGCTTCTCCAACATGTTGCTCAAAACTCCAGGGTTCAATTTCTGGAAGCATCAGGCAAGGTGGAAATTTAAACATAGATGCAAATTAGTCATCGTTTAATAAAAAAGGGACAATAGATGGGTTTCTTACTGAATTCCTCCTTAAGTCTCATTTTATGAGATGCATCAAGAAAGAAATTCTGATCAAGTATTGGATGAACCATCTGCAAGAGAGAGACTAGTCAGCAATCCACTCCGACTTGCTAATAGAGGCTGAAATCTTATTCCGAACTTACATGCTTTTGTAAGCCATATGTGTAAGTGAACTCATTAAAGTGCCTTCTAAGGTATTCTGCAAGCTTGGGAACATCCTGTCTACGAAAGACATCCCATTGGGCACCACAAGACTCAGAGAGTTTTTTCATTCTGAAATGATTGGAGCTCTCGGAGTGCTCCCCATAAAACTTAAGATTATCTGATGTCCTTGAACTTTTAACGGGTCCAAAGAAAAATTTTGATACTTCAGTATCAGTATCAGTGTCAGAATCAGAATCTGAATCCCCATCATGAAACATTTCTCGATCTTTCAGACTCGAAGCATGAGCTTCATGTGTTGCAGCAGAGAACCAAGATATTCTAGCAACTTTCTTGTTTACTTGCATATCTTCTCTGAACATATCATGCAATTCCACTTCAATATTTTCCTCATTTAAAGTTGCTTCACTGCTCTCTTTATTCTGTTCCTTGTGCTTTGTCATCAACTTTCTTATGTAATTAAGCTGTTTTGTAGATACAGGGACATCAGTTGTATGTGCCAAAATATTAACCTGAAATTAGAAAGACAAAATGAATGGTGAAGACCTTCATGTCTTTTCAGAAACTCTCCAGAACAAGAGTATGCAGAAACCATTACAAAACATGCTAAATTGTGGGGCGAGAAGCAAGGGGCTGTGACAGCTAAAGGTTCAAGAGGTGCTAAATGAGAAGGAAGAATGCAAGTCACCTCATGTAACAATTCCAGAATAAAACTAATTACAGTAATCTTGGTCTTTCCTTGGCTAACCCACCTAGATGATAATACCAATAATTGACAGTGCTTCTCGAACTAAATATGAGCATGGGTTTTTAATTTTATTTTTGAAAAAAAGTTTACAAATAGGCATCAATGAGAAAAACACGCATTGCTAACATATTACTTGAACACTGTGATATACACACATTGCATAAAGAAGAATTCACGGAGATGGTTCATTTCAAATTTTGGAAGCGTATCAGTTTCTGATGTTTGCTTCTCAAATTGTTGCATGCATTCTAAAATGATTTGAGCAGCAATTCTGTACTGTGCATACATCTTGCACATGTCGTGCCAATCAAGAAAAAAAAATAGGAAAAGAAAATCATAAAGTAAATTGAAATTCAAGTTTATGGAAAAATCTAAAGAATAGAACTAGACATACCACATCATATGAATTATAACGCAATTTTGTCACAGAATCGGCCTGTGCAAGACTCTCACCACTTCCATATGATATATAGAGACAAGGACCCAGATCAGGCTTCAAGGTTTCCTGCGGCAACTCTGCAGCAATGTTTAGAACACCAGAGATGGGGTCCATGTATTCTGGAAGTGGTAGAGCCTGAAGGATGTCAGTGTAATGGGCAGGAAAATGTTCTTGGAATAAATTAGAAGAAAGCCAACCCTTCAATTTTAGCTTCTCATGCCATATGTTGCCATTTGTCAGACCCTTAAAAGACCCCATAAACATCTGTTTTACACCAATTTCTACCTGTCATACCATAGAAAAATAGTTGAGAAATAGAGTTGTGGTCTTGACTCAAAAAAAGGAGCAAAACACAGCAGGAAATCAGAATTGCAAATGCTCGTAATTGTGAAGAAGAAAAAAAAAGAAAGAAGAAAAGAAGATAAATGGAAAACACTCAGCTGTTCCCAGAAACATAGATCATATTTAGGTGAATGCAGTGCCGAGCTTAGAGTTCAAATCAGTTTCACTTTATTTCAAGAAGTAAATAGAATGTACATGAACATTTTCCATTATTAGCAGTGTTTCAATCACAGTCAAATCAAGAGGAAGAACAATGGCATTTTGCAACTAGAAAAAGAAAATGTCCGTAAGGAGGATAAAGTAAAAGAGAAAGGTTTAATAACACCCAAAAAAAAAAAAGGCTTGGATGCTAAATTCTGCTTGTTTGGAGTGGTTAGAAGCCAAACTCAAGAGAAAGCTAAAATACTCTGAGAACTATCCGAGATTCTGTAGCATCATCTAGGAATCTTCCATGGATAGAAGCTACATTCCTTAAGGTCCTAGCATCAAACTTTTGAAAAATCAGAGAATTGGACAAGGGACCTTCCAACCACAAACAATGGATTGCTGTTTTCAACAAATATCATACCAGCACATTTCTATTCCTCTTAATTTTTTTACAACTCACAAATATATAGCACAGATATTTCTTTTCATATCTGCATGTACATAACATTAAACACCCCAAATTCATAATTAGCCAATTTTCAATTTTCAATTCCCACTCCAGAAAAATCAACAGGTAATGACCAAGTAATGTAAATGAGACTACTTCATCTTCTAATAACTCATATGTTCACCAGAAGTTGAAGAGAGCCTTGATATCATTTTAAAATATGCTGGTTTCATGGTACAAAATATTGACAATATCTAATAATCGACATTTAAGAAGGAAACATAATAGGCACTTGAACAATCAAACTGCATATTGACACAGCACAGGGCTGAGAGAAAACACCAACCTCAAACCAGTCCAAACAATCTGTAGCTTGCCCATTTTGAGATCTGGCAGCATTATTCTTAAGATAATTGCAGAACATGACCATTGGATCCCAGCTCACATCAGATGTACTCTGAAGCACATTACGAACAATTACAGGTTGACCTCTGCCCCAGTGCTTCTGAAAGTGTTCAAGGTTATCCCCACGAATATCCATAATGGTTGGATAATATAAAAGGTTGTCGCTAGAATCTTCTCTTGCAGCTGCTTCTTGCAACTGCTCAATCCCATTTGTTTCACAATCCAACCCAACACATAATGAACAACTTGAGCAAACATCCAAGGTTTCTGGCAACTCGTAGCAGCCAACTAATTCTTCTGCACTCACTTCCAGCTCTTTGGTCCAACTTAAGGGGAATATGCAACTTAAATCAAGAAGGCTACCACCACAACCACCAAACTCTCTAGGGGGACAAGGTATACTTCCATTACAATGCGCAGCACCCTGACATGGTGAGAATGTAGAACCAAGAAATCTGCTGCCATAACTCAGCTTTGTGGCACAAAGTGATTTCATTTCTGAAAGTTGCTTGCCAGATATACAAGCTTTCCTTCCATTTGGGCATTTGCATAAAAGACCTTTAACACTTCCATGTAAGCTCCCATGAAAAATATCCTGACAACAACTTAAGCAAAGGCTATAGGAACAATCAGGGCAGGTCCTATGGAAATCCACTATGGAAGCCTTGCAATTATTGCTGATCCGGAAGTAAAATCATGCACCAGAAAGCAACAAAACAAATTTAAATAAGCTATGTTAAATAGTGGTAAATCATCATAACTTTTTCAGAGTCAGATTATATACCAACAACATTGCTTATTGCAGCTGATTTCAGCCTGCTGGATTTGAACTTCTGTGGGCTTCAGGCCTATTGCAGAGTGAGGGATATTAGAAAATGAACTTATATTGATATTGTACAATAAGCTATCATAACTGCAAGTTAATTGCAGAGTGCCAACAAGCGTAACTGTGATGACTACCTTTTATTTTTGCTTCTATTTCTATCTCAATGCTCTGATCTTGATTTATTTGTTTCAGTATAGGAAGAAGCATACAGATTAAATAATGAAAATGCAGAACCTTGTCAACTTTACTTCTCTCCTTGGACAGGTCCTGAAACATAGTTTTTGCATATATTTAGAGACAACATGGTTCAGTAAGAAATATGAAAGCACTAGTTCGCTTGGCAAAATTAGAAGTCAGACCTTACATTCAATGTCCCTACATTGAATTGCTGAGCAGGCCTTACAGCTGCAAGTTCTACGACACACTGGACATTTCATCCTAACATCTTCTTGTGTCTCTAAATACCTAAATTCATTTCAAAAATAAAGAATCAAAAGTCAGAGTTTAATCCTAAAGACGGAGCACTAAGCTGAAATCAGAGAGACATGATGTGTGCTTATAGTTACTGTTTTGAGCGCAAGCCAGAGATATATCTAGAAAACAGCTGGCCTAAAGGATACACTTATTAATTAACAATCCACATATTATAATGACTGTTCTATACAAAAATGACAACTTTTATCACACAAGCTCCAAAGGGATAAGCCATCAGACACCCAACAAAGAATACAAGCGAATTTAAACAAATTAACATGGAGAAAACAACATACTGCTCTTTGATGCAACACAAGCAATAAAACTCTTTTCGACAACTCAAACACCTAATCAATGTCCTTGATCCACTCCTACACCAATGGCACTTCCTCTTCCCCTTCCTCAATCTCACTGCATCCCTCTTATTTGGCAAAACCTACAAAGACCAATCAATCGAAAACTCAAACACAAAACTTTCAAAACACAACTCGAATAGCAAACAAACAACAAAACCAACCTGTAATTTCCCAACTGGCATTGGCTCAATATTTTTAGACCTAAAACATCTTCTAGCAGTATTAACCCCATTGAAACCACCCCCTCCAACCTTAACGTCAACATGTGAACCAGAACAAGAACCCACATTGCCATTCCCAAAATTCTTGGCAGGTGATATTGCCATGAACCCATTTGGCAAATCTCTCATTAACTCTTCCCCTTCACCTTCTTCTTCACTATCACTGCCACTACAATCATTCACATTATCATTACCTTCACCATTATTAACACTCTCTTTCTCTGAAAACCCTTTCGTTTTCTTATTCTTTCTCTTCTCCATTTCTCTCTGTAAAACCATCCTTATCAAATCCAGCTGTAAATCTCCCCTCTTCAATTTCTTTCCTTTCTTCTTAAATTTCCCTAATTTGCCCTCTTTCAAAGAAACCCTACTTAGGGCTTCAAAATTAGAACTTGATGCTGATGATTTCTTGCTCTTCTTTCTCTGCAACTTCAAAGTCTCGGGCACTTTCCTCCTATACTGCCTATGGCGGCCCTGAAGGTGATGAATTTCACAGAGCTTCTTATCCTCCATCACCCGCCGGTTGCACCGCCATTGCCGGCCGTCTGTCCTCTTGCACCGGAGATGGTCCGGTAGCGGCTCCATTAAAAGAGAAAGTTTGGAAATTTTCCCGGAAAAATCCTGATTTTCTCGGGAAAGTGACAGAAAGTTTGGATTTATTAGATAGAGTGAAGTGAGGGAATGAGAGTGAGAAGGGATTTTTTATCATGGGAGTGTGGGAGTGGCAAGTGGTGTAATTATGAAGAAAAGGATAGGAGGATTTTGGGATAAGGAAAAGGAAATCTTGAATTATGGTCACAAGAAAGAGAGAGATTGACAAGTAATGGACTCTGATAAATAGGTGTTATCTTTTTGAACTGATTGTATTTATGTAAAACAATCTTTTCAAGGTGTTTTTTTTTTTTCCTTACAACATAGGATATCTGCAGTGACTTTCTGTTTCTGTACTTGTTTCCTGCTTTTATTGTAGCGTTTCCCTATTTGCTTGCATGAAATTTTAGTTCATGGGATCTGGTTTTAGTCTATGTTCGTGAAATCTGAGGTTTCTTCAAGATTTTATCTTTGATGTAAGAATTGAGTGAGAGTTGCTAATGTTTCAGAATTTAACAGTTTCAGGATTCAGGTTTCTGTCATTGTGCAATGACATATAATTAAGTGGGATTTAGTGATTTGATCTTAGTTTATAGTTCGATTCTGTGATTTGATCTTAGTTTATGCTTGTTCCTTTGAATATTTTTCGGAATTTGGCAATTTCAGAGTGGTTGGTTGGGTTCAGGTTTTTGAATTATTTATTGAGAAAGCAGGACAGCAGCTTTTGTAAGGAAATTTTGCTGCATTTGTTTTTTGTTTTTTAATTTTATAGCAGTTGTGATATATAAATGAACATTGAGATTACTGTTAGAGAGGCGTAATAGTAGTAGCATAACCTAGTTCAATTTCATGTAATGTCGGTCTTACCATATTCTAATAACCAAAAGGGATCTTTAGATGTTTCTTGTTGAGACATTAAACCTAAATTCCGACCAGTCATTGCATTTTGCAACTGTTAGAGATGCGTAGTAATAGTAGTAGCAGTTTGGCATGCCAGCAGATAATAATGTGGTGGCATCATGCGGTGCATTGCAGCCTCTGCCATGCTTGTGGAAAGCATACGCAGGTCTCGAAAAAATTTTTTAAAAAAATTAACTAAAAATACGTAGAGACTTGATTTGTCTGTAGCATGGGGCCCTTCGTATCCCTGATTCCAATGTTTCATGATGCTTTTATAAGTTTCTAACAATAAATAGATCAGTGGTGGTAGACTAGTTGGTGGTTCTTCTGTGAAGAAAAAAGAAATTGCTTGCAATTTCTCCAGCTTCTTAGGACTTTTCAATTGGGAATGAGCACAGCAAAGAAGAAGTTTGTCTGATTTATGTGAAGTCATCATTATGGCAGCAAGAACACCATCAGCCCTGGAAAATAAGGCTTCGCGGCCAGCTACGTGATGAGCCCTCAACAATAACATGGCCAACTATATACTTGACCCCACTATCAATCGGACAGTCCGACAGTGTTTATTGCCTTCGTGGCTCGCTGGACCCTTTGCTGTGTAGGGGCAGCCGGCAGGGAGTCCTGAGTTGATCTGCGTTCATTGGAAGGAATTTTTTTAAAGTATCATACATTTTTCAATTCCCTTTAAATTCCTCCCTTTTTTTAATGAAAAAACCTTAATTTTTCCTTTCAACGGCACTGTTTTATTGTTTAATCTACGCAGTTCAGATGAAAAGCATTAACACAGAGATTAGGGGGACTTAGCTGAGGAATGTATAATGCTTTGGAGATTCAATTAAGAAAATGTACAGTTTGGGGACCCGTCTGAGATCAGCACATAGTTTGGAGACTGATCTGAGATTTGCGCAAAAGAAAATGAAGAATGGTTATGCATTTTCTGGGAAATGAGGCTGTGAATCACTGTCATTGGTGTAAATATTCTTGGCTTCCCTCTCAGAAGTATTGCAGAAATAATCTAAATTTATAAGCCTGTAAATAGCATATTAGCACAAAAAATAAAGAACAGGGAATGCCTTTTTTCTAGAATTTACCTTCTCATATACCAAGAACAGTCGCAAGGGCATGGACTCAGCACGATTCTAGCCGACCATGCAAGCCACGCATAATGGTCGGTTCTCTAGGTTACACCTCTGTCATGGCAGTGTCCTTGAAAACGCAACAAAATTTCTCGACAATCTCTTGATACACAATACAAAACCACCATGCCCGGAAGAGGGAAAAACATGGTTGAATGCAGCGCTGGTGAAATGATTCCACGCCATCGTGAGAAAATAGCCAAGTAAGCTAACAAGAGAATTTCATCAACGCTGCACTCAATGGTGTATAATTAGCCTCTCCCTCCCCAAGCTTACTTTCCATTGCAATGGATCTGGAAATCTTGATGCACATGTCTAAATAGTAACTAGACACGTAGAATGGAGTACAGTTACAATACACGTGTTAGTTTGTAGTACAGAGTTTTGATCCTACCTTGGTGTTCTCATGTTGGCTGGCGGCTAGGAGTACAAATAAATGACATGCAATTGCATGTGCACCACTGCTTTATTTGGACTCCATTTGTCACCTGTCACCCTCCATGTAGCATAATTATAGAATTAGGCTAGGTCTGATGGGTTAAATCGGAAAATTGGCAGCTTGAAACTTCACTTTGGTTAGATTTTAATTTAAATTGTAAAAACATTAATATTAACAAACTTGTTTGACGGTGCTGGACTCCATCTAAAATCAGTAAGTTACGAAATTGGATAAAAAGAAAGAGACCAAAAAAAAACCCTAAGCTAGCTTCAGGTGATGTTATAGACAAGTAATTTAGTTAATAAGAGGAGGTATATTTCAGCTTACCCGGAAAATTTATAGTATATATCATCAGATAAAGATAATTTAATAAAAAAATAAAATTATAAAATTAATTTTTTTTTAAAAAAACTAATGAATAATAAAATTAAAAAAATATATATTAATCTATGCTGATTTTTCAAACTCATGACCCGCGTTATTAAACCACAAGCATCATACATGGAAAAATAATGAAACATAATTCCTAGCAAATTAAACACTAAAATGAAGCATGAGGAAAAAACAACAATATAAAAGGGTCTAAAATATAAAAAATAATAATTAAAAGAATGGATGTAAAAATCAAAATAAAAAATAAATTAGATGACAATTAAGAATTTTTTATTAGAGGGTTAAGTTGAAAAGAAAAATAACTCCAACAAAAAGATAAAAAAAAAAAAGAATAAGGACCGAATTGAAAAATATAACACACCACAAACTTGGATTGAAAGATGAAATTGAAAACCAATAAAATTTTTATAAAAGAGTTTTGGAAAAAAATAATAAATTAAAAAAATAAGGATCAAACTGGAAAAAAAAATACATTACAAATTGGAATTGAACAACTACTAAATTGAAAAGAAATAAAACTTCTACAAAAGAACTAAGGAAAAAACTAAGAAATTAAAAGAAAAATGACACAAAATTTTTATTAGAGGGTTAAGTTAAAAAGAAAAATAACTTCAACAAAAAAAAAAGAATGAGGACCAAATTAAAAATAATAACACAAGATAAACTTGGATTGAATGGTGAAATTGAAAATTAATAAGACTTTTATAAAATGGCCAAGGAAAAAAAATCTAAATAATAAGGAGAAAATTTTTAAAAATAATATATATAAATTTGAATTTAAGGTCCAAATTAAAAAGAAATAAAACTCTTACAAATGAACTTTGGGAAAAAAATTAGAAATCAAGAGAAAAATTACCAAAGTAGAAATATCAAAAACCAAGAAGACCAATATGCAGTTTATGGAGGAGGAGAAAGAAAAGAAAAAATAAGAAAAGAAAGACTGACTGGTGACAAATCACTCACTAGCCATTGACAGGCACTATGCTTTGAGGAAGAGGACATAACATTGCATCCAATGACACCAATCAAAGTGCGTAAATGTCTTCCATGTGCTGATACTTGTAACGCAAGTGTCAATAACTTTTTAAAATTTAATATTAATTAATTTAGGTAGAAAGACCAACTTGGAAAGTCAAAAATAGTATTGACCATAGTGTTTTTTTTTTTTTTTTTTACTTTAAAGAGCATTTAAGTAATCTCACTATTGATTCAAAACTAAAAAATCAAAACTACCCCTAGACATCAGGCATATTTTTCTGTCTCTAAGGATATTTTAGTAGTTTTATTATTCATTAAAAAGCAAAAAGACCATGCTATTCCTATTAGCCGAGTTAAATGTTATTTGATTTAGGAGAAAAATAGTCATTTTAATGTTGTAATCCACGGTGAAATAAGTTTAGTGCTATGCTAAAGATATTATTGAAACCTTTTTTTTTTTGTCTTTAAAGGTATTTTTGTATTTATATTGTTCATTAAAAAGCCAAAAGACCTCATTACCCCCATCAACTAGATGAAATGTTATATAATTTAAGGATAAAATAATCATTTTACGTTGTTTTTGATATATTGGTTATTTTTGTTCTAACAAGATTTGCCTATTTGGTCCTTTTAGGTGGGCAAAATATTGAGATTTTCATGCTATAACTCCTTGATGTTGATCTTTTGATAGATATGTGACAAATTAGATGCCTAATTTTCATATGATGCTTGTCTTCTTCTTAAGTCGACTAATTTCCGTATATCAATAATGGAGTTTTTCAATTTGTTATTAAGAAGAGCCTAAACTATGCTATTAATTTATTATACCTAAAATAAATGATGACATTTTGTTGATTCTTGATCTTGTATAAAGACCTTGCTGAAGTATTTTCTTATGCAGGCTAGCTAACAGTATCATGGCTCCCATGGGTATGATCATTTCGACTGAGATTTATGCTTCTTGAAAGAAAATGAAAAACCTCGCAATCTCCAATTCAATTGTTAATAAATATAATACAATTAGGAATGAGAATGTCTGTCCAATGCAAAGAATTACATAAAATTAAACAATATCTACAATCGGCTTATCTTCTTCGAAAAACAATCTTACCCTTGGCATCTTCATGTACAATCCGCAAAATGTCATCAGGAGGAATGTGCCTCCAAATCTTAGGCTTCTGCAACTGATGGCCTATTCGGGCCAACTTATCGGCAGCTCTGTTTCCTTCCCTAAAAACATGAGTCACAATGCAATTTTGAAGCTCTGGCATTATCAAGTTTATGTGGCTAACTTGTCTTTGAGCTTCCTTGCATCTAACCTGTTTCCTTTTCACAATAATATCCACTAATGACTTGGAATCTCCTTCAAGCCATACGTTGCTCCAACCATTTTCTAACACCAACTCTAGGCCTCTTCGGAGCGCAGCTAATTCTGCGGTGGTGCTGGTGGTTACTCCTATGGATTCAGCATAACCGAGTAAGAATTCGGCCTCATGGTTCCTGAAGACACCTCCAATGCTGGCTTTGCCTGCCGTGCCTTTGCAAGAACCATCGAAGTTTAATTTAGTCCAACCTATCTGAGGTCTCTTCCATGACACCGGAATAGGACCCCTGTGCAAATTCCTAATGAAACTACGAACTGGGCTTTGTAATATTCTTATTTGGCACCTCGAAATGTTAGTAAATGACAACATAGTTTATAACTTCAAGGAATTTATGAAAAGTTTAAACCTAACAATCTCCCAACAGAAGTGTTGAATCGAAACCAACGTTTGCATGGTTACTTGAACCTTGAATTTATGAAGGTGGCGTGGAGAGAAATCAAGGTAGAATATTCCAAATTCACAAGGACAAGGCACATTTTGAAAGCAATACTAATAGACAACGAAAATTGCCAGAGAGGTTTCTTCAACTATCAAACATGTTCTGTCAATGGAGTCTTTAAGAAGGGTTGAGTGCATGAATACTAGTTATATACAAAGAGGGTTTGCATTGCATGAGAAGAAAAGAGCGATTCCATGTTAACCGTCATCAATACACAGTTTTTATTCGTAGACAAAAACGAATCATCGCTTTATTTGTCTGCTGCTGCTAGTCCATCCAAGTATTTTGGGATGCCCGTCAGTTAGCTTAGGCTCACATTTGCTCAACATGGGGGGCCAAAAAGGGAAGTAAAAGGTGAAGTTTGACCTCTTAAGGAATTGGTCGGATGGAGTTGACTGCAATCATCATTTTTTGGGTACCAAGGATGATAAAACTATGGAAGAAGAGAGTGGTAAGGTTAGAGCCTAACTTGTTTTTACAAAATCAAAGCGGATTACAAAAAGGTTACTAATTGTTTCCTTGTGCATTAGTTAAGTCACTAAAGCTTGAGCTTTAATAACAGCCAAGTAATGGATGGAATTATGTAATGTAGTTGTAACATATGATTACAGAATTGGCTGTTTGCCTGTTTAGAGTTCCTGAGAATGTATAGACATGAAACTTTAGAACTCCTTTTTACCTACAAGCCACAACCAATCAAGGGCTACCCCTGCAAAAACACCACATAATACACATAGCACCAGCAAATTACCCAAGGCATTTTGTTCAGGTCCCTGCAAGATAGAAATCAGGATATTATTATTACTACTGAGAAAATTTATTTGCAGATTGATACATTAGTATGGCTGCATCAGATATGAACTTGCCTTGTAACCTTTGGGTGCTTCTGTAATAACACAGACTGTGAGATAGCCATTGGTTAATCCCAAGAAGGAAATTAGGAGGATCATCCATCCCTGATCACTGTACTTTGCCGTGAAGTAAAATGCTGGAATGAGAAGAAAACGAGAGAGTACTGCGATCATAAGGCCCTTTCTGGACTTCAGCTTCAGGAATTCCACAAGAGGAATGTATCTTGATATCAGATCGCATGCATTGAACATTGTAATCAGAACAAGTGCATACCTGAAAATTCATCATCAACATGAAAGTTAACAAGTAGAGGCCTTCATAGCATGGAAACACAAGAACTCTAGCTTGCTCAGAATTCGTACTGTGAATTTGATCTGACTGTTTAAATTTTCATGAACATTAATCTGGTGCTAACATGAATTCAAAAATGGACTTACCAATTGGTAAAAAACAACCGATCATTTTAAAGCTACATTTTAAAAAAATGGCTCTCAAATAAAATAAATGCAGCTTAGACACAAATCGGGCACATACCATGAATGTAACTGGTGTGATCCAGTATCTTCATATATAAAGCCAGGAACTATTGATAATGTCAGCACAAATATAAGAATTAGGTCAACTGCATAGTCTATGTTCTCAAAGAATAATTCCTTGTTGCTCAACCTCTCATGGCGTTTCGCTTCATTTTCATCCTGTCAAAATGCCAAAACCAATAAGGTTGATGGATTCTCAAAGCTCCTTTCAGAGTAATGTATTTTGAGGTAAAATAAAGCTGCTATACCTCTTGGTTTATGTGTATGCCACCAGCTGCAAGGTCAGCTGAGACAGTGTTTGATCCTTCAGTGGATGCCTTCAGGCGGTAGTACTTCACTATTGGCAGTTTGGGGAAGAGAAATGCATATACCAGAATGCATAGAAACTCAAAGAAAATGGAGATCACTAAAAATAGTACTGCGAAAGATAGTAAGATAAGTAATGATCAATGGAGCAGTCAATCAAATGGTAGAAAACTGGTGGGGAAATTTGTGAAATCCAGATGCATTTGGACAAATCATTACTTTTGTCTTAGCCAGTTCATTTTTAGGACTACAGCAATTGAACTAACTAGACACACCGTGAGAAAATTTGATCTTTTTGGGAAGCTAGGGCAGGCTAAAAGGGATCAAAATTTCCTGTGAAAATGGAAAAGAAACTTGTAATATAAAGCAAAAGGTTGTCATATATCGGCGAAGGAGAAGTCACATACTAACTCCATTGCGAAGACCATTAGGGAATTTTTCAAATGCTGCTTTTGTTAGTAGTCTCAGAGCAGAGATTAGAAAACCTGATGCAGCTATACCAGCAAGGTAGGACTGTAGAAAATTAAACAACTGGTTTCAAGTCATCAGATTACATTGAAAATCTAAGGATGCATATGGAAATCAACTAACATTGAATGAAATGTGGAAAAAAGACTTACCTGAAGGAATTCAGGGCACATAAAAAATAGGTCTCCAACCATCCCACCTTGAAGGATGGCATCTGCAACTCCGAAAGAACCTGCAATTGCACCTATACCAATGAAATTTCCAATTCCACCTTTACCTGATGAAGCTAAATCCAACTGTTTCAAATGACAGTAATTTGGGAAACAAATTTGTTAGAAGCAATAATTAGTGAATTGAAAAAAACCAAAAGAGAATATCTGTGGTACGTACAAGTAGAAGCAACAACGAACTCAAAAAGAAAAGTACGAGGCCAGATAGGTTTCGCTTTCGAGTATCGATCTTGGACTCATAATATGTCAGTATAGCCATAGATACAACAGCAAATGGCATGTAAATGAGAGTGAGCAGCCTCGCAGGATGGTATTTCTTCAAAAGATGGGAAAACACTGTCAAACAACTAATCTTTGACTCATAAAAGTTCAATGCATCTGTTTACTTTAGCAATATGTAACATTTGAAGCAGAGAAATCGTACAATTTCGTAAACCAGAAAAAAAGTTTAATGCATCAGTTATTGAGTCACACTAATCAATGTTTATCACTTGAACATGGAGAAGTTCCACTTCTTCTGTCAGTTTAGACAACCTATGCATTTTTAAATATAAAAACCAAAATCACAGGCAGCCAAACCAAACCATCTTCCATCCAAATTGAACTGAAAAGTAGCCTTTGAACTACCTACCGGGAACAATTTATAGTAGTAATCTTCGATTGTCAGCATGCAGTTCCATGCGACAAGTGTTGCAAGTCCAAGAGCCCAACAACATGCCATCCCTAAATACTTTCCCTGGTTATCAATAGGACATTAATGCTACAATTAATTGGAAGATCTTTCACATTTCTGTTAATGAACTACCAATCAATGCTTGAACACAAACCTCGAGTCTTCTTGGAGCCTCACTTTGACTGGAACCTTCCATGGCTACTCCACCGAAAATAGTTAGTAAACGTGATGTGATGTTGTTTTTTTTCCAGCAGTTACAAACTGGTCGGTTGCTTTTCTAAGAACAACTACAACACCGAATATTTATAAACTTGAAGAAATAGTTGTAAGATGGCAAGGAGATTAACAAACCATTTTCTGCAATAAAGATTTTTCAAGATCAGCAGAAAATGTGATCTTACCAATTTTTTACATGTATGAAAGAAGATATTCACATATATTAGGTAGAAGATTACACGGCAAGATCAGTAAGCAAGTTGATCTTACCAATTTTCCAAACGTGGATGGACTAAGAAGCCGAAACGCCATAGTGAGTTTGGAGTTGAGGAAAAGAACAGGGTTATCTTTTACTTGAAAAGATTCTTGAAAGTTGAAAGGTTTGTATTGGTAGAACCATTGATGTCTGGAAGTTGGGGAATTTCAACCACAATTTAGAATAAGCCAGGAGAGTATCGTAGGAGTGACGTGCAATCAGTGATACAAAGTTGTGGGGGACCTTGACATGCTTTAAAGAAAAGTTTTTGTTATCTGTTAAGGATTCCTGCAAGATATGGCTATTATTTTGTGACTGTATATGTACTCACTGCATGATTGAGTATGCTATTTAGGATACTTAGAACAGTTGTAAAAAAAAATTAGTACAATAGCACAAGCAAAACAATATTTAGCAATATTAAATCACAAATAATATTTTGCGACTTGAAAATCGTATTCTTCATTTACGACTCGAGAGTCGCAGATATTAATTGCAGCACTTGAAATGCAGATATGATGATCTGCAACTCAACTAAAAGGCTCTCCTTATAACAATTCTTCTACCATTAACTATCTACCCAAAAAAACCATGACTTATAAAATCAAATAACCACTTTTCCAGCATCGAACCACAATTCAAATAAGCAGCACATAATATTTTTAATCATAAGTAATAAAATTAAACCGATAATTAACATAACATTTTATTAAAATTAAATTAAGTATATATCTATTCATAATTCTCATATCATATAATAACATGTAACTATTTCTCCTAATTTATAAAAGGGTTTGGAACACTCGTGGATAGGTTTGCAGCACCACCCTAACTCGTCCAATTTGAGAATGAGTTTGTAATATCCATTTAGGTGTGAGGAGGACCAATATTATCCCAAATCGTTGATGGATCTAGCATGCTTGTGGATGGGCTTGAGACGCTCGATGACTGGCCTAAGATGCTCGATGACGAGCCTAGGACGCTCATGGACTGGCCTGGAGATGCTTGTGGACGGACTAACATCCCCAACACTCCTACAATAAACAATCTCATCTTCAATTAATGACACTTTAAGATGCTTAGTCTTCTCAACCTCTTGAAGTCCATCGTGATATAAATTGAGTGTAGTGTTGGCCACAATACATCTCATCTCATCAACACCTTCATATATAGCTATTGTTGTTTTGCGAGCCTCTCATACTAAGTAATGAATCTATATACATATATTACAAACCAATTAGTAGTCATTATTCATAATAACATTAATCTGGTATTTAATAAATGTTGTGTGTAAAAAGAGTAGAAAGAGCCATGTATTGATTAATAGGCTCAATTAACTCAACATTCCCATAGTTGAGTTAGTTGAGCCTATCGCACACAAAGTCAAACACAAACCATTGCTACCCAATTTTTAATCTATCTTTTTGATGAAAATTTTAAAAAATCTAAAAAATAGTGAAAAATAACGAAAATCCAAAAAAATATGTTTTTTTAATATATTTACATCATTTTTAGCATTTTTAGTATCGTCTAAAAAGAATTTAAATTTTTAAAGGTCTTTTGAACTATTCGACTTTTCACATGTTATTTTTAAAATTATTGATTTTTCTTATTGAATCGACGTTAATACTGCTCTTCCCTCGCCGGCAACCACAACAGATCTTCCCTCATCTGCACCGACCGGCTTCCACCGAAGCCTCCTAACCGACACCAACCCAAGACCAGCCCGAACACAGCGGCGCCCACAGACCCAGATGTGTCCGCCGTCTTCCTCCGGCTCCTCCCCCACAGACGCCGTCCCCAACCGCCAGATCTGCCTTTTGAAGAAGGAAACAACAACAAACCAGACCCGACAACGGATCTGGACAAAAAGAAAACTTGGAATCAACTATTGTTTGTGCGTTTTACTCTTGTTGCAGGTGGCCGTGTTCTTCACCGCCGGCAGGGAAGGGAAGAGGGGAGGAAACCGTTCCAGATCCCCCTATTTGCTTGGACTTTCTCTGCAGCGGCGATTGGGTTCACGCGCCGCCAGTGGGGGCCGTGCATGGAGAAGACGCGCCGTCACTGTTCCCGCCGTCCAAGGGTTTCTCAGCACTGCTCCTCAGTCCCAGAAGTTGCACTGATGTCCCCAGCACTGTTCTGGATATTTTTTTTAGCTTTATTTTGTAAATTCTAAATTGTTTAAAGAAATGATTGTTTTATTTTGAATTTGGATGATTCCTAACATGTAATTAGCTATGTGAGTAAAAATAGTGAAAATTGATGTGTGGGAATTTGTATTTTGTTTTTAGATGTTTTTTATGATAAAACCGGAAAGATAAAAGTAGAATTTATTTTTGATTTACTCGGATAAGATTACGAATATATATATATAAGTTGTATTTTTGATATAAAGATAAAATTTTAAAAAAAATTTTAATATATTAAAATCAATTTCAGGTAGGATGTGGGAGGAATATTAATATTTTTTCTAGTCACAATCAGTTTTTCACTCTTAAATTATGATGACTCTTGATCATCATTCAAACAAATAAAAATTATTTTTTGACATCACTTAACTTCTATTTCAAATATATTTTAGCAAATTTGATTATATAATATTCTAAATATATCTAATGTATTAATTAGAAATTCATGTCTTCTTTCGTTATAAATGATATTATTATCGATATTGACAATGATACCACGATAAAAGTATAATATTCCTAAATTATTAGATCTTTTGTCAAAAAAACAATTCTAATTTATTAATTTTTCAGGGTTAATTAAAGTGTATAATTTATCAACAAAACCATAATGGTAATATAATCAGCTTAAACCTAAATTCATCAAATTTCACTATCATAACAAAATTATCAATCAAATTCATGTATTTCATAGCTAATATTATTATTTTATATGTAATTCGATAAAATCCATAATTTAATCTAAATCAATACTAACTCTTCTAAAATAATTTTGTTAATTCTCAATCAACAACAATTCAAAATCATTGATTATTTTATAAAATGACTTAATTATCAACTCAAATTATATATAATTAACTTAATCTCTAATTTAAAACCCTAACATTCTATAAAATTAAATTAATACATATTAACATAAATTACATCAAATTGACAAAAGAGTAGTGTTAATATACTTTTAAATGTAGAATGTGAGTGATGATGATTATTTTGGCCTGAAAATGGATGAGCTATAATGAAGAGAAAGAGAGAGAGATGGGTGATCTCGTGTTATTATAAGAGTGTTTTGTGGTGGAGAGAGAGAGAGGGGAAGGTTGTTGACGGTAGTGAGAAAGGAGGAGAGGGTGGCAATGGGAAGAGAGAGCATAAAGAAGGAAAGAAAGGGTTTACGGGTATAAATTTTAAATGAAATATATGCGACTCACGTGAAGTAATTATTATTTGCGACTAATAAAAATATATTATATCCCTGAATATTTTATCATACTTTACCATTTAAAAACAAAAAATTTGCAAAAAAACAGAAGCCTTGTTGTGATTCATTCTCTTTCTCAAAATAATGATGACTCCGGTAAGAATATCCAAGCAGTCCTTTTACTGTTAAACTGTACAATCCAATTTAAAACCATATTCGAAGTAGATATTTTGGAACTGTATTAGAAGATTTGTACAGAGCACCATGTCGTGTCAGGCTGTGCCCCAAGTCTTGGATGTGATTTGATTCATTTCGGTGGTATTAGCGCGTGAGATCATCATGTTTGGCCTCTCTTTTGGTATCACTTGCCAAAAGGCCTTCTCAATTTACATCGGCATGACAACATTCCCTAGCGGATCTCTTTCTGGGATGCTCATCTAGCATGACTGTGTGTCAAAATCATGTAAGAAAATCACAGAGCAGCGATAAGATTCCTCTACATTTCGTCCTGATATCTTTGGTGTGTCGACCAGCTGGAGATCGTTTAGATGCCCTCTGCTAAAATTTTTCTATGGTTAACAATCTGTTCCATGCTACAAGGGACCCAAGACCAAGAATCCACCAAACTTAGACTCCAAGAAATTGAATAAATATAGTTCTTTTACTGATTTTGGCAGAGTTTGAGCACAAACCTCAAGCCTTGTTGGAGCCTCAATGCCCTTAACAGTAGTAGTCATGGCTATTTATCTACTCCTTGCAAAATTATCAGCTGATGTTTTTTTATATTTTGTTAGCATACAAACTCCTTTACCGGGTACATTGCGCTGTAGTTGGATTAATTTGTGACAAGGTTTGTGTGATCAGAAATGCATTGGATCTAATACAAAAACTCATAATAAAAAGGTTGAGTATTCTCTATTGAATTTTCCTTTCCATTCCCTTGATATTATACCATTCATTGTTGTTCATATGGTTAAATGATAAATACACAAATATTTTAAAAACAAATTCTAAAAGGATTGAGATTATTATTATTATTATTAAAAAAAAAGGGTTTTACTGTACCCTCCTCACAAAATACTACTCATTAGAATGATATTTTTTTGGTTTTTTTTTCTAAATAATTTATGTTGTTTTTTTTTAATTTTAATTTTATTTTTTGATATTAAATTTATTAGGGTCATATTGAGTCAATTCACATATTATTTAAAATTATTTTTTTATTAAAAAAATTAATAATGTCTTTTTTTTATTCGAACGCACAAATAATAATCTAGTAACATATACTACAATGCCTATGATTTCTTAAAGGTTTTTCAAGTTTGTTAAATTTTATAATAATTTAATGTTTTATTTTTTAAAAAATAATAATTTTTCTTTTAATAATTCAAGGGACATTGCATCAATTGTCTTACCTCTCACAATTTTATGAAAATCCTGATAATTAGTCACATCAGTTGCCCATGATGTACAAAATCATCAAACCCAACAGTCAAACCTAACACTCCCTCATCAAACCTTCCAGCAAAAGATCTCTTCCAACTAAACAGGTTTTTTTTGGGAGGATATTTATAAATATGGTAATAATTATTTTTTAAAATATATTATTGTTTAAAAATATATTAAAATAATATATATATTTTTATTTTTAAAAAATTATTTTTGATATGAGAACATTAAAAAAATTTAAAAATACCAAAAAATTTAAAAATAAAAAATAAATCTTTTAAATCTTTTTAAAAACACTTCTAAAATATAAAAATAAACATACCGGTAAATGCAATCAATGTGCTAATATTCAGCTTTAACTTCAAACATTTCGATTTCTAAGGTCTACATTTTAGGAATGATTCAAGTGGGTGTGGGTGTGGGTGTGGCACTGGTCATATAGAGTGGTATGTTTTGGCATTGTTGCTGCGTCTTTCGTTGTCCTTATGGGTGCTATGGAGGAGGACTGGCCTCAAAATATCTTAATATCAGAGCCTCCTCGTGGCTCGACCGGATATTAATGATCGGAGTCGGACCACCGTGCTGGCAATGCCAAGGAACCATGCTGGTTCTCCCCGACTATGGACTAGTTATTAGTATTATGGGCTTCACATCAGTGCTTCTGCATCCAAATTCAAGTTCATCTCGGATCACAAAATATTAACAAAATCACTAAACAGTGTGGTTAAATTATTGTAGTCACGACAATGAAATATTACTCCATCCAATAGTGATTGTATTTTTTTTAAAAAAAAACAAAGTTTATATTTTCAATTTCATCTTATAATGATTTTATTTTTTTTATTTCATTGTTTATTATTAAATTGATTTGGAAATTATGCTTTTTTATTTTTTTTTCTCTTGGGTTATATACTAGTTTTATAAATTTAATTTTTTTTCTCAATTTTAATTTTCAACATTAGATTTCTTAGAAATTAAGTTTTATAATTTTTTTTTAAACTTTTTGTGAGGTTATTTTGATCTCATAACCCAAGTCACGAATTTAACAGGTTGACTCGGTTCAATTTTTATACCTCTTTTTTAACTGATTTTTTTAGTTTCACCATCCAACAATCCAATTTGTTTTTTTCAATTTCAATCCTTTGATTTTTTTCTCAATTTGTTTTTTGTGGAGTTATCTGAGTCTTATGAATTTAGCTTTTTTCCTTGATTTCAGCCTTCAACTTTGGATATATTGAAAATGAAGCTTTATAATTTTTTTATTTGCTTTTTATGAAGTTATACTAGTCTCATGACCCGGGTTGTAGGTTTAACAAGTTAGCTCAGTAATTGGTTTGTTTTTTTCTGACTTTTTTTTTCAATTAATTTTTTTTCACCCTTTAACATGAAGTTGATTAAAAATTGAACTTCATAATTTTTTTTTTCTAGGGTTATCCTGATCTCGTGACTTGAGTCACAGGTTTGGCAGGTTAACCTAGGTTGATTTGGATAGTTTCTTTTATTTGTTCTTTTTTTTTTTCAATTTCATCCTTCAACATTAGATTGATTAATAATTGGCCTTCAAAATTTTTTAAATTTGTTTTCTATAGGATTATCGTGGTCTCATGACTCGAGTCAAATATTTGACATGTTAACCAGGTCAATCTAAAATGTCATCATCTTAGTATTTGAAAAAAATACAATCTAATATGTCACCGTATCAATATTTTAAAAAGATGTCAACCAATATGATTGGATATTGGGGTTTGTAATTTTTTTTATTTTTTTTCTATGGGGTTATCTTGATCTCATGACTCAAGTTGCAAGTTTGGCAGGTTAACCCGAATTAACATATGTAGTTTTTTTTCTTTTTTAATTTAATTTCTTTTTTCCAGTTTTATCTCTCAACATTAAGCTGTTTAGGATATGACCTTCATAATTTATTTTGATTTATTTTTTATAGGGTTATCATGTTATTATAACTCAAGTCACAAATTTAACAAGTTAACTTGGATCAATTCAATATATTATCATCTCAATATTCAGAAATAATATCATATAATATATTACTGTAATAATATTTTCTTAAAAAAATATCATCCAATATATATTATAATTTTAGTCCATAATTATTATTTTTTTATTAGAAAACATTTTAACAATATTTATATTTCTTTTACATTAAGAGAAATAGCGGGTCAGTATTCCATTACTATCTATGATTAAATTAGGGAATTCACCAGAATGGACTGAAATTTGAACCCTCAAGGAGGAAAGATTGAGTTTTATGACAAAGACATCTTATTCGGCCCATCTGAAGGGATTTGTCCTATCCGAGAATGGTTTATGTAAGAAAACTGTTTACAAATCTAATTTTCTTTCAGTTTTCATATTGCATATGTATTTGTCTTTCTTTCTTAGTTATGTATCATGAAAATAGGTGTGTTGGTTCTTGCAAGACAGACCAATATCATAATTATTAGCATAAGATGCTCGTGGTATGACTGAAAATGTAGCTAAACAAGCATATCAAGCCCAACTATCTACTCTTAGGGTTCCTTCAGAATCATGGTGTGTAGGATGTCAGTAGGTGATTCTGTTGTTGTCCCAGATAGAGGAAAGGCTTTTAGCATAATTATGGGTCCAATCTTGCAAAATTGAGGCAAAGGAATCAACTTTCTAATTCACTCTGTTGCACAGAGACTCGGCTCTTCAGGAATCATTTGCCTATGAGCCACAGCCAATCAAGGACAACCCCTGAAAATATGCCAGCAAATAAGCACAGCACAAGCAGATTGCCCAGCGCATTTTGTTCAGGCCCCTACAAAACCAGAAGAGCAGTTTAACCAGCCACTTTTCATGAAGTGCCATCACATGAACATTTTGTACATAACAGCATGTAGATGGACTAACCTTGTAACCTTTGGGCGCCTCTGTCAGGACACAAACTGAGAGATAACCATTTGTTAATCCCAGGAAAGAGGTTAGCATGATCATCCATCCCTGATCTCCATATTTTGCTGTGAAGTAGAAGGCAGGAACGAGCAGATAACGAGAAAGACTAGCAATCATGAGACCCTTTCTAGACTCCAGCTTCAAGCATTCCACAAGAGGAATGTATCTTGATATAAGATCCCACACATTGAACATTGCAACCAGAACAAGAGAATACCTGGAAAATCACCAATCATGAGAATTTACTTCTAGATCATTCTTTGTTATCAAGTTTGGCCAAGTATGCATTCTGCGTTGAAAGAAATTGCAGAAAGGAAACTGAAATTGCAGTTGAAGCATGGATATAGCAAGGAGCATTGGATTCAATAACCTGCTTGATGCGGGACAACAAGGAAATTGAAGAAGAAGAAGAAGAAGGGAGAAAAATTGTTTTCAAGTTCTTTTTAAATGAATTATGCTATAACATGGATGAGCACTTACCATGAGCCCAACTGGTGTTTACCAGTGTCTTCATATAAGAACCCCGGAAAAATCGACAGTGTCAGCACATATATGAGAAACAGGTCAAGTGCATAATCTGTATTTTGGAGGAATAGTTCTTTGTTACTCAACCGTTCCGGGGGTTTGTCATCGTCTGCAGCGTGCAAGAGTGCCCTAAACTGATATGCCTTAAGGATCAGAAACAAATTTCTTTGAACACCAAACAGACCAGGTAAAAACATTAAAAGGAAAATGCAGCACCTCCTGGTTTTCAGGTTTTAGGATGCCAGCAGCTGCAAGGTCAGCTGAAACAGTCTTTGAACCTTCTGAAGCTGCCTTTGCACGATAGTACTTCACTATTGGTAGTCTAGGGAAGACAAATGCATACAGCAGAACAGATAGAAACTCCAAGAAAGTAGACATTGCCAAAAATAACACTGCAAGAATTGGTAATCAAGTAATATATCAATCAAGTCTCTAGCATCAAAGGCAGGTCATATACCATGATTCATATTACATTCATGTAGACTAGATATGTAAACCTAAAAATCTGAAGCTCTGCTGCAAATGATATTTATGAAAGAGTAGTGAAAGCCAATGAGTCTCGTATTGGTCAAAGAAAATGTGACTTACTAACTCCCTTTCGTAGACCATTTTTAGACTTCTCAAACACTGCTTTCGTCAGTAGCCTCAAAGCAGAAGTCAAAGCCCCCGATGCTGCCAACCCAGCAAAGAAAGACTGCAGTACAAAAAACAACATGCTTTAATATCGGAAAATTCTTTCAAAATCCAGAATAGAGTTATAAGCTCTTGACCAACATTACAAGAATTCTACGAGGTGTTATTACCTGGACGAATTCAGGGCACATGAAAGACAAGTCTCCAACCATTCCACCTTGAACATGAGCATCTGCAACTCCTAAAGCAGCGACGACTGCACATATACCAATATAAGGTCCAACTCCTCCTTTCCCTGAAGTGACTAAATCCACCTGCCACGGATATTACCAGAACCGAAAGATGAATTGGATTGGATGAGACAAATTAAACTATAAAAACAGAAGATGACATGTATAGTACTTACAACAATGAGCATCAGCGTACTTGCAGTAAAGAGCATGTACCCTGCTATGTTCCGCTTTCTAGTATTGATCTTGGCCTCATTATATGTCAGTAACGCCATTGTTCCAAGGGCGAACGGTTGATAAACAAGAGTAAGTACCCTTGAAGGATGGTATTTCTTCAAACAGAAAGTAAAGCACTGTCAGATAGACAGTTTTGCCATCCAAAATATTGAGATTGTGGTGAGACATAAAACTTCAACAACTAAATACTCAGATGGATGATCAGTCAGACCATCAATCTTCGCTCAGTTATCACAAAATCAAAGACTATGCTAATCCCCCACTAGCAAGCATAACCATCTAATATGGACGAGATAGAAAGTCAAATCTATCCTACATTGAATCTAGTTAACTATTTGCTGAAGATTTCCCCTAAATTTTGAAGGGTAGAAAAGAAACAAGTCAACCTCAAAATCAAACCCTTTCAATGCATTCCTAAGTGAACATATAAGCTTTTCTAGCTTTAACAGGATTGAAAAATCTAGCACACCAGTAAAGACAGGATGAATATAACTAATGTCAGAAAATTTATCTTCAAAAACAAATACTAGAAGATAAGTGAGATACGTACCGGGAACAAATCATAGTAGTAATCTTCAATGGTTAGAATACTGTTCCATGAGACAAGAGATCCAAGTCCAAGAAACCAACAAACTATAATGGCTTTATGTTTTCCCTGGCCAATATCACATAAATTGAGTCAATGCCATGTTTTACTTCATTACTTGGAAGAAATCCCATCACCCCATCATTATTATATCAATGAAACAAAGCTTGAGAGCACAAACCTTAAGCATTGGTGCCGGCACTCCACTTCCACTAGGAATAGTCATGACGAGCCCTTACTGAATACCAGCAATCAGTCAATGTTCAAAAGAAACAATCACGATCAACTTACCATGTTTCCTGGAGCAGAGAAGCATGGCCAAACTTAACTTACCAATCTTGAATTCTAGCAGATGATCAAGAAAACAAATCTAACTCTGGGGTTTCAAGACAGTGTTGATCACTTTGACTATCTGAATGAATCACACGCAAGAAACAGGAGAGCTCCAATAATTTTTCAATAATTTATTAAATTTGTTTTTCTAACTAATCTGGCAATTGAAGGAAAGGGTGTGATAGATAATTGATCTAAAAACGTTTAACACAAGTTTTAGCATTCACCAACAAGTTTTTCTTTTCTTCAAGACAGCAGGCACCACGAACAATTTTCCTTAATATTATAAAAAAACAAAGTCTTGATACACACACACACACACACACACCCCATTCTTCAAAGATTTGAAAGCGATGTGGATTCGTAAACAGTGCCTCTTTTAGCCTTGCTAGCCTTTCAAGGAACATAAATGTTACAAGATTTTTAAAATGTATTAAAATATTTCTTTTTAATTTTTAAATAATAATAATAATTGCATGAATTGTATATTTCACAAGTCAATTTGTGAATTGGATGTTGCTTCTAAGCAAAACCCAAAAATAAAATAAATAAATAAATAAAAAATTAATTAATTAATTAATTAATTAATTAAAATCATGTGCCAAATGCGATTGAGTGTATCTCAAACTTAGAAAGAGACCGAATCAGTAATAATAATTAATATTTTTGTATTTTAAAAGTTTTTTTAAAAAATTTAATTTTTTATTTAAATTAATATTTTTTAATATTTTTAGATCATTTTAATGCGCTGATATCAAAAATAATTTTTTTAAAATAAAAAATATTATTTTAATATATTTCTAAATAAAAAATATTTTAAAAGATAACCACAAACTCAAATCATAAATCGTAAAAAGTCCAAAATAATCCATGCTAAGATCGAAATTCCTTAAAGCCCTTAAGGCCCAAAACAGAAGGTGGAATTTCAGTTCCAGGCCTGTGACCAGAAAACCTAAAGGCCCAAAACCAGAAAATTCGAGATATTATTATAGTTGATGGTTCATTTCCGCCGGAAGTACCAAATTAAATGTATCCTATGAACTTAATTACAATGATTTTAATAGTAATTGGAGTGCTCATACCTAAATTTCTTTTCATGAATTATTTTAGTCATGTGTAAGCAAAACAAAAATATAAACAATTGAGCAATTGAAAGTCTAGTATAAGGTTTGATATCCTATATTCTTGAATAGATATATATTTATATTAATTGATATTTTAATGGTGTTATTATTATCCGTAGAAAATTTACATAATGAGATTGAGACAATAACAATATATTAGATGTTTTGAAAATCTGTATTTTTTATATGATATTTATAACGCTCAAGTCTTTCATGTTAAACATGTTAGTGAATATTTTCCTACTAAATTTGATTATATAATCATTACTCCCTAAAATTAACATATTATCAACATAAATATATACAATGACATAAAATTTACTTATGTTTTAAATATAAATATATTTATTAATTTTGTTGATTTTGAATTCATGCTTGTTTTAAATCGGATAATATATAATTTGATAAGCTTACCAACAAAAAAAATTCTGATCCAAGAGAACCTTGGAGATTGCTTAAACTCAGAATTTTTGTTCAGTGCTAAGAGCAAATAATGGGGTGCGCGCAGGTCAAACCTATCAACTTTGCAATTGGATACAGTGAACTTTGCTCCGGCAACATGAACTCCACGATAAAAGATCTGAAAGTGATCAAGATTCTTTGGATTCCCTTTATTATCTTTCCTAGCTTTCTTAAGGAATCTTGAAGGGAAAAAGCAAAGCAACATTGCTATATTAATTTGCTTTAATTAACTCTGCAGTTCTCCATTTCATTAACAGCAGTGCTTTGCAGTCCCTTTTTTTTTTTTTTTTTTAATGTGGATGTCCGGACCAATTATGTATATCTCGATTAATTTCACGGGTTTTAAAGTTAATAATCATATAAGTCTTCAGTGATTATAAGATTTATAAGACTTGAATTAATAACTTCTAGAAAACAAATAACAAGTTAAAATATACCTTTTAAGTTGCTTTAGAGTCCATTTTTTTTTTTTTTGGTAACTCGGGGTGTCCGGGCCAGCTTACGCGCACCACAACTAATCCTCGGACCCATTGAACACCCTGCAAGCCCAGTAGACATGTAAGACACCGCGGGGGTGACAGACATGCACGCTAGGGCTCGAACCCAGGTAACAGAGGTAAGGAAACCTTACTTCTGCCGCTGGGCTACAAGCCCTGGTGCCTTTAATACAGCTGATCTCTTCAAAAAAAAAAAAAAAAAAAAAAAAAGAAAAAAGAAGGAGAGCTCATCACTTCTTTTATGTGCTAATCTTGATACTTATTGATATTATATGTGCGTAGATATTACGTGCATGCATGATGCATCCATGTGTATAAGGTCTTATAAAAAATTCGAACCCATGAACCAAATCCCTTAAACCTAAAACCGAAGGGGCATTTCAATTCGAGGCCTGTTACCAGAAAACCTAAAGGCCTAAAGTCAGAAAATTGGAGATATTATTATAGTTCATTTCAGCCAAAGTGCCAAATTAAATGTTTCATTTCAGCCGAAGTGCCAAATCAAATATATCCTATGAACTTAATTATATTGATTTTAATTGTAATTGGAGTGCTCATATTCTTTAGTGATGTGGTTTAAAATATAAATCATTATATTTAGAACTAACAGAGCAGTAATCAAATTCCTTGATAAATCACTACCACCACCCTAATGTCTGGCTTTCGGCAGGTGACTTTGTTGCTGTGACAAATTGAGGAATGGCTAGCATCGAATATCAACATAGCATCGATGGAAAGGAGCCGACTTTCTTTATCAGTTGCAGATAGATTTGGCTCTCTAGAAGGCATTCTTTTTGCCTATGAGCCAAAGCCAATCAAGGGCAACCCCTGAAAATATGCCACCCAATAAACATAGCACAAGTAAATTGCCCAGTGCATTTGCCTCAGGCCCCTACAAAACCAAAGCCATCAACAGATTGTAATGTGTAAGCAAAACAAAGATATTGCATTTGAAGCACTGAAAATCATAGTATATGGTAACTAACCTTGTAGCCTCTTGGTGCAATTGTTAGGACACAGACAGTGAGATAGCCATTTGTTAGTCCCAAGAAAGAAACGAGAAAGATCATCCATCCTTGATCACCATATTTCGCAGTGAAGTAGAATGCAGGAACGAGTAGGAAACGAGAGAGAATTGCAATCATGAGGCCCTTTCTGGACTCCAACTTCAACCATGGAACAAGGGGGAGGTATCTTGAGATGAGATCCAGCACATTGTACATTGCGATTAGAACAAGAGGGTACCTGAAACATCATTAATCATGATAAGTAAGAAAGTTCTAGATCAAATCATGAATTTTCTAGCATAACATGATCAAAGTTTGGACAAGTAGAGGTCTTTCATTAAAAAATCATAAAGGAAACTGAAAATGCAGTTCTAGAAAAGTATAATGGATGCACCTAGGAGTATCAAACAGAAATGACATGCCACGTAGAAGACATTAATGGTACTGCAGTTGTTTTAACAAGATGGGAAAAAAAATATCATCCTCTTCTTATGCAGCATCACTTCAAGTGCTACAGATTAACCAGTCCCCAATGGCAATGAATCTTGCTTGATAAATGAGAACTTACCATGTTCCCAACTGGTGTTCACCAGTATTTTCGTACAAGAATCCCGGGAAAATCGACAATGTCAGCACGTATATCAAATATAGGTCAAGTGCATAATCTATATTCTGAAACAATAGTTGTTTCTTGCTTAATCGCTCCGGAGATTTGGCAACATCAGAAGCCTGCAAGAACGGAAGAAAATAAATTTTAGACAAGGGCATGGAACTTATCCTTGAGCAGCATGCAATATGAGAAATAATGGTCATCTTTTCAAGAAAATGAACACCGAAGAAAAAAAAAAAAAGTGGAAATACTTGATAGTCTGCTGGTGTTTGGATGCCAGCAGCAGCAAGATCAGCTGAAACAGTCTTTGATCCTTCAGAGGCTGCCTTTGAGCGGTAGTACTTCACTATTGGCAGTTTAGGAAAGAGATATGCATACAGCAACACGCATAGGAACTCCGCGAAAGTGGAAATTCCTAGAAATAGCACTGCAAACATTGGCAATCAAGAAATACTCATCAATCAAGTCTGCAGCACAAAACAAAAAGTCCTAAGAAAAAAATCGAATCGGATTTGCCAACTGATCTGAAGTTGTGTGGCTATTATTTTTATTCTGCTCAAGTTATATAACTTGTATATTCTCCTTTTACTTTTTCTGCTAAAGGCCTAGTTCCATTTTCAGGAATTACAAACTAATCACTATGAGACTACAAACCACAACAGCATAGGAGAAGGGTTAATCTCTTCTAATTGGAGTCATATGACCAGTGTAAGTGTTGAGTAGAAATTCCAGCTGATCAATAAAAGAAATAACAGTATAAGAGAGCAAGTTTCTCTATTGCTCAAAGAAAAGTGACATACTAACTCCCTTGCGAGGACCATTTTTAGATTTATCAAATGCTGCTTTTGTGACCAATCTCAGACCAGAGGTCAGAGCTCCTGATGCAGCCAACCCAGCAAAGAAAGACTGCAGGAAAAGACATCCAAGGTGTGGTAAGATGCAAATTTCTTTGCATTTTAGAGTGCAAGACCAATTGAAAACGAATTCCATGAAATCTAACCTGCATGAATTCTGGACACATGAAAGCCATGTCTCCAACCATCCCACCTTGAACATGAGCATCTGCAACTCCAAAAGCAGCAACGATTGCACATATACCAATAAAAGGTCCAACGCCTCCTCTTCCTGACGTGGCCAAATCCACCTGTCACAATTATCAGAATCAATGAGTCATGAATTGAAATTGATGGGAAATAAATTAAACCCATAATAGATAGGAGTTGTTCATGTTACTTACAACCATAAGCATGAGAGTACTTGCAGTAAAGAGCATGTAACCGGCTATGTTCCGCTTTCTAGTATTGATCTTTGCCTCATTATATGCCAGTATTGCCATTGTTCCGATTGCAAATGGTTGATAGACAAGGGTAAGTACCCTTGAAGGATGGTATTTCTTCAAACACAAAGAAAAGGATAATCAAACAGATAGTTTTGCTACTCCAATTAATTGACCATATTACCTTGTTTAGGCTCAATGACTGTTTAAACAATGAATCTCAAAACCTTAAACGCTACCATACTCTTAAGAACAAGGACAAATATAAGTACTTATGCAATTTTCAAAAATTAATTATTGAATTAATGTTTATGAGAAACCTACCGGGAACAAAGTATAGTAGTAATCTCCTATGGTCAGCATACTGTTCCATGAGATCAGAGACCCTAGTCCAAGAAACCAGCAAACTACAATTCCTTTAGTTTTTCCCTGGCCATCACAGAAAGAGTCAGCATCATTTTTAACTTCATGGATTGTAAGAAACTCACTATCCCATGATTAGTCAAGCAAAGAGATATTGACACGAACCCCAGGTCTTGTTGGAGTAGGAGCATCAATTTTTCCATTTGCAATAGTCATGGCTAGCCCCTACAAGATTATAAGCCAACGTTATATCTTGAAGCATAAAAGCATGACTAAACAAGAACTATCAATCTGGAATCTTAACAGCAGAACATGAAAATAGTGCAGTTCCTTGCGATTCGGAATCTGGAATCCTGGTAGCCAATGTCAATTCAAGAAACCACTTTGAATATATACATGGATGCATGTAATATCTACACACACATATAATATCAATAGAAGAAGATACCGTATCAAGATTAGCACATAAAAGAAGTGACGAGCTCACCTCCCTTCTTTATCTTTGAAGAGAGCTGTATTATGGTCTGCAAAGCAAACTCCTACTGCTGTTAATGAAATGGAGGACTGCAGCGTTAAAGCAGATTAAGACAGCAATGTTGCCTTGCTTTTGCCCTTCAAGATTCCTTATAAAGCTAGGAAAGATAAGAAAGGGAACCCAAAGAATCTTGATCACTTTTAAATCTTCGACTGTGGAGGTGGTGTTGCCAGAGCAAAGTTCTCTGTATCCAAAACAAAATTGATTGGTTTGACCCCATTATTCGCTCTGAGCACTGAATATAAATGCTGACATCAAGCAATCTTTAAGGTTGTGTAGGAATACTATTGGGTTAACATAAAAGGTTGCTATGATTAAGAAACAAATCAGGAGATGAAAAGATTCTTTAAGATACTCCAAAATTTTAGACAAATTTGGAATGTGAAAGGAAGAGGTGGCTGTTCACAGAACCAGTGTGGATGTACAAAAATAAGCGGTTGTGTCCATGTGGAGATGCCCTAATTGAATAAAATTAGAGAGAACGGCTAAATATAAAAAAACAAACAAGCTGTTGATGTGAAAGTATCAACCCTTGCAAGTTGACGAATCGCCTTATCGCAGTGGGCCGTGGCTCTCATATATATCTTGCTGCATCTATATATGGCTATAATATCATCCCTCTCTGCGACTTTCCTTCATCTCCTTGACATCATCTTCGTATTTGAGGCCTTCCGTTTCACATCTATATATATATATATAAAATTTAAACGAAAAAAAAAATCTCAAAAAATTTTAAATGTAGGCTAGCTACCTATATAAAAAACTGATTACTTCTCACATATATACATACATATATGACTTTGAGTTAACCAGTTATTCAAAGACATCATCCAATATAGTCACATTAAAATCTTTAATAAACTAACAAAAACCATGATTTAATATATTAACATTAAGATATAAAACTATTTTATTTCATAATATAGTACTTAAATAAGATAACAATATTGGTTGGTTTATAATCTCAAATGCTGAATTAATTAGTTAAGAGAACTAATTAATATTCAATGTTAGAATATTGATTTTAGCTGTTATTTACGTACGTAGCTAGGAATCAAAAGAAAGGATCCTCCGACCTTCCTAATATATTTGTTCCTGATTCATCGTTGAATGCTGTGCTCGCTGTCCTATAATAATTAGCATCCACACCTCTTATAAAACGCAGAATGTGAACAGGATGCGTTCCTCAACTTCGAAATCTTCATATATATATATATATATATATATGATCAACTTGCCTATAAAGAATGTACCTTTAATGGCCAAGAACATGTTGTTTCCTCTTTCAATCTTTTTTAAAATTAAAACTAACCTGAATCAGTAAAAGATCACACTGTATATAGGAAGGAATATTCAAGAATGTACTAAGAGTTATTTTTTAAAATGATTTTTTAGCTGAAAATTGATTAAAATAATATATATTTTATTTTTAAAAAATTATTTAGATATTGATAAAAAAATATATCAAAAATTAATTTTAAATAAATTTTTATAAAACACGATATAAAACGAAATTCAAGAAAGAGCGCCGACGTTAGCCAATCCTTTGTGTGTGGAGTGTGGACTCATTGATGGTGGCCAAAGCTGGCGGAAAGTATTTTATCAATTAATAATATCTTCAAATAAACGGCAATGATAGGTGAGGAGTCACTCTTATGGAAGCAGTTGTTTCCATCATGCACGGACCATGTCGTGATTTTTTATTTGGAAGATACTGCCCACGTTTTATAATATACTTGTTACTGTAGTTGGTGGGTATTTTTTAATATATATATATTTATTAAAATAATTTTTTATTTTTAATATAAACCTATCAAGATCATTAAAAAATTATCAATTTAATATTATTTAATATAAAACATATTTTTAAATTCATTGAGAATGTAAAATAGTCTATTACTCCTAAATTAGAAATCATCTAAAGTAATCATGTAGGTGGTGGTTCAGTGGTAAGCGCTTGGAATTAAGAGATTTGTTTTTTTATGGTTTTAGGTTTGAGCCATGTAGTTGCTCATATGATGGTCACTGGAGGCTTACATGATTGTTAATTTTAGAGCCCATAGAATTAATTAAGATACATGCAAGCTAACATGATCACCTACATTAAACTAAAAAAAAATCATCTAAAACCAGTTTCTCGAACAAGTCAACTAACAAGACTGCCTTTGCATGTTAAATAGACGAGAGATGCCGACATCTTAAGCTAAGTGATTAACTAGTTACAGGTTAATATTCTCCACTTGAAAGCAACATATATTATTTCACTCTGTTTTTTTTTGATTGATTACACGAAGTTGCATTTTGGGTTTTAATTTGTGAAATTACATGGAAAAAATATCACAAATTATTTATTATTAAAAAATACATTGCAAAACTCGGAGCATAGTATTTATACCAGGTTAATTTAAAAAATTCAAGATTTCAAATTTAATTCAAATTAAATTGATATTAATACTTACCTACTAAAATCTAGTTGACTTATAAATTACCACAAACTCAACTACGTCAATACCAATGAAAATAATATATTGAGGTTTACCTAGTGACTGACAAATTAATCTCTGAGAACTTGCACCATTTTCTAAGTCAAATCCCGAGAGTCTAACACCATTAACAACACAGAGTACACACGAGATCACATCAATAGAATTGGAATTTTCATAATTTATAACAGAAGGTCGGTCATGTCTGTGAGGTGCATGGCGCATTTAGGAAACCAACACCGTCTCATGCTATAAATTATTAATTTAATTTAAAAAATATAATTTAATTAATGAGATTTTAAATTTATTTTTTAAAAATTATTAGTTTGAGTCCTATAAATCTTAAAACCATTAAAAACTTACATAGTTATTAACTTCAAAACTCATGAGATTAGTTGAAGTACACGTAAGTTGACCTGAAAATCTATATTAATAATATAAAAAAATTAATCACTCACTCACTTGAACCTTGTTTCACTGTATAATTGATATATTCAACTTGTTTGTGTAAACAATTTTCTGTTCTTTTTTTTAAAAGAGAAACAGTACATAAAAACACAAATTCTCGTATATTCACACAACCGTAATTTCTTGATTAAAAGTTCGAGTCGGGTGAAGTCCAAAGTAAGATCTCTACGAAATGGGCTTTAGAGTTTTCTTTTCCGTGGGCCGAAGCTTTTGAGCCCATTCGTTACTTTACAAAGATACGATGAGTTGGTTTCTCTTTTAGGTCAGAGAAGAAACGAATAAGATTGAGAAAAGCCCACCCTCAAAGTCAAATAAGCTCAGCTCCTCTTTCCTTTCCTTTTTTTTTTTTTTTAAATTATCACAAGCCAGGTTATAACATCAGGTTATAAGATCGGACAAATAGAATAATTCGGGACTTCATCGAGTCAGTCAGGATATATAGACTGATTTGAATTTTAAAGAATTAAAGGAAATATTGATGTAAATTAACCTGAATAAACTTATATCGATCCTCATTACCTAGTTAATTCAAAAAAAAACTTGAATAAAAAACTCATCGGTATTTTTTTAAAGAATAACTTTGGTCAAAATAACATTGATATAACCATTTAAAAAATAAAATAAAATAAAATAAACGTGAGTTCATTGATAGATACTTTTATCTCGTGTTGAAATACATAACAAATCTTAAAACTAATTAAGAATTAAAAAAAAAACAGCACTAATGTTTGGTAACTTGTGCTTTATAACAATAATAATGTTATCTTCTTAAGATTAAAAGGATCGGCAGGTTGCTTTCTACGTTTCTTTATCACTTTTGTACTAGCTTTAATTTTTTCTCTGCTTTCATTGGCCCCATGCACTTTAAACTTTGGTTTCTCATCCAATGGCATTTCAGCTAGTCACCGACCAGCATGAGCCTGGCCCTAGCCCTAGCCCTAGCCCTAGCCATGGCCATAGCAGTCCCTTTTCTTTCTTTCTTATAACTACCCTCTCTCAACTTGTTCTAACAAACTAATACTATATGCATGCATTTCAACGTCAATCAAAACGACAGGGTTTATTGTTTTCCCCTTTATTGACTAGGAAATAACATTGGATGTTAAAGTTGTAAGTTGACATTTAAAATTATATGATTTTATAAGTTTAATATATATTTATTATATAAAATTATGTATAAATAAAAAATATAATAAAATTAGATTGGAATCATGTAAATAGTGTAAAATCGGTAAAATCATGATTTTAGTATCGATTTTATGATTTTACAATAATTTTAGATTTCTAATTATTATCTTTCTCATCGCATGTCCTTGTGTTTACTCAATAATACATAAGCCTCACAAATGATTGTATCCATGGATTCTTTCTTCAATCATAGCGCAAGGATGAAGAAAACATAATCTTACTTAAACACTTCTTAACAAATAAAAAATTATCTATTATGGAACAAAACTTTAAAAATTCTTATTCTATAGAGATATTTTTATACACAAGAGTACTGACAAACCATACTTTAAGTCTGATCCACCATGTATTTATGTCTAAATACCATATATAGTCTTTTAAATAAGTTTATAAAATTATAATATCCCTATAGAAAATTCCATAATTTGTCTAAGATATCATCTAACAAGAAACTAGACTTCATAATTAAAAAAAAAAATCATACTTTGAATTGTTTAATTCATTCGTTTAAGTTCATACAAAACTTACAATTCCTTATTGATCTACTTGTTGAGATTTATAGTGTATAATAAAAAATATCTAAAACTTATGAAAGTATAACAATATCTAAAAGAAAATATAACAGTATCTAAAAGTAATGTATTATTTATTATGGCAAAATGCATTATACAAGCTAAAACACATCATCAATTCTCTCTCTTTTAATTTAATTTTTTTAAAGAAGGATTCAAGTGCAAGAAAAAAGTTTAAAAATGATAAAAAAAAAACTAAGTTATGAACAAGCTACTGGCAAAAAAAAAAAAAAACCCAGATTTTTTTAGTACATATATATTTAATATGTTAATAATACAGTAAGAACAAGTTACAGAGCAGCACAATATATATATTGGTTAGATTGGCATGACATGACTCATAACATAACCTGTTTCGCATCTATAAGATTTAGTGATTCCTTTTGAAAGTATTTTGAAATTTTGCAGATCTAATAAAGCAAAAGAATTTCTTTAAAACTCAATCAAGATTCATTCGCTGTATAGTCAGGGAACTGTTTTAGACTTGGTTTTTCTTGATTTTGAGTGCCAGATATTTTTCAGTATGGCTCCACATCTAGAGAATTATTCCTTTTAAAAAAAATTCCTTCAAAGGAAAAAATAATTACTTTCTCTCCAGTCTCCTCTTTTTTTTTTCTCTTCATTTTCAGCTACTCAAACGAAAAAAGAAAAAGAAGAAGAAAAATAACTTTCCTTTCACCTCTTTTTCTTTCCTTTTCGTCCCCTTTTTTCCATTTTATTCCCAACCCAAAAAAGCTTTTAATTAAGGGTTGAGGTGGTAGGTAAATAGAACGATAGGGCATTTATTTAGACCTTTATGCAATGAATAATAATTTTACAATGGGCACTGGCTACATATATATATATATATATATATATATATATATATATATATATATATATATATATATATATATATATATTTCACACGTGAGTAATTCACGACCAATTTTCCAGTACTTGAGGCACTAGAAACGATGAACGTGTTCCCAACCCTAATGCCAATTACAAACTTGCCAAAAGGGGCCTTGACCCACAGTATGCAATGCTATGCTACAAGACACACCGATTACTGTTATGTGATTGGACAGTAAGTTGCATAGTGGAAGCAATCGAGTGGGGCTAGCATTATCCTCAGGGACAAAAAATGGTGACTAGCCACCACGTTAAAACACCCATTCAGACAAGGCCACAGTTACACATGTGGGACCTAACCGTACCGAGCCGGTCTAGATTTGGTGGAGCTCTGCTTGCCTCTTCCAAGCGCCCAACCTAACACCAAAAGCCAAAGGGAAAAAGTCCTTTCTCAAACTCGCGGTGGATTATTTGAAGCCTTCATTTCACCATCGACAATTCAATCTATAGTTTGTAAAAAACAAGACCTTTTAGCAACTAATCCAGCATTCATTGAAAATGCCTTTTTATTTTATATTTCTTGACACGATCGATCAAAATCTTGTTCGTTGATGCCAAGCATATGATCTTTCCATGATCATAAGGACATATATGGTTTGTTTTCATCGAATTCAAGGGTGATATGTCTTCTTAATTTGGACCTTTCCTTAATTTGCTCACGTAGTAAATTATTGAATTAATAAGGCAAGGGAGGCGCCTTCATCTTATCTGAAGCATCGTCGAATAAAATGATTGATCTGATCAATATATATGCAAAATGAAACTTATATCAAGATCATTCATGTTGGTTTTAAATAAAATATTTAATACATCAAGCCCCATATGGACCTACCAATTAACTCCCCTTTTATTATATATATATATATATATATATATATATATATATATATATAGTAAAAAACTATTTAATTTCTTGAATTATTTATATTTCTATATATCGTGATGAGATCAATATTTTAAGTAATTTGGATTAGGAAAATGTCCGTTGCTTGATTGTAGTGGTGACCAATACCTACTTCGGCAATGCAAACTTTTGATCGATATGTTCATATGAATCTTGACAAAAATCAAAGCATATATATGAGATAGATTCCTTTGCATCATTATTGTTATTGTTTGACAAAACTTTATTCAAGCAATGACCAATCAAACAGCAATCTCACCGCCCAAACTCCCACCACCACAAACACTATAAAAGAAAATGCAAATCCATGTTTGAGTCCCGTTTGTGCAATAAAAACCTCTTTCCCTGCAAGGTAGGGTACATCATCATCATCATCAAGATGTTGATTTTCAGCTATCAACAAGTAAGTAAATAAATAAATAAATACTAAATCATGATTATATAAAGTAAGTGGGTCCCCTATCCATGTCAGCCTCTTCTGCGTTGCTGAGACAAACATCCTAAATAAATTCGAAGCAGCAAAACTTACTCCCTCGTTTACAATATTTACATGGTTCTTGGTTTTCTAACGAAACCACTGTAATATTCAGACATGTCGTCCCTGCATCCATCAGAGCTGGATTCAGTCGCCACAGATTCTGTAGCCTCCTCTCCTCGGTCCGATTATCACTCGTTGCATGATCCACGCGTGCGCTTCATGTGCAGCTTCGGAGGTAAAATTCTCCCCCGCCCTCACGACAATCAGCTCCGATATGTTGGTGGTGACACTCGCATAGTTGCTGTCCATCGCTCCACAACTTTCTCTACTCTCATCACTAAATTATCAAAATTGTCAGGTACTGTGAATTAAAAAAAACCCTAATTCATAACTAAATAAACATTCAGTACTTCTACGCTGTTCTGATTCGTTTATAATATTATTTGTCTCAGGAATTGTTAACTTGAGTGTCAAGTATCAACTACCAAATGAAGATCTTGATGCTTTGATATCTGTAACAACTGACGAGGATGTTGAGAACATGATGGATGAATATGATCGTGTTTTACAAAATCAAAACCCCCGTTCGGCTCGGCTTAGGCTATTCTTGTTCTCTACAGAAAATGAGGAGTCATCAAGAGCAAGTAGTATCAGTTCACTTCTTGACGGATCAACTAACCGTGAAAACTGGTTTTTTGATGCTCTTAATTCCGGCGCCAGGAGGCTTGAACGTGGAAGGTCTGAGGCTTCTTCAATTATTTCTGAAGTACCAGATTATCTATTCGGGTTGGAGAATTCGGATGAGACCAAACAGAAGTCCCGTTTCGTTATGAACGATAATGTTTCAGCTTCCGATCCGGGTTCTCCTGCCCCGGTTGTTTCTTCCCCGTATTGCTCAACTTCATCGGTTGTGCCTACTATGCCTTCAATTCCGGATCTTCCACCTGTTAAGACCAAACCCGATTACCCAGATCCGATAACAGTACAGGTGAAGCAGACACCCTTTGAGGGTTATTCTGAACCAATGGAGCCACCACCGATGACACAACCAGCCGGGTATCCGGGTAACCCAGTCATGCATTATATTCCGGATTCTCGTTATTCTGGTGCTCCAGTACAACAAATGCCGGTTTATTATGTTCAGGGTACAATTCCACCAGGGAATGTTCAAATGCGCTCCCCATACGCTCAACAATACCCGATTGCAACTGGGCAAATGCCAATCCGATACCACCAAGCTGTGCAAGGAATGGGTCAAGTGTATAGTGGAATGACAATGAGGCCCGTTGCGGCAATGGATCCGTATGATGGTGCTAGAGTGGTTTCTGATGGGGTGAATCAACAGGTTTATTACGGAGTTCGGAATGCAAGCACGGGTATGGTTCAAGGGTATCCAGGCATGGTTATCCCGGGTGGGGAGGATTTGAAAAGGACCGCATCCGATGTAAATCCAGGTCGGGTATCCCAGTAATCCTGGTATATGTGGTATTTCGACTAGTCTTTATTTGTGTAAATTTTGTGTTTCGGTGATAATGAACTACAGATAATTGGGCTTGTAATTAGTTTTTTTTTTTTTTGGTTCGTTTTGTATTAAGAAACATGAATGGCTTGGAATGGGTTGTCTGTAGGTGAGATTTATAAATTTTCTATATAAAATAACTTTTTATTTATTTATCAATTTTTCCATTTTATTTATATTTTTCATATTCATATATCTAAACAAATCAAAGCTACCGAAATCAATAATTTAATTTAAATAGTGTTGTTTTATTTTTAAAAAAATTAATATAATAAAGTTATGATTAAATCTAACTAGGTTTATCGATTGAATTTCTTGGATTTTTTTTTAATTTAATTTAAAATTTAAAATTTCACTAAGGTGAGGTTTCATGTTACATATTTTCAAATCACAGACGGGATTTAATAACTATAATTGAATTATTGCTGCTTGTAATTGTTTTTTTCCGTAGAGATGACAGGAGAGAGAAATGCATGTACTTTCAAAAGAGAATAATTGACAGCTGGGTTTGGACATGGTTTCTGGGCTTCAATTATTGGGCAATGCGGTGGAGGGCAGTCCCTCTTGCACCAGACGATTCTCCCCTTTTAGGAAGTCGAGGATATTATTTTTTTTTGGAATATTCTTTCTCTTAATTTTATCATTTTACAAGTGAAGTAACTGAGTTCTAGCCCAGGTGTTTTATTTTCTCGTGTCCAAGATCTTGACTACCATCATCAGATAAATTACAGCTAGCCTGTAAAATGAAGAAGAAAAGATAGCTATATTATGGATGTATTTGAAAATGTAATATGATTGTTTTTTAAAGTAATTTTGCTTGAAAATATATTAAAATAATATTTTTTTATTTTTTAAAATTAATTTTACATCAGCATATTAAAACGATATGAAAACACTAAAAAAAATAATTTTAATCAAAGAAAAAAAACAAAAATTTTAATTTTTTTTAAAACTATAATGTATAAACGGACAAACATTATAAGGAACACAGCTAAAATTCATGCAGATTTCACCTGGAAACCGATGGCCCAATCAAACCCTAGGCTATTCAAATGGTGGGTTAAACGTGCGTGCGAGGAGTTTCAGGCCATCTACTGACGGTGAAATCCTCCACAAAATAATCATTTTCCTGACCTGGGCAAGATAAATGCAAAAAGAAAAAAGAAATTTCCCTTCTCCTCAGCTCATGAGCTCATGGAGGTGGTAATTATTAACACAACATGAAAATATAAACATCAATTCTTTTAGTTTAGTCCCCGTTGCAACAAATACTGAGACGTCGCTAAAGGTAGATATATTTTATGATATTGAAGCTGTATAATTATTTAATACATACAATATATATATATATATATATATATATATATATATATATATATATATATATATATATATATATATATCTTAATTGGAAAGAGAGTTTTTATCACTCTTTGACGAAACCGAATATAAATTTCTTTCACCTCTTTATTTTATTTCTCTTCGATGATCACCATAAAAAATCCCATTAAAGGTATAGTTAAATGCAGAATCCTGGGAATTTGCATAAATCAAATTAAATAAGGAATATATTTGTAGCATGGTCAAGGTTTATAAGTTTCGGAATCTGGACTTTGGGCTGCCAATTATTAAATGAAAGTCGGATCGAGCAGGCCAGTTCTGACAATAAAAAGAAAAAGAAAAAGAAGGAACCCTCTAGTCTAGCAACATGAGTGGGCTTACAACAAACTTCTTAGAACAGAAGTCTTCAGGTTTTTGCCCAGATAGATCTACAATAGAAGGCTTGTAGTTGCACATCTCCTTGTTCTTTCTTTTTCTTTCATTAGAAGGCCGGATAGGCCTTCACCTACCCAATTGAAGATGGTTTAGAGGTGAGCCCCGACTCAAACCATTTGGTTCAAATTGAATTTTATTTTAAATTTCTAGTCAAACCGAATCAAATAAAATACTAAACCGGTCACCTCTTTTTTATTTATGTTAAAACAACACAAGTCCAAGTTGGTAGAAAAAAAATTAGGTTATTTTCATGAGAGCTTTGGTTATTTTTAGATAAAAAAATAAAATGCTTGATTTGATTTGATTATAAACAGCCTCGGGTTTTTCAGTTTGATTTCTTGTTTTTTCAGTTTGATTGCTCGGTTTGATCTTTTTGATTTCTAAAAAACAAAATCAAACTATTTTTTTTTTTAATTTTCTAATCAATTTTTCGGTTAATTACTATAGATAACTTTGTTATTTTTCTCATATATATATAAGAGAAAAATTTACAGTCATCAAAACTTATGTCATCTCGTATCTTCCTTTATTAAAAAAAAGTTATTAGATATACAATGCTTTAATTAAGCCTGCTTTTGTTCTTTATTGGTACATAAATTACATAAACACACATATTTCAAATACAGCTTATCTATGGATTTACCCTTTTCCATAATGCCATATATCGGTAATGTAAATCTTAATTATTTAATCAATCCAATGATTAATTTGTCAATGCATTTTCTTTATTTTGGCTCATTTAAGAGGTTAATCATTAAACTCTTAAATTACTATATAATCAAACGTACATATCATTCCATTGTTTTCTAAATTAAAATGAGATTTTTTAGCACAAGGTAGAGGTTTATGCAACCCCACCCTCCCTAATCTCTCTCTTATTTCAGGTATGAATTGATTTGATTTTTGTAAAGTCCTGAAATTACTAGCTAGTCTAGTATTTCTCTTATCTATTCCTTTCAAATTTCATATATACACGAGCTTGAGGTGTGTTTATATGCAAAATCAGGACTTCACAATCCAGTAAAAATTAAGCAAACGGTTCTCGCACGCAGCACAACATGCCATGCAAGACTAGCCAAAAGGGCATGAATAATGGTGGCAATTCCATGATTTTGTCCCAAACATAGACTAGATGAAGTGGGCTTTTCATTGACTGTCTTACACAAGAACTTAACAATGATGCTGCTATCTGCATGGGGTGAAGGGCGTGCAACCATGCACTCATACTCTCACATGGATGTCTCTACCATCTAAGCCTCACCAAGTTTCTCTATTCCCTTGGAAACAACAAAACCAAAAACCCTAACCAACCATACTTTTCTCTAAAATTATGGCAAGTTATGAATATATATATATAGTTAGGCATAAAAATTAGAATATAAGAAAGATGCATATGGAGAGGGGGGGGGGGGGGGGGGGGGGGGGGGGGGGGGGGGGGATCGAGCTCCTGAGACACAGAAAAGTAAAAGCAAAAGTATATTGGTCTCCCAATGAGTATAAAATGGCGATTTTTACCAGCTTTAGGGCTTTCTCTTGCATCAATGAGCAGAAGAGAATCCATTGGGGTCGCAAAGTAGAAAGACACGTTATAAGAAATTAAAGTAATGAAAGAACAAATAAAAGGTAAGATGTAACAAAAGGTACATTCTCTAGGCTAAATTAAGGTGGGTCAAGATTAAATTAAGCTATCTTAGATTATTCTCTATCCCTATATATCTTCTTATGTCTTGCTCATCAAATCCTACTTTATTTGGTTTTCATAAATATATAGAAAATGACATGATCTCTTGCATTACTCAGTTGATTTACTTAATTTATTGTCGCATACCAACACCTAACGTTGCTAAATCACGTGGTGTCTGAGTAATTTTGCTATAGCATGGCCCTTTGATTATTGTTTGAATAATACTGATGATGTCATATTAGATTAAACGAAATTCCCTTTTGTATTAGCAAATTGATTATTAACATGAGGATGCTAATCCGCATTTGGTGATCTTAAAGGTTTCAAGATGTATAATGAATGGCTTATAAGCTCTTAGGCCAAAATATCAGAGAATGGTTAGTATGAACACCTATATATGTCTTAGCCATTGATTGTGAGGAAACTTCACTTCTTTGGCATATATACACATTCTCTTGGTTTTGATATATTTGACTCAATGGCTGAAATATGAATGATATGTAATCATTTATAGCAATTTTTATGATATGGAATCATCATTTATAACATTTTTTTTTTATGATATGCAATCATTTATTTCCCAATTGGACTTAAAAGTACAATTAATGATGGTAAAATGATATGGATATCATGTGAACCAAAAGAAATGAGATGATTTGAATATTAATTGGAATGATTTTAAGGTAAGGTCTTGATGATTATGAAAAAAAAAGGGGGTAAGGTCTTGATGAAAAGAAGACCTTCACTTAGTCTTCCTGTCTTCAAAGCTACTAATGATTTGTTCACCTTTAATGCAATTGTAATTAAGATGATATGCTCTGCATGTCTTCAAGATGAACAGAAACTTTGTTCAAATGGTTTGACCATAGGGCAATGATGATTGAAGAATACAATGATAAAAGAGGCCTGAAGGCAATGTCCACAAAGAGGAAATGGCCAAAAGGTGATTGTTGAGACTGTCTGATTATTACCTTCTTTTTTCAATACGTGGTTAATGTTTTCCTTCTTTTAAAAACAAGATTTTCTGTCATTTTCTTCTTCAAATCCCGTCTTAAATAAAATTCCTTGCAAATCCTACAATGATTGTCACAATTACTCAACATCTAGGATTTCTGACAGCATCTTCTAAAAAACATCATGAATAAAGATTACGTTGAAATTCTCTGATATTTGGTCTGATTTGGTCAGTATACGTACATTTGAGGAGAAAAAAAGAAGCAAAGAGGCTATGCATTTCGACATTTCACAACCAAGATTCATAGCCATTGTTTAATTGTGTCTACTTCGATATTGAATTCCAATTTTGCTTTAAAGCAATTGCAAAACGTGGGGCATTCGAGTTAACAAGTGATGCAATGTGTCCCTAAAATAATTTTGCTTAGTTCTTAAAGCGAACTGATTGTTCTTGCTTTCTAGGTATCATTCCTTCCGTGCATACGTGTCCTCATTTCGCAAGTCTTAATCAAAAAGTTTAAGGTTGGACATATATTTATGTCCCATATGTTTAATTCCTGGTTATTGATAATGGAATCTCTTGCAAGACTCATAAATTGCCCTGTTCGTGCAAGCAAATTATTGTACTAGAGGAGGGCTAGCTAGTATTATACTCTTGGAAGTTGCTAGATTGTGATATTTTTTGTGAGTACTGACATGCACACATAATACAGTGGGGACTCTTGCCTGTGCAAATTGATGAATGAATGTCTTATTATTCAATGGAAAGGAATGATCACAAATATTTGGTTTAAGGGGTGCAGAATGTTAGCAACCAATAAGAACTATATATCACATTTATGTGGTAGCTATATTTGTTGCAAGATTTGTTGGTTCATACATTTCAAATCATTCAGGAATTTGATATATGTGTTGTTACTATATCTATCACACGTTGAATTTCTTCAGTGGATCAATCGAAAATAAATGCAGAATTTACTGATACAATGTCCTATCACTATTGATAGGGACTGGCTTGTGTGTGTGTGTGTGTCATGGGATTGATGGAATATAATGAAGAATTAAAGTGAGGAAATTGCTATGAGGTGCTTGTTAATAAGAGCATTAGTCCAACTCTTTTCCCTTAATTTAATTTGTTTTGATTAGTAGAGAAGCCCGTGTAGCTCTCAAGTCTATATATTAAATAATTTATTTGCAATGCCATCTTCTGGTTAATTTCAAACTAATGACTTTTTGCTACGAATAGAACCCTAATATTTAACGTAAAAACATTACAAAATGGGATTTAGGGTATGTTAGAGATATTTGAATTGAGTGCAAGGATGATAAAATGAAGAAGGAAAAACACAATGAATAAGGCGTGACCTGTACTGTGCATGGGACCTCTCATTAAATATTAGGACATGAAACCAAGCTGTCTTCCTGCCATGACAAGGAAAGACCGTTAACTATATTTGTAAATCTACTAAATATAAGAATTCTGCAGTAAATGTTTGAAGGTTTCTCTTGGAATGACCTATATGGTTGGTAGTGCAGTTGGAGGACATTCTATTTGTCTTATCTTCCACGTAAATGATATTTATGAATGGAGGTGTCCAGGACTGCTTTAGCTTTATCTGCATTTGTATTGTTTTCTGGAAGGTAACATTTAATGGTTTATGTCTTGCTATATCATTGCATGCATATATATATATATATATATATATATATATATATATAATTTCTCTTCAAATGACCAAAAATAAAAATAAAGATAAAAATATATATGGTAATTAGGTATGTAATTGATGAGGCTATAAAATATCCAAGCTACTTAGAAATAAAATTTATATATTGAATAATTAGTATATTTTTTAGTTCAAATAATTTAATTTATTTTTTTTAGTTGAGATGTTTAATAGCTTGATACGAAAAGTTCAGATGATCAATAGTTGATGGTGTATAACAAGCCAATATAATTGATGGTTGATATTTAAAAAAGAAATCTGTTTATAAATTTGAAGACTTTCATATACTTAGATCCGTTAAATATGAGTTTGAGGTTATTATAATCATATTTTTTTTCTTTTGTCTTTTTAGTGAACTATATATTTTTGCTACTGTTAGAATTAGGAAATTTCTGTGACACTGAGACGCTGCTATAGTGGTGGGGTTCTGCAGATAACATGTTCCCTGCAATATGGTGTTGAGAAATTGCTCACGAAGGATCTTCACTTGTCTAATTCATTTTTCCTCGAAGGAAAAGCAATTCTGAAGAAAAAACAAGGAAAGCTTGTACCAAGTCTGGCATTTATCACACACACGTGAGTGAGATGCAGAGGTATGCTACATGGGGAGGACAATCTGATGGTCCAGTAACTTAATTAGCAAAAGAACTTACAGTATGATGGGTCTCTGTTGCAGACTTGCATCCTTATCTGACTCAAGGCTACTCAGCTAACTCATTCCAATTACGCGTATGAGATTCTGTTCTCACCATTGCCAAGTGAATGGTTAAGCTTCAATCTTTGATAATGTTACAATCTTAGTGTTGCTTCCTCTTGGTATGGTGCTGTTGTATTGGCTTGGCAATTCTATTTGCAAGAACATAAATTTCCTCGATCTTATGCTTGATCACACGTCAAGTCCAATGAACTTCTGCCCGAGATAATTAATCATTATAATTAATCATTAATCATTATGTATATAAGGAAATCACTAGTTTAAGTACCTAGTCTTGCATCTCATGTTTTAAAGAGTAAAAGTAATAAATTGGGATTGAATAATGGCCTTTACGCGGATGAGAAGGTAACGGTTTGACTAAGCTACATAAGTCATGTGTCTATCCATTTTTTAGTAAGAAAATTAATCTGTAGATCTTAATTAATATTAATTGAGTTAAATATATAGTATATGGATAGGATTCAAACTTGGGTGGTGATCACTTAGGTTAGGTGTCGCAACATTTCTACAGTACTTGAGAGTACGTTTTTAATTAAAATAGCTTAATTAATAATTCGTTGAGTTACTTAGCATTATTCTAGCTAATCCTAAAAGTTTCAGATGGGATAATTTAAATGTATATTTTAAATATAATCAGTGCTATGAATATTTTAAATATACATTTAAATATATCTTGCAATCTATTGATTTACAGTTAATGTGATGGAAAACAAATGCCAAGTAGTGCTAAATGCTAATTACCAACAGTCCAAATTGGGTAGAGCTGCTTTTTGTGCAAACATTTAAAAAAAAAAACCACTAAAGAAAAATGGTATTTTATTGTAATTCTTCATATAAAATACTATTTATTATAATAATATTTTATTTTTTTATTTTAGTTTAACTCGGTTAACTCATGTTTTTTTTTCTAATTAACTTTTTTGTCTCAAGGTTTTTTTTTAATCTAAGTTTTTTTTTTCAATTGCAGTTACATCCTTCATCATTAGTTTTATTAGTGATTGAGTTTTATAATTTTTATAATTTACTTTTTATGTGGTTATCTCAATTTTCTAATCCGAATTAACCTCGGTTTGATGAGTTAACTCGATTGACTCAAGTTTTTTTTTTTCAATTGACTTTTTTTTCTTCTCAATTTCATCTTTTAACATTTGATTGATTGGAAATCAAGCTTCGATATTTATTTATTTTTGCTTTCTATGAAGTTATTCTCATCTCATAACTCAAGTCACGAGTTTGATGAGTTAACCTAGATTGACTCGAGTTATTTTTTTATATCTTATTTTTAATTAATTTTTCAATTTCAATTACATCCTTCAACATTAGGTTTGTTGGGGGATTGAGCTTCGTAATTGTTTTTAATTTAATTTTTATATGATTATTCTAATTTCATGATTCGGACTAGAGTTTGACAAATTAGCTTGTTTGACTCTTTTTTTCTAATTGATTTTTTTTAATCAATTTCATCCTTTAATATTAGGTTGATTGGGAATTATGTTTCATGATTTATTTTGATTTTTCTTTTTATGAGATTATCCCCCTCTTATGCCTCGGTCACGGGTTTGGTGAGTTAACCAGAGTTGACTCGAGTTATTTTTCTGTGTTCTTTTTTTAATAGATTTTTTTTTAATTTTATCTTTCAACACTAAGTTGATTAGGAATTGAGTTTAATTATTTGTTTTAATTTGCTTTTTATTGGGTTATCTCAGTCTCATGATTCAGAACACGAGTTTGGTAGGTTAATCAAGTTGACTTGAGAGATTTTCTTAATTGATTTTTTTTTCAATTTCATCCTTCAACATTGAGTTTATTAAAAATTGAGTTTCATAATTTGTTTTGATTTGCTTTTTATGGAGTTATCATATTCTCATAACTGGACATGGGGTAGGCAAGTTAACTTGGGTAGATCCGAATCAATCCAGTATGTTGTTGTCTTAGTATTTATAAAAATAATTCATCTTAAATATCTATTTTGAGTCAAACTATATTTTTACCAGTTATCTAGGTTATCTCTAGACCTGTCAAGGTTATTGAGTCATATCAGATCTATCTCTATATTATTATTATTTTTGTACTAAAAAAATATTGATAATGTCTAAATATTTAAAAAATTAATCTGACTTTTAATGTATCACATGTTACTAAAGATTAATTCTTTAATTGTTTTTTTTTCAGACATAATCATTAACCAATATTTTTTTTTGTCATCGTTCATTTTGGTCCAAGGAATTACTTTTCAACAGACCTTCTTTACACCGGAAATTCTTTTTTTTTTTTTACCTTACTTGACAGTATTTATTCTGAATGTCTATCTACTGTAAAAACAAAAGAATTCAATAAATGTTACTGTTTTCTTTCCAAATAACAGAGAGAGCGAGACTGGGACCGGTATAAGCATAGTTATTAAACGATATCTGTGGCCAGTGCTGTACCACAGGCCGGTTAATTTTTTTTCCACCTAAAAAGAGAATGCAAATAAAATAAATAAAAATGATACGAATAAAAAAAATGTAATAATAATAAATAAATCAATAAAAAAATAAAAATGAAAAACAAACAAAAAAACTCACCCTGAGGCTATCTATATTACCAAATAATCAAATTTTGAATAGTAAAATAAAAAAAATGAAGAAAAGAAAAAAAATCTAAGTGAAACCTGGTTAACTTGCAAACTTTATGATTATGGGCATAAAATTGAGATAATCTCATAGAAAGAAAAACATGAACAAAAAAAAGTCTAAAGATCAATTTCTTATGTTGAACATGATAACTCTATATAAAGCAAAACAAAATGAAAAAAAAAGTTGGAGCTTAATCTCTATCAAATAAAATGTTGAAGAAAAAAATATAAAAAAACTCGATCCGAGCCCACTTTGGTCAAAATGCAAAATCTTTGATCCAATCGTGATACCATAGTAATATCGTTTGAAAGCATGCTGAATAAAATCATGAAGTTCAATTATCGAACAACTTAATATTGAAGAATGAAAATAAAAAAGAAATTAATTAAAAAAAAGAAACAAAAAAAATATGAGTAAACCTAAATTAACTGTTAACCCTGTAAACACGGGCTTATGATCGGGATAACCCAATTCTAATAAATCAAATGTTGAATAATGCAATTAAAATGAATAAATTAAAAAAATGATAAAAAAAACTCAACTCTCATTGACCTTTAAAAATGGTGACTTTGGTTATGAATCCGAGACTAATTCATAGAAAACAAATTATAAAAAATAACATAGCAAAACTCAAAAAAAAAAAATTAGAAAACATTATCTTAAAAAAAGAGGAAACAAAACAAGCAAATATGGGTGGACCTCCTAAACTTGATCTAATATCTAAAACTTGTAACTCGTGAAATCCTAGCCTTGGGTTCAATTAAAAAGTTTAATTCTCAACCAATTTAATTTAAAATGATAAAATTATATAAAAAAAATATTAATTTAATAAACTTGTCAAATCAAGAAAGTTAGCAATAAAAATAATGAAGATCAAATTTGATTAAAAAAAACTCAATGAGGATGAAATTATAAGAAAACAAATCTAAAAAATGATACCAAACAAAACAAATAGCAATCAAGAAAATAAGGGTCATATTTAAAAGATTAAAAAATAGAAGGGGATAAAATTATAAAACATTTGTAATTTTCTAGATTATTCAAAATAAAAAATTATAATAAAAAGAATAGAGACCAAATGTTAAGGAGAAAAAATTACAAGGGTTGAGTTGAAATTTTAAAGGAGCTTACGTGAAATTCAAGGAAGAGAGGAAAAAAATGGTTGTTGGCTCCAAACTAAAGATGTATTTGGCGCGTGTGCTGTCCCATAACAGAAGGGGCACCAAAACCTTCCAAACACCACCACAGAAGGTGATGTTTGCTAATCGGAAGGCTCCACACAAATTACCTGAAAGGCGTAACATGCCATTATTTTTTAATAATATTAATTATATAGTCAATTACAATAATACCACTAAGTAACATTCACATTAATAATCAAACCTACGTAAAAGGTTAATATAGCTCTTGTAAAAGAGTTATGTTGATTTTGTTTTTAAAAGTAACAAAGTAATTTAACCTTTAAAAAAAATAAAAAAGACCATAATACCTATGATTGAAAGACATTTTGTGTTTTTCACTGTATTATTAAATTGGTAATTTTACTGTGCAAAAAAAAATTTACTAACTTAACCATGCACAAATTGTTAAAAACAATAATACAATGATAAAAAGACCATCTTGCCTCTAATGTCTAGATTAAAGGGTTTTTTTAGGGTAGAGGTATTTTTGTCAAATCACTATTTCATGGGTTTATTCCTAGAGCTATATGAAAACCTCATTTTCTTTTGTTTTTATTTTTTATTTTTAATTTAATTTGACTTGTCCTGATAAATTAATATGAAAAAAATTATTTTTCAAAACCTATTCTAGATCATATTTTAATTTGGACAGAAAAAGATATTTATCCAATAAATTTGGTAAATTAAGAGGGTTTACATAGATTTCTAGGTTAACATCAACAGTTTTTTTTCTTTTCAAAAAAATAAAACAAAACAACATTGCTTTAATAAAAAAATAATTAATCTAAATTTACATGATAACCATTAAGTTAATCTAATAACTTAATAACCCAAACATTTTTTAAGGTCCACCCGAACCCAATCTTACAACTTTGCATATAAAAAAGTAATGGAAACTGAGAAGTGAAGCTGAAGACTAAAATATTGTCTTTCTTCTACTTCTTCTTCTTCTTCTTCTTCTTCTTCTGTTTTTAAGCACAGAAAGCGAAGCTTCTCTTTCCATCATTATTACTATTCACCTTCTTTTCTCACACTCCCTCGCTGCTCTTCTTGACTCTGTTTCTTTCTCATTTCTTATAAAAACACACTTCCATACAAATACAAACACACTTTCACAGAGACTCGAAACAAAAGGTGAAAAATGGAGTTTGATCTTGAGAACTCTTTGACAAGCTTGGAAGAACACCAATCTGATACAGTCCCAAATCTCTTTGCCTCTGAATCTGATCACATGCCTTCAAGAAATTTCCTACACTGCTTGAAAACCTCTGGTTTCTATGTCTCCTTTCGTCAAGAAGCCATTTCTCTCATTTTACAGGTAAAAACACAACACTAATGACTGTAACTTACTTTTATGGATCTTGTGTTTTGTGTTGTAATAATGTTGTCTTAGCTTTTGGCAGGCACAATATTCTTGCAACTATGACGCCTACATACCTTACCTTGCTGTTAATTACATGGATCGATTCATTTCCAAACAAGAAATTCCGGTATGCAGTCGAGCTAGCTAAAATATATAAAATGTCTTGCTGTTTTGTTAAAATCCTTGATTTATTCTTGCTGAATTCTTGGTTCTTTGAAGCAAGGGAAGCCATGGATTCTTAGACTTCTAGTAATCTCTTGCCTTTCTCTAGCTGCAAAGATGAGGAACGCCCACTTCTCAGTCTCTGATTTTCAGGTAACAAACCATCGTATCTCCACATTTATTATTAGTTGGAAAAATGTGACACAAAGTTGGCCATGGAAACTTATGTGCATAGTTTGTTTAAGCAATGAAACAGGGAGAGGAAGCTGGTTTCATCTTTGACACACAAACCATTAATCGCATGGAACTTCTCATTCTTGATGCCTTGAATTGGAGAATGAGATCGATTACACCTTTCTCCTTTGTGCATTTCTTTATTTCTGTACTTGAACTCAAAGATCCATCATCCTCACAACCTCTCAAAGACAGAGCTACAGAGATTATTTTTAAGGCACAAAATGGTAACTCATTGCACTCACAAACTTTTGTGCAATTACTTTTAGCTTTATCCTTCTTATAGAGCTTCACCCTACGTTTTTGTTGCAGAAATCAAGTTTCTAGAGTTCAAACCATCTATTGTTGCAGCATCAGCCCTTCTTGTAGCATCCAATGAACTACTCCCATTGCAATTCCCTTTGTTCAAGTGCTCAATCTCCTCCCGTGCATTTGTAAATAAAGTAAGCAAGAAATAAACCAACACCCCACTTATTTATTTATTGATGTTTTAGGTTGTATATCTATATATTTATATCCTCTGCTCAGAATTGATGATTATTAATTAATGACCAATCATGGTTTAGGAGAAGCTGTTAAGCTGCTTTAATGCAGTGCAAGAAATGGAGGAGATGGAATGGTACGAGTCAATGTTGGATACAATGTCATGCACAAGAACCCCATTGAGCGTGCTAGATAGGCAATGTACAAAATCAGAAAGTGAGACCACTAGCACCACCAGCATCACCAATGGCAGTACAGTGCCAGAGATCAAGCGGCGAAGATTGAATGGCCACAGCAGCAAGTGATGGCAATATTTTGTTTCAGTTTTTCTCAGTTCTGATAATATTGGGACTCTGTAATCGGTCCATATCTCTTAGCATCATCAATGTCGCCACCACAACAGAAAACCCCCCCGAAAAAAAACGCCAAAAGTAAAGAAAGAGCTATGTTTTCAAGCAATAGAAACTCATTGCTATCTCAGTTGGCTGTGTCAAAAAAAAGAAAAAGGAAAAAAAAAGGAAAAAATTATTGCTCCTGCTTGCAATATTGAGACCATCTTCTCAAAAAAATAAAAAAATAAAAAATCATTTGGTTTTATGGGATCTTTGGGATGTACTGAGAAGGGTATTGGAATGGGACCACGAATTAAGGACAAGCTCACAAGACAACTTTGAATGTTACTTCTAGTTTTGTTTGTGCTTCTTGTTTATGGGGTGGAGTTTTGCTGTGTCCCTCGCATGGTGGCAGAGAGAGAGAGAGGTATATTTACCAAGATAATGTATTGTTACTTGAAAACTGCAAGAAATGAAGTGCATTTTTGGGTCAACGCATAGGAGAATATTAAATCATGCAAGGAAAAAAAAAAAAAGTCAGTAAAGATTTTTGAGGGAAATAAACTGTAGTAGTCGCAGTGGTTGTATGGATCAAAACCAAGTGCATGTGTGTGTGGGGATAAGAGAGAAGAAAACAACGTACAAGACACGTAGCTTTCTTTAAGATTATGGTATCTTTGTCGAAGAAATAAGCTATTCATGTGCTTCACACTTGAAAGCAGTTGGATTTTCATTAGTGTTTGGGACTGAGTTTTAATTTTTTATTAAAATTTAATTTTTTATTTATTTTTTTAGTTTTTTTTAATTGTTTTAATATACTAATATCAAAAATACATAAATAAATAAATAAATATTATTTCAACATTTTTCTAAATATAAAATTTTTAAAAGACAACAGCTTCTATAATTATAATAATAATAAAAAACACCTACCCTCAAGACCGCTATAGCCTTTGTTTGCTTATAATTTAATGTGGTTTGTCTGGTTAAGAGCAAATTATGGGTCGTTGTTGACCTTGTTTTATTCGGGCTTTAGACCATGGTTGATGAGCCCTCCTTTTCTGTTAGACTCAAATTCTTTTTGCTTTCGAGAATCGGACAAGGACTAGTTTATAATGCCGAGAGAATAAGAGGACGAACCCGTTTGTTTGGCGGCAAAGGTAGCGTCTCAAATTGTGTTGTAAAAGTGGTAGTGATTTTTTTAAAGTATTTTTTATTTAAAAATATATTAAAATAATTTATTTTTATTTTTTAAAATTTATTTTTCATATCTGCACCTCAAAACGATCTAAAAATATATAAAAAAATTAATTTAAAAAATATAAAATTTTAAAAAAACATTTTTAAAATGTAAAAACAAACACCTTAAATAAGTATTTACCTCCTAGCCAAGAGTGTGCCGATACATCGACAATAGGGTACAAAAAGCAGAAAATATTCCGTGCTAATAGCACATCTTTCACATAATTTTTTTTGACTACTCGAAAGAGAAATTTAACCTAGTTTTAATGTGCAAAAATTAAAGGAGAGAAAATTTGTTGATGTTAATAGCACTTCAGCTAGCTTCTGCTTGTGAATGAATTGAAAGCAACAGGTAGATTTGTGGCAAACAGGTAGATTTAGAGCGTGTTTGGCAGCGTAGTTGCAGGTGCTTTTCAAATAACTTTTCGTGTCAAAATGCATGTTAATGATATTTTTTTATTTTTTAAAAATCATTTTTGACATCAGCACATCAAAATGATCCAAAACATACAAACCATATTAAATTTTAATATAAAAAAAAAATTCAAATTTTTTAAAAACACAACCGTAACCGCATTCCCAAACAGGAACTTATGCGATCACAACACCACCAATTGAACCTCTGATGAGAATGTTTTCATAAAAAGTACACTCGTGAATCAAAGAAGACAGCAGAAGTTAGAAGACAGCACGTAACTGAAGGTGAAGGCTGTCCTAATTGTTTTCGACATGGGCCAAGGCCCCATAAGCCTACGTTGATTGGCCTATAGTATAATAATTACACCTTTGAAAGGACAGCAGCTTTTATTCTTGACTTCTTCTTCAAAATATTTTGCTTTAAAAAACAATATTAATTTTTTTTATATATTTTTAATTTACTGAATGTAATTTCATATAATAAAATATTAAAAAAATTACCGTGTATAATGTAACTATTTTTATAAATCTATTTTTATTGACGATTATAAAATGAATTTTTATTATTTCAGAACAGTAAAATATGCTCCCCGAGATATATAGTAACTAAACTAAACGTTAAGTAAAGGCACAGATCAACAACAACTACTTCCCTTTTTTAATTTATTTTTCATAACCTTTTCATTTCCTGAAAGTTGATTGAATTAAGAGAAAGGAACGATTTGATACTGGGGATAGGATAGTAAGCAAGTGCCCAAACCACAAGCGATTGTCTTGTAGGGAAAGAGAAGCTGAGGGTGTCTGGTCCAGCAGAATATAACAAGAGAAAGGGATCCTATGATACTGGGGACTGGGGGTCATCACCATCAGTACTATTGATATTCGAGCAATTAATGAAATATGGCCTGTTCTCTGCTTGCGCGCGCGCACACACACAAAAAGTAATATTGCCTGTTAGAGAGGGGATCAAACTCCTAACACAAGATTAGCACTAAGCAGCCCAGTGGGAAAGCTACTAAGCTTAGCAAATGGGTAAAAAAAAAAAAAAAAACAAGAAGAAAAAGCACACCCCTTTGCAGCTGTAGAGCATACAAACAGAACTAGAAAAGTCCACAGTGAAGCTTAAAAGATGAAGGATCCTGATGTTAATTTATTCCACAATGTATTGAACAATATTGATAAAGAGATAGCACATGCTCCGATTGGCTTCTTTTCAAACTGTAATTCACCTTGGTCAAAAAGCATAATTAATTTTAGTAGCCGTTAGTTTTGAGATAGAATATTCGTCATGTCAGCATTTTTACCTATCAAAGTTGATAAGAAAGTTTACTTCGATTCCTAGTGTACTCTTCTTTTTTACAAAATCCATCTGGACACTATCATGGTATTCTTCTAGTGGCTAGGGGTGAACATTTTTTGTTTAGTCTAGTTTTTACTTAAAAAATAACCAAACCAATTTATTTTTATTTAAAAAATAAAAATTGAAACCAGTTTAAACCGACCAGTTTCAGTTCGGTTCGGTTAATTAAAAGGAAAAAATAGAAAAAATCGATTTCATCTTGGCTAGGCATATTGAGCAGGTTTTTCTGAAATTGAAAATAAAGAAGTCAAAAAGAACAAGTGTCAGACGAAGATTTGGAAAAAATAATTTTCACAACATCCATGATAGTAGTCGCAGCATACTATGGCAAACCAACAACCTCGTAAGTAAATACGAGAAATGAATATATAATAGATCTATAGAAATCAGAAGAAAAGTTAGTAGTTGCTTTGAGCAATCTAATAAGTCTCCCTCTTGTTAAAATGAATCTCTCAAAACTCATGCATCTAATAGTGAGTGGTTGCATAAATCAGTTTGATTTAAAGAAAAGGACAAAAAGATTGAGAGATGAGAGATGAAGATTGAACAAGAAGGAGTGGGAGGGGGGGCTCCAGAGCTGCCGTTTGGTTGTTTAATTCATAAGCTCTCCTCTTCAGCAATCGGTTGTGCAAGGAGGGCGCCTGGGTTTGCTAGGTTAAAAGAAGAAACTAAAAGGTAGATGGGGGAAAGGTATTTATTGTACCACTAGTTTTTTTATTTTTATTTGAACCGGTTTGGTTTGGTCCTATTTATTCGGTTTCAGCCTTTTAAAACTGAAACTGAACTGAACCGATTTTTTTAAAATTTTTCTAATTGGTGTAATTGGTTTTTTTCAAAATTATGATTTTTTTATTATTTTTTTCTGGTTTTCTCGGTTTAATCGGTTTTTAATTTTTTTACTCACCTCAACTAGTGGTTAAGGCACTACTAAATCCCTATAAAGATGAGAATACAAGTTCAAGCCCTGAAAAGCGTATTTGTTAGGAGGGGCAACCATAAACTCGAACGAGATTGTTTCACACATTAGAGTGTGGGGATACCTAGGTATTAATAATAATAATAAAAACACCCATTTTGACTGGGCAACTCAATCCCTAACCTTGTCCAATCCATGTTTCATTTGGAAACATATTTTTTTTGGTACTTGAATGAAGTTTCATTTTAAAAAAAAAACTTGAAACGACAATGTTTTGTTCAAAAACATTGGGTTAACGCGCCATTTGTTCAAAAAACTTTAGTGTCAAGTAATGTCAAAGTACAGTATTTCATATTAATCCTATACCTATTCTCCAATAATTTTCCTAATCTCAATATGTTGCTTTTCACTGTTATATATAATAAGCATCACCAATAAATTGAAAAATTCTATCTTTCAATTTAATCAAATTTGTACATTTTCATTTGATGACAATTTTTGAATGATCCGCAAATGTGACATTACCTCTAATTGCTTCATCCAACTCCATGAGTTTATCTTTGTATCCACACATGTGGTTGCTGACTTCATTATCTAGATACCACATGTTCTCTTTATCTTGCATTCTTTTATCATGCACTAATAACATGGTGGCTTCCTTCTCTTCTTTTATCATAAGATTTACATTCTCATCAACTCTCTTGGTTGGACTCTAGTAACCCCTAGCATAATAATCTACATTTTAAAAATTATAGCATTTAACCTTAGATTTATCAAGCTTGGATTTGGATTGTCACTTTTAATGTAACTAGTCGACCGATCAACTTATTGAGGCTGTCATAACCTTCTCTTTCAAATCTGCATTTTCCTCCTCTTGTTTTTGCTTTGTCCATGTCTTCTACCCTATTGGGAATATCCAGATCTATCTTGTTTTCAAAAAAAGTACCTGTGCACTCATATCCTCTTGAATCTCATTGACTCTTTCCTTATTTGCTCATAATTTTCTCATGAGACATTGTATTGAAAGAACATCTATATTTTGTGACTCCTTTATCACGACCACCATATAATGAAACTTTTTTTGCAGCGAGAATATGATCTTCTCTACCACATGTGTCCCTTTCATCTTCTTCCCATATCTCTTCATTTGATTGTATATAACCAATACTTTGCATACTCTTGCAAAGCATTATGAAATATTCTCTGATTCAAGTATATGCAACTTTTTAAAGTCACCATGTAGCTTTTATAGATATACCTTTCTCACATTGTCAGCTTCTTGGTTTGATTCTTGTAAAACTTCATATGTTTGCTTGGCGATTGTTGCGTTGGCCACTATCTTAAAACTAGCATCATCCAAACTTCGGTGGATGATTGTTAGTGCTTGCTGATCCTTTCTTTGTGCCTTTTGCACAGTCTCCCTTTAGGCTGAAGTCAACGTTCCTCCATCCATAAGCTCCTTAAAGTCTTTTTCAATCATCTCATATACATCTTAGGAACCTAGCCAAGCTTTTACTTGAATACACCAAGTTTCATAGTTGTTATTTGTCAACCTATGACATTGAAGTGAGAAGTTTGGATTGGCTATATTAAATAATCAAACCTAAAATCATAAAGTTTTATTAAGTGTTTCTCTTTAAGCTCTCTTAGCTATTCTTTCTCTTTTATGTGCTATTTAATAATACTGAATTACAAGCCTTTTTATAATCATAAAGTTTTAGATAATCGATGAATTAAACTAATACAAGAAAATCCTAATCTAAGTAGGAATTGTATTTTACCGACTGAATCGGTCAATCGTTTCTCAACTAGTCGACCAATTTTTTTAATCCAACCGGTTGATAGATTTCCAACTGGTGGACTAATTCCTTTATTTAAAAAAAAAACAAAAATCGAGTTTATTTTTTAAAAATCGATGCCTTTTGGGAAAGAGAGTGAGAGAGTGATTAGGCAAGTGAAGAGGATGTATTAGCCCTGTTGGCAATTCAAAGCACGATTTGTGCAGACAAAAGTCATACTCATAAGTTTCATAAACGTAGGCAAGATCATGAATGCTTTGAATGCACCCTCACTTACATCCTTCTTATGTGTCAGCTATACATTCTCTTTCACTTTCTCCTCGATCTACTTATAAAAAGCCAAATTATGACCATGGCTAAAATGTCTGAAGTCCATCTTTGTGCATGTGTGTGAAAGAGAGGGAGATAATTACAAAGTACTAAAAGTGATGAGTTAAAATATTTGGTTAAGATTTTTATAAATAGAAAAAATCTTAACCATATAAAATGGGTATGGCAAACAAGTTAGGCCTAAAGAACTTGGGCTTGGTAGTCGGTCAAGCTCAAGGTAGCGTGGGTCTGCCAAACATGCCAGACCCAAAAAGCTTGGATTTAACAATTAATTAAGCCTAAAGCAGCGTGGGTCTGACAAATATGCTACACCTAAAAAGCTTGGACTTGATAGTCAACCAAGTCAAAGGCAGCGTGTGTCTGACAAATATGTTAAGATCCAAAGCATTTGAATTCAACCATTACCAAGTTTTAAGGCTATATGTCTGATACTAGACGATCTCCTAAAATATAAGTATTGAAGGTATGACAAACTATCATGCCTCTCATCTAGCATAATCATTTGTATTGATATAATGATTTCGCTATACTCATAGGTGTATACAAGGTCTCTAAAAGGACCTATCATATTTATCATCTCATTAATATATGTAAAGGATATTTGTTTCTCATTAATATCGTCGAAAACATAAAACCTCTTAGTCCTGCCCTTATCTAAAAATGATAAAGTTTAGGGAGTATAACTACCCTCATAGATTTCAGACAATTAGCTCACTTAAAACTCAAGAACAAACATCTATGTTTCTTAAATTTAAGGTTTTTTTAAGACATTTATTACCTGGATGGTTCAGGGGGTATAAATACCCCATGAACCATCCGGGTAAGGGTTCATAACTTTTTTATCCCATAAAATAAACTCTTATAGATTTTAAAACATTATCCCACTTAAAACTCAAGAACGAATATCTATATTCCTTAAATTTAAAAATCTTTTAAGACATTTATTACCGGGATGGTTTAGGGGGTATAAATACCCCCTAAACCATCCGATAAAGATTCATAACTTTCTATCCTGTAAGATAAACTCTTATAGATTTCAGAGCATTAATCCACTTAAAACTCAAGAACACACATTTGTGTTCCTTGAATTTAAAGCTTTTTAAAGATATTTATTATCTTTTCCCCCCAATTAGAACTGTCTTTGCAGGTACTCAAGTTTTTACCACAAGTCTGAAATTTATAAGACTAAAAAGACGAAATCCAAATACTTGGACATGTTAATTATCCAATTCAAAACACTAAATAACTTGTTATTTATGTATCTTAGATTTTAGAATATCATAAAAAAATTTTCTTTTTTTCACATTAGAAGGGACTTCAAATGGTGATTCGTTCATCGGTAAGGGAACATAAAAACTAGAGGTGTTCAAAAAAACTGAAAAATCGAGAAAACAGGAAAAAAATTAACCGAAAAAACCGAACCTTGAAAAAAACCAATTAAACCGATTAAAATTTTGAAAAAACTGACCGGTTTGATTTTGGTTTTTTAAGCTTGGAACCGAAAAAACCGAACCGAACCAGAACCGAAAAAATGAAAAAAAAACCGAGCCAAAACCGAAAAACCGAGCCAAACCGGTTTGAACCGGTTTTTGTTCTAAAAAACCGAACCGAAACCGGTCGGTTTGAACCGGTTTTGGTTTTTTTTTTAAAAAAAAAATTGATTTGGTTACTTTTTTTTATAAAAACTAAACCGAATCGAAAATGAACACCTCTAATAAAAACATTGAAAATTGCACGTTCACACACACATACATGTGTGTGTGGAAAATATAACATATGTGTGTAACTATATTGTAATTGAAAATTGCAACTGGCATTAATTTTTCTATTTCCTCTCTCTCGACGTCGGCCGACCAATTCTCATGCATGGTCAGAAGTTCCATTTCAAGACAGACATATATATATATATATATATATATATATATATATATATATATATATATATATATATATATATATATATATATATAGCCCAAAACACTTTTCATGGATCAACTATATATACAGTAATTGTAATGTAATTAATGGTAAAATACACGTATTCGGCTCTTGCATGCGTTTGTTTGACAAAACACTAGCCACCATGTCTTAGGCATCTTTCTTAGCAAAAATTACTTTAGCTTAAAAGCAGTAAGAAACCAATGAATTATATAACTCAACTGATATTATCAGTATCTTCTTCTCTTTAAAAAAAAAAATTCAAGTTCAAACAAACACCAAAAAAACTATTGCAAACAGCATACTCTTCTTTCATCAGTGTGAATGATAGAATTACTGAAGTATCAATCAAACTTTTTATGTTAATAGGGAAAGCAATTTAGAATTGTCTTAGTATCCAGTCAAGATTTATTCATATTTTCCTTCTATAATTATCCATGTAGTCTAACCTGAAAACATCATTCTCTTCCTTGTGATATTTACAAAGCTCTAAACAGAGCCAGATTTCAGGCACTCACAAACTAGAGGTGAATGGATGCATCAAGAACAAGCAAAAACAACATTACTTGGTTACAACATATAAACAGTGAGAAACGGTGCCCACAGCAAGGAAGACTGTTCACGCAGCAGGTGTCTAAGATTTTTAGTATGTTCAGGATTGTGTTGGTTGCTTTAATATTACTAGTAGAGAGAGAGAAGAGATCAGGAGAGAAAAAGGAAATGGAGAGGAAAGGAGAAGAGGGGAAACGAATAAAGGAAAAAGGGAAAAAAAAGAAAATAAGGAATATTCTAATTTTTTATTAAAATTTAAAAATGGTGTTAACGTAAAGTTTAATTTCTGAAATTACAGGGGAAAGTGAAATTGCGTGCAAACTTTATTAAAACCAGAGTGATTTTTCCTTAATTGTTTTTATTTAATAACTAATAGTTATAGGAGATGCCAAACCCTACATAACCTTATCTTAAGATGTCCTAAAAATAATATTCCAAAAACATTGATTTAAAACTAGATTTTAATTTGAACAACTAAGCTATGAAAAGTTCAGTAACAATTGTATAACAGCAAGGTTAAACAGCCGACAAGTAGCAGAATAATATTGCTGGAGGACTAAACATTTCACTAATGTCTAATCAAAACATGTACGTACTCTAGAATTTAGCTAAGGCCAGGACTTTTCCTGTCTGCATAATCAAAATTCAAAGAGGGGATTTTATATTAAGAAAAGGGTAGGTTGAGACGATGTTATAATTATTGAAAATTCATAGATCCAGATCCAGGGCTTCCCTTGCTTATTAAATTTAAAAACACTTCCCTTTCATCAAAATGCATGTGGTTACCTTCCACTTTTATGACTAAACTATTGACTATGGTCTATGGAGACAAGCACGAAAGGCTAAGTAGTGGGACTTTGGGAGATTATGATTTTTAATTTGTAAGTAGATTTCCTTGGATAATTGAATATGTACAGGCCCATTTGGAAGAAATAGATACTTAAAAGAGGATAGTGAATATAAACATTTTCATGTACAATCATCGTAATCATCCAGTAATACAGTGAAGTGATTAAGATCCCATTTTTGTGAGGACATTTGTTGTTATACCAGGAGATTTGAGAGCAAATCATCTTTAAATAAAGTTTTTATGGAGTGTTTTTCACGGCTTATTTTATTATTATTTGATATAATTAATGTCTAGCTCCGGTTTAATTAACACCTTCTCCTTGAAACATTCGATCATTGCACGGCACATCAAAAATCTGCGTCTAAACCATTAATAGCTTTGGATTTTTTTAGAAATTATGGAAGAATTTCCATGTGGCTTGAATGAGAGTGGCAATTTTTAAGATTATATATATATATATATAGCAGGGGCTAAGTCCTTTCCACAGTCCATGTTTATGATTTGGAGAATTGCAAAAGCCTGCCAACTATGCACCGATTTTCGAATCTCTAATAGTTTTTCTTCTCTTCAGTTTCAAAACTTTTTATAAAGCTTTAATTCGGTCCCCTCATCCATATATATTAAAATATTGCATCTAAATTGTAAAAAGTGTTCCTTTCTAGTAACAATTCATGAAATGTTTGCCTAGAAAAATCATTTGAGAATCTCTCACTAACTTTAAAGGCAATTAAGACAGAAAAAATATTTGAGGAGGAAAATGAAAAAAACACTTTCGCGCGAGTAATTTTGATACATCAAAACTAAATCCTCTTTTATTCACATCTGAAGCCTCGATCGTGTCTATAAATACAATGGTACATCGATCTAGGAAAAGTTTTCTATATTTTTAATAATCTAAAACTAATTATAAGTAAGCACTCTTTTGATTCACAAATCAATCATAATCTGAAATCCAACATTATCCTACCATCAAACGTCCTACATTATAGAGAAATCATAGGACTGACAATCGTGGTTAAATACCATAGAGTAATTAATATTTGTCATGAAATTTTATCTGTGGGCTTGGTACCCCCATGATGAGCCAAGTTTTTATCAATATATTTTTATCTAAAAAATATCGGATCAAAAAAGATTTACGGGTATAAATTTTTAGAAAAATAAGCATGGTCAGTGAAAGCATGTTGTACTTGACAGTGTGCCAAGCCCTGAGATGCTAGACGTGGTAGTGTGCCAAGCCCCGGGCACACCCAAGGAAATGCGCATCCTCCCTTGAGCACGCCCAATGGAATAACCATTTTTCATTGGCATAACCAAAGGAATGAGGTAATGTGAGTCTGACAAACATGTTAGACCTATTACACTTAGACTTAATAGTCCGCCAAGTCCATTGCACTTGGACTTGACATTTAGCTAAGTCCAAGGTAACGTGAGTTTAGCAAACATGCTAGACCAAGGCACTTAGACTTCATAGACCGCGTCACTGATAAAGTTCTAAAAAATCTAAGTAGCCTAGAAATAGGGTTTTCGAGTTGGATAACCAGTTAATCAATTGATCCTAACAATCTTATTCATTCTTCCTAGCTAAGGTGTTTGATAGCATATATTTGGTGCTTGATAAGTCAAGGTGGCTTGCGACTAGTACCTGTATAAGATCCCTTTTGGTGGAGGTGAGAACTCTCTAATGCTTAAAAAAGTATCTTTTTAGAGAAAAAATACAAAAATATTCTAGAAAGAGATGCTCTGAATATATATATATATATATATATATATATATATATATATATATATATATATATATATATATATACCAGATAAACAGGATAAATAGTAAACAGATAAAATAAACAGTAAACAGGTAAACAATACGTGGCGTTGTTATACCTGAGAATGATCTTAAAAGATCGGGTCACAGGTTTCCAGCCTATATACTGATTTTATAAAAGGAATAATATAAACAGATTTCTGATGCGAATGAACAAGGCAAGACCAACAATGTCAGGATCCTTGATCAAACACAGAGCATACTTAAATATAACAAAAATAAAAGAACGAGAACAGATATAACAAAAACGTAGGTAAAAATAAGATTATCTTACTTAAATTTGTAACAAAATTAATACAGGAGATATTGGTTACAGAGGAGAATGGAGATGGGTTACAGTTTCGAGTTTTTTGGGGAGAGTAAAATTTTCTAGGGAAAAGATTAGTCTGCCTCATGAGGATTTGAAGTAGCTTTTTATAGACGAATTGGCATGAAAAGGGCCAAACTGTCCCATGGAAAAGTTCTTCAGCACCTATGTGAACCCATATGGTGAAGCTGCCTTTGTTGTCGTTTTGCCACCTACACTTGATTTGTTGGTTTGTAATAGCAGGTAAGATTTGTAGAAAAAAGGCCTAAAACAGATGGGCCTAGAGATAAAAAGGACTCAAAACATATGAGTCAAAAAGAAATGGGCTCTAAACAGATGAGCCTAAAAAGACCTGAAGTACTCTTTTTTTTTCTTTCTTTTTTTAACGTCGCTGGATGGATGGCAGGATACCAAAACAGTCATCTTCATTATCATTGCCAAGGGAAATGGCAGGAGATGTTGAGCCAGATGAGCTGGATTGGGACAAGACCGTTTTTAGGTCTTGGCTTTGTATAATTCCTTTTACTATTTGTAGGTATTCTTCCTCAGTTCTAGCAGAGGCAAGGAGAGCTGCCGTTTGAGCCTTTCTGGCTAAGAACTTTGATTAAGGATGAGGATCAATGATGGGAGCTGTCTGATGTTTTTGTAATCATTCCGTAACAGCTAATTTTGAACTTTTGGACTCAGTTGTAAAGGAATCCCACCACTTGATTTTGAATTTGCGAATAAGTACTGGATGTCCATTTTGTAGATTATAATCATAGAACCATGAACATACCCACGGAACAAAAAATTTGGTACAGAAGATAAGGAGGGAAGCAAAATATCTTTCAGAAGGAGCTGGTTGGAAATTGTTTTTGAAATGTAGATAACCATTTTCAACTAAAGGATGTTCTTTAAGGTAGTCAACATGACAACCATAAAAGTCCCACCATTAAAGGAACCAGATGGGGAGATTTGTAGTATTCATGGTACTGTGGAAGTAGAAAAGCCAAGAATGGCTATGATTTTGATTTTGTATGAGGAAGGCATTAAACCATGCCTGTTGGTAATCCCAATATGTGTAGGTGGTATTGAAGTCTTGGGGGCTTGTTCGGTATTGTATGGGGAAGGAGAGAGGTTGATGCAGGGGTTGTCCACAATCTTGAGGGTGGATGACTTTGTGAATAATGCATGTAGAGTATGTTGGTTCAGTGTGATCAGAATGTAAATGAAGTGTTTGAATTTGACGGAATCGGTAATTTCAAGGATAGTTGCATAATAGGATTGTGGTTGAGCCAGATTCCAAGGTTTGTAGTGCCATTTTAGAGGGAATATTTTTGAAGCAGCAATGGAAGGGTTTTCATGGTAAAATCCTTCTTCCATAGTTAAAATATTTTGGAAAGCATTTTAGAAAATATATTTGGATTTGGTTTTTGGAAAACTAGTTTGTTGCAAGGAAAGGAGGGGTTTTGAAGATGAAATGCCTCCTTGGGGTTTTGAAAGGGATTTGGAAATACTACCTGTTTGAGATACGGAGTCACTGGAGGCTTGTTGGGACACTTTTTGCAATGCCAGGAGTAATTCTGGCGATTTGGATATAGTGTCAACCCAATGTTGAACTGCGTCTGTTTGTACCTGTGGTGGTTTTGTAGTTTCTTCGTCTTCAATAACTGCCTCATACCAAGATTTGATAGGCTTGGCAGCTAGGATGGCTGAAGACATGAGTTTGGTAGAAGGCTTGGGGCTCTCTGGTTTTGTAGGCTGTGTTTGAGGGGCTTTTCCCTTGTCCTTAGCTTTTGCTTTAGGAGGCATCAGGACCTATTTTGAAGGAATTCTCGGGTTAGGAAATCAGGGATGGAATTTGATTCTCCTTTAATGTAAACAATATCGAAATCAAAAATACTTAAAATGGCTTGCCATATGGCAAAGATTTGTTTGGAAGCAAGATTTTGGACATCTTTTTAGAGAACTTCTTTTGCGGATTTGCAGTCAACACGTAAGGGAAATTTTTGATTTAATAAATCACTTTGAAATTTTGTAATACAAAGAACAATTGAAAGGATCTCCTTTTTTATAGTAGAGTAATTTTTCTGGCAGTCATTCCAGTGGGCAGATGTGTACTGGAGTATTTGTTCTTTGTTATCTTGTAACTGTTTAAGAATTCCACCATATCCTAGGTCAGAGGCGTCAGTTTCTACAATCTTAGGGGCTAAAGGGTTAGCTAAATGGAGGAGAGGAATAGTTTGGACTTGTTTCTTAATCTGTTTGACCAGGTTGGTATGGAAGTCAGACCAAGGAATGGGGTTGGCTTTTAACCTGTCATGTAAGGGTTTGGATAGACGACTAATATTGGGGTAGTAATCCAAAACATAATTGAGACTACCTAAAAATCTTTGCAATTGGGTTTTATCAGTGATTTTGTCAGGAAACTTATTTGTAAAGTTTAAAGATCTCTCTATTGGTGTTACGGTACCTTGGTAGATGTAATGACCGAGGAAACGGACATGGGTTTGAAAAAGAGAAATTTTTGTTTTAGCAACAACTAAACCATTTTGTTTGGCAGTATGGAAGAAGGTATGTAGATGCTTGAAATGTTGTTCTATAGAATGTGAAAAAATAAGCACATCATCAATGTAAACAATGCAGAATTTTGAATGTGCATTGAATATGTCATTCATGATGCGTTGAAATTCTGATGGTGCATTTTTTAGGCCAAAGGGCATTACATTCCATTAGTATTGGCCAAAAAGAACTGTAAAAGCAGTTTTGTACCTATCTTTGGGATCAATCTGGATTTGCCAAAATCCAGATTTCATGTCAAATTTAGAAAATATGAATGTGGAGTGCAATTTTTGTAATAAATCTTTTTTGTTGGGGATTGGATACCTGATCCATTTTAAAGCAGAATTTAGAGGTTTGTAGTTGATCACAAGTCTTGGTGTGCCCCTTTCTATTTTAGAATTTTTATTGACATAAAAGACCGCACACGACTAGAGTGATCTAGACTTTTGGATAAGACCTTTAGACTCGAGATCATGGATTTCAAGTCTGCAATGCTGTTCTAAGTCAACATTCATTTGTATAGGTCTTGCTTTTGTAGGTATGAGTTTTTCTGAAAACGTATCTTCATAAGAAAGATCAACGATGTGTTGTTTTCGCTTCCAAAAAGCATTGGGTAAGTCTGAACATATCTGTTGTTCAATCTTATTTTGGAAATCAATGATTTTCTTTTGTAAATCAGAACTTTGTAATTGTTTGGTGAGACGACAAAAAGAAACGTGGTTTTGTAAATCATGTAGATGAAATTGTTTTCTATGAATCAGTGCATTGATATGACAGGTATGTATGGAACATGCTTTAATCAAATTTAAATTTCTAGTTTTAGATTTTTCTAAGAATGGAAAAACAAGCTTGGTGTGATTAATTTTGGAAGTAATATAGTCATGATGTGCTTGATATGGAGTGATCATGTCAATAAATGGAGTGCCAAGAATGATGGTATGATTGATGTCTTTTGTAACAACGAAAAATGTTTTAAGAGAAATGCCGTTGTTGAAAACGGAGGCTTGGGTTTTTCCTGCAATATGTAATTTGGAATTGTTAACAGCAGAGAGTTTTTCAGAGGTATTTTGTAAAAATCTTTTTGGAACCACGCCTTCTTTGATGCAGTTCAAATCTGCACCTGTGTCAAATAAGGCAATAGTATCAAGCTTGAAAGCTTCTGAGAAAACAAGAGTAATTCTAATTAAAATTTTTCTTGGAAGATATTTGGGTTAGTACGTTTAAGAAATCATCTGGAATATGCTCAATATTTGTAAGTGTATGTGGTAATGCATGAGATTCAATGGTTTGATCTTCTGTATCAGACTCAGTATCAGACGGGCTTTCAATTTTGGACAGAAGATGTTGTAGTATGGCAGAGTCTTTCTGTTGGGCTTGTTTGAGGATTTGTAATTCGAATTTGAGGGTTTTTATCTCAGACTGTAATTCTGAAATGGTGGCTGTGGTTCTGGATTTCTTTTTGCCAAGAATTTTTGTAAGATCATTGGTATTGGTGCTAGCAGAGGGTAACATAGAGCGGTTAGACGGGGGGTGCTCCGATTGGCTGAAGTCTTTCAATAATTTATCCAAATAGGTTTTTTGAAATTGGGGATCATCAAGTAGTCTGATAGCCTCAAGAATGAATTCCTGATCTTGGGTCAAGACGTTGATTTGTTTGGAATTTGTAGAAGCATCTGAAGTAGCACTGGTGGTTGCTATTTCATCGATTTGGAATTCTTCTTCAGAAGTGTCTGAAGGAGAGTGGTCATTGTCTGTAGCCTCAATGTAGAGATTTTGTATTTGGTTGATGGTATCTTCATCTATTTGGAGTTCATGAAGTTTAATATTGACCTTGTAGAAACGGGATGTATGTCATTTCTGGTTACATTTATAGCAGGTAATGTTTTTAGGGTCAAATTTTGTTTTAGGTTTCAACTGGAAAGGTTTGTGCGGCTTGGTAAATTTGTAGGGCTTTTTGTAGTAAGGTTGATCTGGTTTAGAATAGAATTGTTGTCGGTTTTTATGTAGTGATCGTTTATAAGGAGGTCTCTGGCTTGAATATTTTTTGGGATGTGAACAGTTTCCACTGCAGAAGGGTTTTTTGGTGGAGAGGTCGAACTGGTGACAGAAACTACCAAGTTCTTGCCTGGTTCGTTTCATTTCCCACTTTAGGTGCTTCTGGAGTTTAAGATCTTGACAGATCTTCAGACCTTCTTTTTTAGTAAAGCTTACAAGTTCACCGTATGTGAGCTGGTCATATGGTATGGTTTTTGTTGTAAAGGTATCTTTGATTTTGTTTCTAACCTTTTCCCCTAAGAGAAGAGGTAGTCTTGCAAGGAATTTTTCTTTCCAGAAAGGTTGGTTTGAATCTTCCCTAAGCATGACACGGGTAAGGAAGGTGTTTTTATACCATTGAAAGTCACTTAGTTTTTTACATCTAAGGTTGGAAAGGAGTTCAGCATTTTTTTCTTTCAAATGGGAAGGGTCTCCAACAAAATGTAGGGAAATTGTAAGAATAAGGGTTAACACAGCGTCTTGGATGGTGTTTCCGGATGGGTTAAGGATGGGTGTTTGGTCCTCATATATTTGAAAGGAGTTTAGGATATGTAGGTGATCTGTGTCAGTGAGATGGTAATCCCACCATCCTTTTAACTGGCCAGAGAAACCAGCAATAAGGAGCTCAGCAATAGCTTTATCAGGGGTTCCTGTCTGGGTTTTGTATGCATTGGCTGCCATAGTCATTTGTTGGAGGGTGTTGAGGATATTATATTCGGACATTCCATCTATATTCCATTCATAGAGGGAAGAGGCATTATATTTGTGTTGAGTAAGGATAGTTGGTTCAGTAGAGAATGAAGATTGTGAATATTTGATTTGAAGGTTTTGTGGTGTATTTATAGCTCGTGATTTTTTTTCTTTTTACACTAATAGAATTTAATGAGGTATGAACATCCCTTACATCTATATTAATATTTGATAGAAATATGACGGGTCTCTAAAGGACATTTATACATCTAAAAGGTGAAGGAAGATTAGAGTCTAAGACATTAAATATAGCTGAGTCCATAGAAGTTGAGCTCTTCCCCTAAACTAAACCCAAGAGAGAAGGGTCATCCCCTTGGAGTACATGCTCCGGGTAGGATGGTCATCCCCTTGAACGTGCCCCAGGTAGGATGGTCATTACCTTGGACTCGGCTAACTACCAAGTCCAAGTGCCTTGGGTTTAACATGTTTACTATACCCACATTACCTTGGACTTGACTAATTGTCAAGTCTAAGTGCAATGGACTTGGCGGACTGCCAAGTCCAAGCGTCTTAGGTCTAACATGTTTTTCAGACTCAAGTTACTTTGGGTTTGACTTGTTCGCCAAACTCATATTACCTCATTCTCTTGGGCGTGTCAATGGAGAATGGTCGTTACCTCTGACTTTGCTAACTGCGAAGTCCAAGTGCCTTGAGTCTGGCATGTTTGTCAACCCCACGTTACTTTGAACTTGGCTAAATATCAAGTCCAAGTACCTTGGGTTTCGCATGTTCACTAATCCCATATTACTTCATTCTTTTGGGCATGTCAATGGAGGATGGTCATTCCCTTAGACGTGTCAATGGAGGATGGTTATTGCCTAAGGCGTGCCAAAGAAGGATGGTTGTTACCTTGGATTTGGCTAACTGTCAAGTCCAAACGCTTTGGGTCTGGTATGTTTGCCAAATCGATGTTACCTTGAACTTGGCTTAATGTCAAGTCCATGTACCTTGGTTTTGGCATGTTTGCCAAACCCACATTACCTCATTCCTTTGGGCGTGCCAATGGAGGATGATCATTCCCTTAGACATGCTCGGGGCTTGGCACACTGTCAATCTCAATCGCGTCTGGGTCTAGTTAATGTCAGACCCAACATTCCCAACGCTTGGCACCCTACCAAACTCATTCATGTCTGGCTCTAGCTAGTGTCAGATCTAGCATACCCAGGCTTGACATACTATCAAGTCCAATCGTGTTAGGCATACTCGGTGCTTGGCACACTGCCACGCCCAACAACCTGGGGCTTGGCACACTACCCAGCACGCCTTTATTAAGAGCGTGTTTGGCAGTGTGGTTGCGGGTGCTTTTCAAATAGCTTTTCATGCCGAAATGCATGTCAATGATGTTTTTTTCATTTTTTAAAAATCATTTTTGACATCAGCACATCAAAACGATCCAAAAGGTACAAACCGCACTCAATTTTAGCAAAAAAAAAATCAAATTTTTTGGGAACGTAGCCGCAGCCGCGTTCCCAAACGCTGCCTAAGACATGCTTGTTTTTCTAAAAATTTATACTTGTAAATCTTTCTTGATTCAATGTTTTTTGATAAAGATATATTGAAAAATACTTGGTTTATCAGTATATATGTTAAATGAAAATACCCTAATTTATTGAACTTAATATGGATGGATGTAGCAAAGGAAATCCGGGTGCTGCTGGTTCAGGAGGACTTCTTCGTGATAGCATGGAATCTTGGATTATAGGTTTTGCTCAACACTGGTTATAACTGCTCTTCGATTAAGGCTTAATTGTGGGCAGTGATATGCAGTTTAGAGTTGGCCTCGAACTTGGGAATTAGAAAACTGGTTCTTGAGTCAGATTCAACTCTTGTCATCGACTTTATCTCGAGAAATCAAAGTAAGGTGGATGCAAACTATGCTTTAATTGACAAGGCCAAGAGGTTGTTGGATAGAGACTAGGAGGTGAAGATTCAACATGTTTATCGGGAAGCAAATCTAGTTGTTGATTGATTAGCTAATTTTATACTATGACGTGATTGGATCCTGTATTCCACTCTTAGTTTAATCTTTAGGTTTGTAAAGCACTGATTTTCACCCAAAAAAAAAAAACAATTTTTCTATTAACAAAAGAGGCATTCAATAGCTAAAGAACTAAAAGAAACACTAGCGCCGGAAAGGCCATGCCAATTGCAACTTGATGTGGTGAGGATCTTGTGGAGCCTGCAGTATTGCCAAGTGACAAGCATATGTGAATACCAGCTGACGATAAAAATGAACTTGGACCGACATTTCCAATAAATAAATTAGAAAAAAAGTAGTCTCAATTAAAGCATAAATCAATCTAAAATACCCTTAATCGTCAAATAAAAGAACTATAGTTTAATGAATTCACTGAACTCACCTCCGTTTGCTGGGGTAGAAATATTGTAGAACTGGTAATCATGGTACCACAAGCTACAGCTAAACCCATAAATATCCCAACTTCTCTTATTTCCAACTGAGTTTTTGTAAGTCACCAATTGAAATTCCAAGCACATGCCACAATCACTCTTGCTGAGATCTCTGGTGCATTGAGCCATGCCATACCTCTTTCCGTTCTGTCCAATATCCAATACTGCAGTCTGGTACATTAAAGGCTGGCTCGGAGTTGTAGATACCAGCGTGTTCGTGAAGTTAAGTGCTTCTGAGACCACTTTTGGATCTTCAAAATTGGTATCGTTGTAACTTGCCATTCCTGATTGATCCCATCCACCGAAAAAGCTCGTGTTTGAGTATCGTAGGAAACACCACGTAAACCAAAGCGTTGCATTTCTACTGTTTGAGCAGCCTTGTACCATGGTAACATTCTTGATGCAGGCGGCACAGTCTGCGGCGGAAATATCACCTCTACATTGTGCAAGGCCATAGATCTTGTTAACACCTTTTCCGGCTTCGGTCGTGTAGAAGCCATCGTGGATAGGCCCGTTTGCAGCAAGTGAATTCAGCATACCGCTGAGATTGGCTTCGTATTCACTGCTATTGGTAGCCCTATCAGATTCAGAACATTGTGAACCGGTATTCACATTTGTGTCAGCATGGCAAGGGCTCGATAACAACAAAGTTGAAAATATAATGAATATTAACATCTCCATGTTTTTTTGAATCTAAGGGAAAGGTCATGAATGGGCTAAGTTCTCTATTTATGTTGATATCATAATCAAAACTATCAAATCGTTGCATTTTTTGCCTTTTTCTATTGTAAAGTCAACTCCTTATGCTTTGAATGTGTTTAGCACTATGAAATAGAATAAGTCAATGAAACGTAGCTACACTTATTTATATCATGAATGCTTATGCTTAGCGGTATATATAAAATTAATGTAATTCAAATTATTTGCTTAAATTACGCTTGAGATAGATATGCTTAGCAATATAAAAATTAAAGTCAATCCAAGCGTAGCTTGTTGCTTCTGGGTGCATGTTGTTGCCTTCTACGTACAGTCATCACCTAAACCATGGACTTGGAGACAGGCACCAAAGGCTACGTAATGGGACTTTGGGAGATTATAATTTTTAATTTGTAAGTAGATTGTCTTGGATAAATAAATAAATAAACAGGTCCCGTAATGAATGAAATCATTATCATTTACCTCATCCTAATCTAATGAAAAAATAGAATTGAAAGTTGTACCAGCAAATCTATAACTTGTGCTTAATTATTTAATTAATTTTAATTAACAGCAAATCTGAAGATGATTGAGAGGAGCTTGAATCATTATAACCTAGTGTCACCGCGCTGGACAGCTTATGAGAGATCAAACATTCTCAAGTGGTTCTATTTGGTCATTGCATGTGCCCACTACAGTGCAAGAGCTTTTGCAGCAGCTCGTATAGAGGAACTATGCTCATTAAATCAATTACACTTTTTTTGTTGATCCTGTTATGCAAAGAGTTATCAAATAAATTATAAGATTTAAAGTTCTTTTAAAAAAAAGAAAAGAAATATGCTTAGCATTACCTGCTCAAACCTTGATAGGATTAGAATAATTTTATTATTATTATTTATGTGAGTATCTATCCTAACTTTTATCCATCTCGATTAATTTTACATGAAATCATTTGATTGATCGAATACACATGTACGTATAAAATAAGTATAAATATTTTAGAAAGATTTAACATGTGACACATAAAATCATTTGATTGGTCAAAAACACATGTGAACATTTGTTACGGATGGAAGAACATATGAAAATTAATAAAAAGTAATTCTCAAAAATTGTTTATTTTTTTTTTTAATTACAGTTGACATATGTTTAATTTAAAATGGGAAGGATTATAGCTTCGGTTTTGAAAGATTAATTTGGTTTTTATCTTGAGAGAAGTACTCTGCTAGCGACAAGCTTCAACTTACCATGGAACAGTACAAGAAAGTTTTGCTATTTGAAAATGTATGGTGAAAAGACATCCTTGTTGAATAGGGCTTGGCGAAAGCATTGAATGGAAATGATGGAAAGCTAGAGGAAATAGAGTATGGCGAGAAGGAGTAGTTCGAATCTAACTGCATATATAAGCACGTTCAACTTTGTATTGCTGATGGCATTAATTAATAATGTTATAGATGAAAACTTGATGCCTGTGATATGAAAAAAAGTTGAAAAATCTTTTTTCTAGCGGAGTTTGATCGATCAGTTACATTTAAATGGCAACTTTATAAGCTAGAAACAGAAAAAATGAAAATCCCATAAGAATTTCGGATCAATAGTGGAAAATTGATGTAAAGATTAAGGCAGAATACAAGGTTATTCATTTGCTTCTTACCTCTCTTCCTTGATTTCTACAATTTGTTGTATGGCAAGGATATAGTAAGTACAGGCTATGATGCCTTTTATCAAGATATATTAAGAGAGAACCATCTAGGTGGTGGCCCAGTGGTAAGAGCTTGGGACCAAGAAGTTTGCTCCCTCTATGGTCTCAGGTTCGAGCCCTGTGGTTGCTCATATGATGACCACTGGAGGCTTACATGGTCGTTAACTTTAGGACACATGGGATTAGTCGAGGTACGCGCAAACTGGCCCGGACACCCACGTTAAACTAAATATATATATATATATATATATATATATATATATATATATATATATATATATATTAAGAGAGTCAAATCAAATATAGTCTATACAAGTAAATTAATGGAGGGGTGAATTGCAGAGGAAGGTCAACTTCATACATATCTCATAGTCGTAGGTTTATATGCGAAGGGCATTCAATTATATAAATGCAAAGAATTTCATCACATCAAATGTGATTGTCATCGATTAAAGAAGACAAATAAAGATTACATTACAATCACAAAATCTATTAGAACACCTATAGCAATTCATGGTGACTCAATTTTTTAACTATTTTTTGTTCTCCAATTTTTATTTTTAATTACAACCTTTTATACCCAAATTATTAACCATTTAATTAAAGTTTGTTAACAAAAGAAAGAATTCAATTAAAAAAAATAAACAAAATGTCAAACAAGGAGAAATCACGTGATCAATCTCAAATTCAATAGAAAAGTCTTTTTAGTCCATCTATTTTCCTTTTCTTACTTTTATAGTCCTTTTAATTTTTATAATTTTAAGTTTGCTCTAAAAATTTATTTTCTTAACAGTTTAGTCCATAAGTTTTAAAGAGAAGAGAGAAAATCGCCTGAAAAAATAAAATGAGAGAAAAGGTTGGTGAATAGCCACCTTCGACAATGAAACTCAATATTCTTGGTGTAAATAGATTCTATTCGACTACGAGAGTTCGATGGTAGTGTTTTTTTCTACAAACATGCCTGAAAAGGTAAATTGGGTTCTGTTTGGATGTTTTTTTATTCAATTAATTTATATTTGTATGTGCATCTATTTTTTATTTCTACTATAAAGATTAGTTTATCGCTTTAATAATTATTTCATGATAACAACTCTTTTTTATTTATCAGTTCATATATTTCTTAATTTATTTTATAAAACATAAATAGTATCTTTTCATTTTTTAATTTGAAAAGATATCTTAAGAATTGAATTTCATAATTTGTTTTAATTTTTTTTATAAGTTCAATGTAGTCTTAAACAAATATTTCGGTATTGAGTTAGTGCTTTAACTCTAATGAATTATTGACACTTAGCTCATTCTTTACTATACAACTTCACTATATAAATAACACAATGAATCAAAAAGAACAAACATCTTCTTTTTTTTTACACATAAAAAAAATACTATTTTTATCTTCTTGAATTTATACATACTTGTCATCTAAGAAAAACTTAAATATTAATTTAAGTATTAAAGTATTTTTTATTTAAAAAAACATGTTTTTATAGAATTAATACAAACTCAAAACTCATAGAAAAGTCAATTTTTATGTGAAGTATTTCCACGACTTCATCAGAATCACATTCAAACCAAGGATGCTTTTGAAGTTTTTCTCGTCATAAACAACATGAATAAACCCCCTACTTGGACCAAATTCAACATGAAAGTAAGGGAAGTTTTAGGGGATTGACCCACGAAGTCCTTTCTCACTTGTATCAATGAGCATTGGTATAAAATAATTCTTAGCTAGGTCAAATTTTAAATAGATAGAAATGAAACAATTAGTATTAGGAAAACTACAAGTATGCCCTCAACCTATTAGATAGGTTTTGATTTGGTCCCTCTCCTCCGGACTACGTCCACACTGTCCTCACCCCATCAAAATTCCCCTCTATTTTTTCCCTTTAACCCGTCAATTTTAGCTATCACGATACATTTTCAATGCCAACTTCATTATCTCACACCTTGATCATCTAACTTATAATCAAACAGCGAAGGCATGTCTTATGAATACTGAGCCCTTAATCCAAACTCTATTCAGATGTCTTTACTCCATAACCGTTGCTAGCAGGAGTTTTCTGTTTCGTAGCTGCTTCTATATCTAGTGCAGGTGGCATTGGTGGTGGAGGGTTGTATATTCCTGTACTGACTATTGTGGCAGGTTTTGACCTGAAAACAGCCTCAAATTTCTCAGCTTTTATGGTCACGGGAGGGTCTACAGCTAATCTCATGTGTAACTTGTGTACCAGAAGTGATAAATTTGGTGGTAAGACCTTGTCAGATTATGATATAGCACTTCTGTCAGAACCATTTATGTTGTTAGGAGTTAGTGTTGGGGTAACTTGTGATCTTGTTTTTCCAGAGTGGCTAATCACAATTTTGTTTGCTGTTTTTCTTGTTCTACCTCTAAGACTTGTAAGAATGGTGTTTTTCGGTGGAAGTTGGAATCAGAAGAAGTGAAGAGAAATGGTTGTGGGAATTTGAGAAATGGTTGGTTAAAAATGAGACTAGCACTAAAGGAAGTGGAGAGGTGGAGAGTGTCAGAGAGCCTCTTTTGGGTTGTAGAATTAACTAGTGGCATATTGAGGTTTCCATGGATGAAGTTGGGGATATTAGTCATGATCTGGTTCGAAGGTTGCTAGTTTGCAGTTGCTGAACAAACCACAGTAGTAATATTTAGCCATTTGCAGTTGCTAGTTTTTGTACTAGTAAATAGTTCGAAGGTTAGAAATCAGTTTTTGAGTCAGGCTTGAAATAAAAAGCTGTGGATTTAGCAAAAGCACTTGCTTATGCATGTAAATTTAGTCCCTACTATGATACATTCTTGTGGAAACTTCAAAAAAAATGTAAATCCTCCAAATGTTCAGATTAGACATCAAGAGCAACCAGGACAATAATATCCTTTGAAATAATATTATGGAAGTTTTTTCGGAAGATATTTTCCAATCTTAATACATCAGTGCACATAAACACCTGTATCAAAAGAGAAATGGGCAACGGCTTTGATAGATAAAAACTGGTAAACCAAAATCACCAAGTCTGATTTATGAAAATTACAAGATATACCATCAGTGATTGCACTCATACATTCTTAAACTTTACAAATCTACAAGAACAAAAGACAATTGAAAGAACAGAAACATTATCTGTGACAATTAACAAGAATCATAGTTAGCAAGGCAACAAAGGCTTCCAGTGCTCTGTGAGAATGTAGACACCAAATCCCTGCCTGAATAACTTAAGCGACTGGAGGGTGTAGAACATGATCCTGAGAAGTATCAACAACAGCGGGGGGCATGAACTGCCACATAGATATTCCAGGATAGCCAACGAAGGGCATCAGCTTGCTGCCAACAACTTGGCCTGGGGCAGAAAATGGAGCTGGAATGGCAGGGGGGTGAGGTAGGTAGGTTGGTGGAGGACTCAGGGCTTTCAGTTGCCACTCTAGGTTCTCCTTTTCCGTCTTTAGCTTCTGTTTCTCATCACGAAGCTCGTTCTTCTCTGCCTACATATACAAAGTTTAAAGAAGATAAATGACAACAGAACTTACCAGGTATCATTTGCGTAATCATTTATAGCAACAGATCCCATATAATTTATAGCATGCATTTTTCAAGCCATTTTTAGGTGTTCCGGATTAAAGATAATGTCAAATTACTGAATACCAAATCCAAAGCACACCTTTAGTTCATCGATCTTCTCCTGTAGACTCTCATTAGACTCTTTCAGCTTCTGAGATTCATCTCGTAACTGAGTCACCATTCGAGCAGCATCAACTAGTATAGCAGATTTTTCCACTTTAGGAGGCCTTCCAGGATCTAGAAGAGCACCCAATTCCATGAATCTGGAGTCCATGGCAAACTAAACATGAGGGAAAAAGAGAACAAAGAAGATGAGCATTAGAAGGGCTCTTTAGCATGCCTGTCATTCAGCCTATCCCGCCGCATTTTCTCTCTGCATGCTTTGGAGCCAGGTGCATTACCTGATCCATGCCTCACCCTGTCATACAATTTGTGCAAAAATAAAAGTTTGTGCACAACAAAAGCAGATATGGAAAAAAAAACCAAAGAAATGACTAACAAATTATTATTGATCTGTGTAAACTGTACCGTTTTCGAAACCCAATTTCCTTGAGACCATCTGAATTCTCAAATGAATTATTGAATTCCGCACTGAAAACAAAAGGGATAGAGAGAGATAATGATTAGAACATCAATAAAACAGATAGAGTTGATTCACTTACATCAAAACTAACATGCCAGAAAGCAAAAACTTGAACTTTGTGTGCGTGCACACGAAATGTAGACATGCAAATAAGACATATACGGCTATTCCTATGATCAAAATCCTCATCCTTAAGCACACAACTTAGCAGAAACCCTCCAATGGTTGCAGTGTTGCTAAGGATTATAGCAGCATCGAGAAAGATATACTAAAGAGCCAGCAATTGGTAATTAAATTCATAATGAAAACCTAATATCACACTTAATAAGAATTAAATGGAACCATTCAGCCATATTTACTCATTCCTAATAAGTAAATCCAAATCCCAGTACTAAAAAAACCACTTACAGCAATACCAATAAACCTGAATAAATAAGCCAATGCCTGGATAAAAAAAATAAAAAAAGATCTCTCTTTTATTGAAAATAGAATAACAAATTAACAATCTTCCAACTATATTGGGGAAGGAATTAGATGATGCTATCATCAAAACCTCAAAAAGGAGGTGACTTGTAACAGTGGAAGAACAATCATATTGCTAAAAAATCTCAAAAACTCATCAACAAATCCACCAAGTTCTATTCTAGCAACAAACATTAGCATGGTTGCTAATGAACAGAACTTGCAAAACCCATTTTTTTATTGACATCTCAAGTCATACTGTCCAATAAGCAACAGAATTCAGTCTTTTCAGACAGCATACTAAACTAAATTCACAAATCCAACATAAATTTCTAAACAAAACAACAACAACAACAACAAAGCTACCTACTTGCTGTAATAAAGGGAGGGAAATTGAATTTTACCAATCACAAAAAGTTCATAAAACAAAAGGAAACATAAAAAGACACCTTAAAAAGGCAGTATCATTGAAAGAATGAGAAGACCAAAGAGACCCGTTTGGGGTTTCATCAAGAGATTCAAGACAAAGTTGTTCACCAACAGGGACAGGAACGTCTTCAATCAACCCACAATCAAAAACCCAGTTAGCATTATCATTTGGTGACACCATCTCCGCCGGAATTCAAGGTTCCCGGTCTGTACTCCGATGAGTTGCCGTGGTGGAAAGAAACGAAAATGTTGAAAAAGACACGAGTGAATTTAGTGTGGTTTGTTAAGATATGAAAAGGAAAAGAAATGGAGATAAAAGTGGAGAATATATATTTGATTATTTTCAAGTGTCAGGTTCTGCAATATTCATTTTGATGTTATATTCACCACAAGTCAAGAAAAAAGGTGAAGCAAACAAGCAAATATAGAAAGCAACATGACACAAGCAAGCAACTCTTTCGATGGCCTTCATCATGTTCAAGAATAATAATAAGAGGAAAAAAAAAATCATTGCAAATCTTTTGGGAATATTGGGCTTTATGGCCTTCAAATTTTGGTAGGGTAAGATTTTTGGCTCGGTATTCTTCATATTTATTTATTATAATAATTTTTATGATTGTAATTTAAAAAAAATAAATTTAAAAAAAATATGTTAAATTAAAATTATTATAAGATAAATTTTCATACACAAAATAAATGAAAAGTAGATCTTTATAAATAAAATATATATATTATTTTAATTTCTATAAAATCAACGTAGTAAGGTAATTCTAAATAGTAAATAGTGCTCAATAAAAAAAATATAAGTTATTAAATTAGTCAAATGATTTTTTTATGGTGGGGTAAAAAATAATTATTACTACTACAATATAAAATAAACAATGATTGTAGCCTTTTAATTTGTGCTTCTTTAACTTAATGTATGAGATTGATATAAAAATATATTTTTAAAATTATTGAGAAAATAACTTAATCTTGATTGATACAATTCAATAAAACTTTTTATCATTAAACCAAATAAAGGTTATGGTATTTTTAGTATGGATCAAAGATAAATATATTTTTATAAAATATTAAATAAGTCATAAAAAAAATATTTGATTCGATACAAACTCATGTATCATCTTGAATCAAAATTACCAGTATTGGATTTTAGGGTAACATTTGGTACCTTTTTGATTAATAATATATGGAATTTTTTATATATATAAAAAAAAATCCCTGCTCATGTACAATGGATAAAGTTTGAATAGAATATACAAAGGTGTACAAATCGTGGAAATTGTTTGGACCTGCCAAGATTAAAATTTAATTTTAGGTATTAACAAAGCCAGGATCAAATTCTGCCATGGTATCCCAATTTGAGATTGTTTGCATTTACCATTATCAGAAATTTTAATCACACTGCTGTCTAAAGCAACAAATCTTTAGTAGTAAACAAGGTAATTAGGAAGTAAACCAAAAGGAAAAACCAGTTTTAATTACACAATTAAGAATGTAATCACACTTACAAGCCAAAGTCACTGGAAAAAACTGAACCACAACAACAACCACACATTTTACAGGTTCAGTAAGCAAAGTATAAAGATCACAGAGGCTATGCATTATACGCACGAATGGACTGCACAAAACCATCAATCCTTTTCCTTATCTCTTCTGGATTTGCACCAACTATCTTGTCAACTTGGGCACCATCCTTCATCAGCACAAATGTCGGCATGGCCTTCACCTCCATCTTGGTAGCTACCTCCTGACCAAACCAACATAAAGAAAAATGTGGCGAAATCACATGATAATAACTTTAACAGAAAAATATCAAACATCTAACCACGGGCCCTCTCTTTCTCAAAGAGATTATGACATTTCAAAAGAATGATATTAATCTAAAAATTTAAACAAAGTTCTATGAATGATTACTTTCAAGCATATCTATGAAACAAGTTTATTTGAATAGCAAGACTATGATACCATGTCAAAGAACCATCTTAATCAAGAACCATGATTGTTAAATTGTAATTTTTGATAGCAACAAGGCTATGAAAACATCTCTACCAGTTTGGTAGAAAAGTGTCAAAATAATGTCCAGATGCAGTAAAAATCTTGCCAACTAAAAGAAAATAAATTAAACAAAATTATGTACATTTGAAATTAATGGTGTTAATCTAACCAAAGCATTGCTGAAATCAATTTAAGTGCCTAAAAGTTGTGCAAGAAAAGCAATCAGTACTTGGAAACTAAAAGGTTCAAATCAACAAAAGTAGAAACTTTAACACCCCGGGTCAGAGTCAAAAGCCTAGTTATAAGACCAGACTTGACTTAGTGGGTCAACCTAGTGAATCACCGACTCTAGCTAGGTCATTGAAAATACCCTGTTTTTTTGAAACAATGTTGTTTTGAAAAACCCTGATTTGCTTAGCTACAAAAAACACTCAATCAACATCATGAACTTTTACAAAAATGATGATACAATTGAAACTTGAAATGGTTCAGATCAGTTGAGGAGTTCACTTAAGGTTCTTGTGGCTACATGACAGTGGGAATTTGTAATCCTGTAAGAAGATATTGTTAAAATACTCAAATTAAGTTGGAGAATTAGCATATGTCCCCTAGAGATATTTTAGTGATGATACTTCCAATCAATCAAAATAAGAATAAAGTTGCTATGAAAAACAAATGATGCTTATACTCAACCTCATGTGAAGGAATCAAATCAGCAAATATTTGAAGTCATATGTAAGGATATCACTACCAAATATCTTATACATACATGTATTTATGTATGTACGCATGCAGAAAAGGTAAGCATGTACGCATAGAAACATGGTAGTATCATTCTTGGTTCAAGCAATGAATTGATTACCTTAACCTCATCCACATCAACAATGAGAAACAGGCCATCTGGATAAGCTGAGGCCAGTTCTTCAAAAACTGGGTTCATGGCCACTGATGGCATACACCATAAAGCTGTGAAGTGAACAACGATCTACACAACAACATGGCCTCAACAATAAGCAAAATATTCCAAACCAAAGAGACCCTTTTATGACAACTTCTTCCACTCATCACCGATGTTATAAAAACCTCTCGATGGTTGTCAATCAAGGTCTATAAAAGGCGTATTTTTGTTCCTCGAACACAAAATCAGCTAGAAACAATTTAAAGACATGTCGCTTAGAAACTTTGCTGTAAACCTAAGATGGCAATTGTGAAGCTTAAAAGATATAGAAAAAAACTTACAGGGCAGGCTTGATTGGTGGCTTGGGTGATATAGAAATCCCATGACTCCACTGACTCCACCTTTATAACTCTTGACTTAGGCTGCTGTTCTTGGCTCTCCATGTCTCCTACTTTCTTTTTCTCCTTACTATTTCTCTTCTTTTAACTACTTGGCTTCTGCTTCTGCTTCTGAATCCTGTTTAAGAATCTAGACACTGCTAGTTCTGGCGTCCTTTTACAACTAGATTACAAAGGTAAATGCCACACTTGGACCCACTTTTTGATCTTTGTCAAATTTTGGATATTTTCTACTTTATCCATCTAGCCTTTTTTAAGGGAAAATGACAAGTTGAAGCGGGTCCACGTTTTTTATGGCTGGGTCAAGGTCATTTGGGAGAAAAGCCTAGTACACGAATTACAAGGCCTTCAACCTTAACAACAGATCTATATATAGGACCCCAAACCCCTGAACTCTAGCAAAAATAAAACAGTGCTTGTGTGCCATTGACCTTTGTACAATAAAACAACTCCCTCAGAATTTCAAACCAAAGTGAATCAAACCACTAACATTACAATATCTTATAAAGATAGGCTGTGAAAGTGATATACATAACTTTGTAAAAATGAAAACTCATCTTTTAGAATCACCGGTTAGATTCTATAGCCTCCTTTGTACCTGTGTTCTCCAATTGGTGATTTCTGGCATTCGACTTAAGACTTAGCCAACAATGACTCCTATAACAATGAGCTAATACAAAGATCCTAACCTCAACATGTCGTTCTAAGAGTACAAATAATTAGCATCTACAGGCGAATACCCAAACTCATTGCAAACTCATTCGAGTTATCAATTAGCCAACATTGACTCCTATAACAATGAGCAAATACAAAGATCCTAACCTCAACATGTAGTTCTAAGAGTACAAATTATTAGCATCTACAGGCGAATACCCAAACTCATTGCAAACACCCCAATGGCACATCAATGACCCTAAATAGAAGTTACTTTGTTACAAATCAAGGTGTGGCGATACACACAACAGAAGCAATTGAGCATTAGCCATAACTCAAGTGCAAATCTGCAGGTCAAGATGTCATTTGAGCAGTCATTTGGCGTCGAGGAATCCCAATTTCGCAAGCATTGACTCTGGCAGCAAACCGAAGGGAACAAAGGGACTCGCCAACTGAAGCAGGATCCGGGGAAATATTGACAAACATCAGGGTTTTGGAATCCCCTCCTAGACAAGGCTGTAATAAAATTTTAGAAAAAATCTTAAAGTTTAGATAGATCCAATCGTCTGAGACCAGAAACAACATGTACACAATGATTCCCGCTCATTGGAGTAAGTATTTTCGTTCAAGTAAAAGATGCAAAGAGTTTGGAGGTGTCTTTAGAACTCATGTGTTACCTGCAGAAGATAAGTCAATTTTGAGTTCCTAAAAGGAACATGGTCCTCTTTCTTTGCCAAGGCAAATATCACGTCACTCAAACTTGACAAGCTTCTATTAATGGCCTGATCATGTAGAACAAGTTAGCATAATAGCATCGAGATGAAACACAGAGTTTGCAATACTAGATTATTATGGAGCAAACCTGAGTTTCCTTTAACCTGTCTCCAGTAGCCCCACTCCTTGAGAGTCGCTCACTTCCAGCAAGATCTATGAGGTTTAGAACTCCTTGCACTTGTTGTTCAGTACCCTGGCAACATATGAAAAAAAGTTGAACACTAATCAATTTAGATCAGAAAATTTAAGCACTTGCACGAAACATTGGACAAATAAGCACCTCATTTACTCCTGATATACGCAATGTGAACACAAAATGGCTTCTTGAAGACTGTTCATTCATTTGGGTCTTACCAACGGACCTATAAAAACAAACAGGCAAGCAAAAACTTTTCAAACTAATATAATCTTAACTACGATGCAACAAGCACTAACATTTCCTAACAAAATTTGTTAAGCCAAAAATGATGGGAAAAAAATTAATTCAACTCTACAAATTTGCACGACAAGACAAAAGCATCTTAGTATCAAAGAAATTACTCTACCTGCTTTGTGCAGCTTGCCGAAGAAGAGAAGAAATCTCTTCTATTCTACAAACATCCACAATTGTAAGATCAGTGACATTGGTGTTTCCATTTGCATCGTGTTTGATGGTATACTGCTTTCCAGGAGCTCCATTTTCTGCACCACTCGATTTATTTGTTGACAACAAATCACGAATGGTTTCATTGTATATTTCCAGCATGGAAGCCTGCAAATTTAAATCACAAATTAAAAGACAGTTAGATTAGCAAGTCAGTGTTAGACATTGAACAGTAGTTTTAGATGCATACCTGCATTTTGTACTTCCAACCCTGTGCTATAAGGGATTGACTTGTTTGAAATATTTGTTCTAAAGAGCGTGGTATCAGCCCCTTCTGCTCTGAAGCTTCTGGCCTGCCCATCATAGTATAAGTTTTTCCTGAACCTGTTTGACCATAAGCAAAGATGCATACCTGCCAAATGTAGCCCATTGGCGCTGATTAGGGCCATGAGTAAGGCTAAAAGGATCTATCAGACAAACAGAACTAATTTCAATTTAAAATTTCACTTTCATGCATGTTTTTAAACATGTAAGCCAAGAAATCATTGGGAGAGCCAATTAAGATTAATATTTTGAAATGTATTTTTGTAATCAAAATAATAACCTAAAACTTCTTTTCCAAATACAATTGCATTCCTCTACAAGTTCTTTTAAGAATAATGGCCTAGAGAACAATTCACTCTAGACGCTTGCTACTGAATTCTTTTCATCTTTTCAATTCACCAAAGCTAATTTTTTTAAATCTATTTTTATAATATCCCAATGTACAAGAGAAAGGGACAGTAGAATCACCTTATAGCCATCAAGGGCACTCTGCACAAGCTGTGATATTTCCACAAAAACTTCTTGCTGAGAAGCATCATGATTGAACACCTTGTCAAAGCTAAAAGGATATTTCTGTCCTGCTGAGAACAAAAGCCAGAATTTTTATAAAAAAAAATTGTCATAAAGAAAGCATGGATTTAACAGAATAAAAATATGTAATGTGCAGTTATGCTGGGAAACATGTCTATACCACTTTGTATTACATCGATGCCTCTGCCAAGTGCTTCTGTTGAGGTAGGATATGAAATGACAGGCTGCTCAGACCCAGCAACATCATCTGGCAACACAGGACGCACTCTGCAAAATACTCGAATATTCCCCTTTAGCTCCTGCAATACAGGCTTGTTTTGTTAGTACCATCATCCAAGGCTTCACAAATTAGCACAAAAGAAACTCTTACCAAGATAGTGTTATGCAATTTTTTCCTCAATTTCTCTCCTTCAACTAGCTGATATTCTGTCTCTGCTAGGTGCTCCTGTAAATCATGTACATTTCTCCTTTGCTCTTCAAATTCTGCCCTTGTTTGTATAGAAGATAAATCAGACATCTAAAACAAACAAACAAGGATATTGTTAGGTTTCCTTAAAAAAAATTGTTGATGCACAAGATAACCAACTTCCAATACCTTTAGCTTTTCATTTGTAGCAGTGAGCTGATGCTCCAACAGGCGTATCTGCTCCCTCTGGGAAGAGCATGTCTCCTGCAACAAAACCTTATTCTCAGAGTTTTCAAAAAATGAATACTAGGCTTCTATAAGAAAGTGGCATGTACAACCTCTAAGGATTTTGTTTTTTCCATCAGATATTCTAGTTTTGCACAGGATTCACCGGTACTTTCTTTATACTTCACCACATCAGAAGTTAAAACCTGCACTTGAGCTACTTGGCGATCACGATCCTCTCTAACCTGCTGCAACTCTCCTCGGAGACATTTCACTTCATTTGCTAATGTGTCTTTCTGATTCAAAGCTTCATCTTGAGCAGTCTAGAAAAATACGAAGTGTCATAGCAATTTAAATAATAAGAACACTTGCAAGCTGTTAAATTGATGACAGTTGAAAGAAACATACCCTGGCTAAATTTAACTGATCCTGCAATGAACTATAGTGACCCCTTAATGTACTGTGGTTCTCCATTATAGTAGACTTCTCTTTTTCTACACGTTTTAGAGACTCACGAGCAACTTCAAGTTCAGAATGCAGCTTGCTATTGTACTGTTGTAAACTCAAGTTGTACTCTTGTAATCGCTTGTACATATCATCAACCGAGGCAGCCTGCAAAATTCACCAAAGATATCAATCATTAAGTTAAGCAACATAAGGAATTAAGAAACATAGAGTGAAAACATGGTGAAGTAACATTAAGAAATAAAGATGCAAGAATTACCCTTTGATTGGCAACTAAAATATCTTGTTGGGCTTTCTCAAGATCTTTCGATAGAGAAGCCTGCAAAGCTTCTAATGCAATTCTTGCTTCATTTTCCTTTCTATGACAAGCAATTGCATCCTATTTGCAAAAAAAACAATATCAAAATAAGAAGAAAAAAAACAAGAAGAAGAAGAAGAAGAAGAAACAGGAAGAAAATATCACAGCAGAAAGTAACAAATTGAAAATTTACCAGCTTTTCTGATTCTTCTTTTACAAGTCTCTCTTGTACACAAGTATTATCTTGCCTCAGCTCACTAATAGTTGCACTAAATCTCTCCTCCTTGTTTTTCATCTCTGCCTCTGGAAGAACACAAATGAATCAACATTAAAAAATTTGTTTTGTCTACTTGAGTTAGTACACATTGGTCAAATAACAAACAAAATACCCAACCAAAGGGATACCATTTTACGGTACTCTGTGCATCAAAATGGTAGGCCGGTTTGAATGCATTCTTTGACACAAATTACTGGCTAATCTTCGATACATAAGCTAACAATCAGTAGAACCCATCTTATTTTACAAAAGAACAAAAGGAATCCCAATTCCCAGCAGACATTATGTGATCAGCCAAGAAATTTCAAATAAACAAGACCCTTATGTGATCAGCCAAGAAATTTCAAATAAACAAGACCCCTAGAGTTAAATCAATGGTTCACTATACTTGGTATGGAATTCATGGAAACAAATGATGGATGCGGGGAACTACATTTGCAGGTTCTCGATTACCAATTTATCATAGAGAATGACACTGACCTATGAATTCTATGTCAACTCAGTCAATGTATGTGGGTGCAAGCAATAGATTAGATTATCAATCACTTGTCAACAAACATAAGATCATGTAGTCCTGGAATGAGACATTAAAGAACCAAAAGTACCAGTTTCAGCACACTTCTTCTCCAAAGCATCTAAAGCATTTTGAAGCTTTCCTTCCCCTTCAACATGGGCTTCATCCCTCTTCTGGAACCATTTGATACAAACCTTGAGCCTGGCATTAAGTTCACTCACTAGTTCCATATTACCCTGCCAAAACAAAACGACAGTACCAAACTTTTCAAAAATAAAACCAAACCAACAAACAGTCCCTTCACTAAACCAAATTCACCAGAAAACAAAAATAACCAAGTAAAACCTTGTGATCAAACTTCTTCATCTTCAATCTCTCATTCACCAGCGCATCAATTTCTTCTTTAGTAAACTCAACATTGCCACAATCCGAACCCTCAACACAGCTTCCCACATCACTGGCGGCAGCAACATCCAGCTTTTTGTTAACAGAACCAAATGGCTTGCGTTCTGCGTTCGTGGCTCCTCCTGTTCTTCCCATCCCAATCCTCCTCCGCTTATCTAATGGGATACTTTCCACCCCTTCCTTCTTCTACAAACCCCAACAAAGCATCACATCAAAAGAAAATTCAACTAACTAAAGAAATGGGACCAAAAAAACAGAGCAACGATTGTTCAGTTAAACCTAAAGAACACAATTCCATCCAATAAATGAACAATTAATCAACACAAAACAAACCACAAATCAGCAACAACCCAGTGAACAAACTTCGAATTATCCAATAACTTTCATAAATATTAACCTAACAGAACCTCAAATTTGAAACCCAGAAGGGCAAATTACAGACTAAGCTGACATTCACTACTATTTAATTCAGATTAAACAGAAGTTAGACAAATTAATATAACAGAAGCCCAAATTTCGAAACCCAGAAGGGCAAATTTCAGGCTAAACTGGGATTTACTGCTATTTAAATAAACTTAAACAGAAATCAGATTAATTAATATAACAAAGACCCAAATTTTGAAATTCACGCAACAATTAATTAAAACTAATTAAGGGCAACACGATAAGATAAAATCAGTTCACACAATTAGAAAAGGCATTAAACACAAAAACCAGAAAACCCATTAGCATTTTACTTCGAAAAACCTAAAAACAACAAATTTCTTTAAATTTTTCAAGATCCGAACCTCCTTTTTATTTTCTCGGCAACCAAACAACCCCTTTAAAACAGACAAAAGGAAAACAACAGCGATGATAAAAACAAAAACAGCAACAGAAGCAAGAACAAGAAAGAAACTAAAAACTTCTTACAGAAGAAGGACTTCGAGGAGGCCGATTCTGGTTCCTAGAAGTCATGAGAAGCTACTACCCTGAAAAATTTTCTCGAGCCAAGCGCAGAATCAATCGAATCCGTTGGTTTTCACTTATATTGTCCTAGAAGGTGCCAAGATTGAATTCTGACCGTTGATTGTTCGATTAGCAAGAGAGAGAAAGTTGAGATCTTTAGGGGTGTGAGAGAGAGAACGTTGGGGTTTTGGGCGGAGCGTGAAATTTGAATTGAATCTTTGATTTCAAAACTGGAAGATGTGGCGTTTGCTATATATGTTTACTGATTTGCCCTTTGTTGGAGAAAAGTGTACGTTGCAACCTTTCGGACCAAAATTCAAATTTTCGACTCATTAGTTCAGGCCTGGTTTAGAAATATTTACAACAGCCTTTTAATTTTTACATTTTAAAAGCATTTTAAAAAAATATTAAATTCTTTTATTTTTTTTCTTTAAATTAATTTTTATTTTTATATTTCCAGATTATTTTGATATGTTGATGTCAAAAATAATTTTTTAAAAATAAAAAAATATTATTTTAAAATATTTTCGAGTAGAAAACACTTTAAAAAATAATTGTTACCTCACTTTCAAACATCTCCTAATAATTAAAAAAAAATAGAGTAAATTAAAGACATAGTTATCATATCCGACTCAGAGAATGATATAAAATGGAATCTATGTAAACTAATCACTAGGTTAATTTGGATCAAAAATTTTATTAAAATAATTTTTTTGTGTTTATTCAATGAAGTTTGACTAAATTATTAAAATATTAATCAAATTAATTAGGTTTCATTATATCCTATTGAATTTAATTAAAAAAAAAACGAAGCTAGGTTCAAAATCAACTCAAGTTGAATTCAACAACTATACTTGTGTTGTGACTAGTTGAATTATGATGACTTATAAACTTAGGGTGTGTTTATTTTTGTGGCTCAGTTTATTTTTTTAAGTATTTTTTAAATTATTATTCATATAAAAAAATATTAAATTGATGTTTTTTTTATGTGTTAATGTTAAATAAAAAAACTAAATAAATATTATTTTGATATATTTTTAACTGAAAAATACTTTTTACTAGCCCTATAGACTTTGACTTTTCTTAGTAGGGCGAGACAAGGGATAAGACAATCAGAGTAGACTTTTACCAGCTGAGCGCCTTTTTTCTAGGTCTGTTTTCCTCCTTTCTTTGCAGGAACTCCTACGCCCTTAGATGAGGAAGGAAAGTTAGAGATGGTTAGCGACTCGAAGAAAGATCTCCTCCGAAAGAGGAAGTGAAGTTACAAGATGGCGGACGTGTAGAGCAGGATACCATACATAGTCTTCGTTTTTGTCGAACAAGTGGGTGGCTTGGTAAGCAAACAGGCGCCAACTTCCAGTTCAGACTTCAATTCTTCTTTAAACACAATATGAAATCGTTTCTTTTATGTTTGATTATAATATAAGTGTTTTATAAGAGATAAGAACTTGCTTTGCTCGACTTGAGTTGGGAAGAGTCCTATTCATTTTTATATGAAAAAGTCCCATAATGCTTGCATGCTCTTCTTGAATGGAAGGAGCGGTTCCCTTACTTGCTTGCTGCATTATTAAACACAAACTTAAATTTGAGAAGCAGGGTTTTGGACTAAGAGAAATGTATTTTTAGTTTAGCAATTTCTTAAAATAAAGATAAATATAGTCATATAGTTTATTATAAACTATTCTACCCAAAAGACATGTGAATTTAATATTGATAATCTATGGGAATTGAGATATGATCTTATAATCAAAGAAACAATTTTTTTAAAAAATATGAGATATGCTAGTCAAGTTACAATTAATTACCACGCTATGTGGTAAGAGAAATTAGTAGTGATCCTACATAAGCATGTCTTATTGTCTCCTGTTTACTATTTTTCTTATGTCAAGGAAAAAAGAACATGAAATTGTTGTTTCAGTTGGTACGATGCATAAATTAAGGAGTGGTTTTGAATTGATTATTGCATGAAATTATTTTACTACATCCCATTTAGAAAATCATTTTTACAGACAATTCTTGACAAAATCTTGGTGAAATCGAATTCAATTATTCTTGAAAGGAACTGGTTGATTGAACAATTTTAAGGTTAGAATTAAAATCTTTTTAGAATCTAGTTGGCATGATTCTACTAGTCCAAAGGAGAGACCAAACCAACGTGTCAAATTACAAGAAATCTAGTTACACATGTACAACAATGGTTGGTTAAGACTATATCCAGCTTATCCAAGTAGAAAATTTGGCAGATAAGGTATGCTAGCTCAAGAACCAATCTAAATCACAAATACCACACATAATTTAACAAGAAAATCCAATTCCCGAAAAAAAATATATATTTAGTGAACCACCCACTTGAGCACACAGATTGTTAAAGGAAAGTTCATACATGGCACAAGCAATGGCATCGATGGCTGGTCTACGTGGAACATCTCAGGCTGTCCTTGAAGGTAGCCTCCAGCTAAGTGGTTCAAACAGGTTGTTGAATGTGCCTAGCAACACCACTCGTGTGGCCATGGCACGCCCTGGGCTTCCTGTTAGAGCTCAGCAACAAGTGTCCGGTGAGCTTGAAACTAGCCGTAGGGCCATGTTGGGTCTTGTTGCTGCTGGTTTGGCTTCTGGTTCTTTTGTTCAAGTTGTTCTTGCTGATGCTCTTCCTATCAAACTTGGCCCTCCTCCCCCTCCTTCTGGTGGACTCCGTAAGTTAATGAATTAGTCCTCCTAGGCTATTTTGCTACTTGTAAACCAAATATTTCAATCTTGAATTAGTAGTTGTCAATGGTCTTTAGTCTAGTGGTACTCTCTCCTGCTTCGGAGTAGGAGTCGAGTTCGAATCCATGCTTAGCCCTAAGCTAATAAAATTTTTGGTGAAAGAAAATTTAATTTTATGCTTCAAAAGATGATGAAAATAAGATTAGATTATTCCAATGACAATTGGGCAGACATCCCACGTCGAAACATCGAGGGTGTCTGAGCGTCTAGCAAGTTAAACAGAAAGTTCAGATGTCGAACAAATGGTATATGACCTTGTTTTTCAAGTATGATGATTTTGTGTGTTGGCAGCTGGGACATTGAACTCTGATGAAGCAAGAGACTTTGATCTGCCACTGAAACAGAGGTTTTTCTTGCAACCACTTCCCCCAGCTGAGGCGGCAGTAAGGGCTAAGGAGTCAGCTAAGGACATTCTTGGTGTGAAATCTTTGATAGACCAGAAGGCTTGGCCTTATGTCCAAAATGACCTTCGTCTCAAGGCAGGATATCTTCGTTTTGACCTCAACACTGTTATCTCTGCTAAGTCCAAGGACGAGAAGAAATCCCTTAAGGAACTTACTGGAAAGCTCTTTGATACCATCAGCAATGTAAGCAATACACTATTTTGATTAAATTTGTTTTGATCATCAAACACTTTCAGTTGTTAATGGAATTAGTTTTTCTCTTTCCCTTTTCCCTTTTCAGCTCGACCATGCAGCAAAGATTAAGAGCACTCCTGAAGCTGAGAAGTACTATGCTCAGACTGTATCTACTCTGAATGATGTTCTTGCTAAGCTTGGTTAAGAGAAACTCATGTAATTTGATTTAAGCTTTTGTGAATTACTTTATGAGACACTTCATTTGGATGTTCTTTGAAGGGAATCTAGTTGTGAAAAAGAATAATCATTGCCTTGCTATTCTGTTTATGAGGCAATCATGAGAATGCTAAACAAAGGAATTAATTTATTGAAGGCAAAGAAGGCTATCCTTGTATAACCTTCATAGCTAGTTAAAGCCAATCAGTAAGCAGTGTAACTAATGGAAGCATGAGAAGAGAACTCATAGTAACTATATAAATCACTGAAAAAAAAACAGCTATTTCTTTTGTCAGGCAGGAACATAATGTTCGGAGCACGAAAATCATGGGGCATGAAAGCAGAAACATCAATACCAGATCATAATAACTTAATCAAATTGCAATGACATCTGGTTTCTTTACTAGAAGTGTTCGTATGCTTTCATAAACTATGCATCATGACATTGATGCGCCAGATAAGGAAGCAGTCAGCCAATGCAGGAAAGGAAAGTAGCTTTCAGCATGGCAATGCATCCAATCTCTACATAATCAAGCAAAGGAAAGTAGCTGTCAGCTTCCTAATACAAAGCAGAATCAAGAACTTGAATATTATTTCTCGACAGACCAGAAATTCTATGATGTTTTTTTTTCTTTCCCAATTTATCTAGAATATCTATGTAAAACATCATCAAGTGAACTGCACATACCACACATAATAATTCAGTGAGAAAATAGACTGAAGTAAGGATCAAGATAAAGTTGACAATCCATAGACCTATGACAAAAGGATGGTGAATTTCAGCAATCCGGTTGCATTCCTTTCAAGGGTTACCAGGCTAGGGCCTGTCAGGATCATGAATACAAGATAAACGAGGTAGTTGGCTGAATTTGTCCTTAGATTTCAGGACCGACTCCAATATGTCCTTACAACTCTAATTGCTCTCAAACTATCCTAACTTCCTAAATTATCCTAACCATTCCATGAATCCATTGCAAGCAGATAGACCTGCATCTCTCATATTAATGATCAGGGAATGGGTTGTAATTCCCAAATGGCTTCTAACCCTAAATATATTGCAATCCACATAGCACCAGTTATGCAAAAGGCAAGAATTTCTCCCGCTATATCCCTTTTTCTAAGTGAGATTTGCCAAAGATACATGTCGGGTACTACCTATATATAGTGGCTGAACAATTTACAAGCCTAAGAAGAATGCTTCTACTAAGTTACAATGATCTCCCATTCTACTGTAAACAATGTTTTTTGTATCCAAGTGTTTCCCCAGAGGATTACTTGATAAAAAGCAGAGGAAACCATAATGAACTAGTGAATTGGAGTTTGATTCAAGTGGTGGAGATGGGTTATTTTAGCAGGGTCAGGAGTTGATCACTCCACGACAACTGCGAGGAAGTACATTCTGATATGAGATTCCCTTATCCTTGGTCTCTGTTATCCTTAGTATCAGATCGTTCTTTTACCTTTTCTCAGCATGGTTTTCACAGCTTCAAATTATTAAGAGTATTGGAACTAGAAGGTGCACTGCTTCTCAAATTCCAGCCTGAAATGGTCGAACTGATTCATTCAACTAGAAGGTGAGCTATAGTTTCATATTGGTTAGGAAATAATTCCAACCCAATGAATTTATATAATTAATATTTTGTTTTGAGTCAAAGATTTATACTCAACGTGTTAAAAGTGGATATTAACATAATCTCAATTTATTTTATAAAATAATTTGGATATTCATTAATACTTGACCACAAAAAAACCTTGAAAAAAAGATGTCAATACCCCTATTTAAATAGTTTTTTTTTTACCTCAAGGACAAGTGTGTAATTGTATGTACAATTAAAAAATAAAACTACCGAATCACGCTTGTCTAGCAGTGTTAGTTATTTTTATTCTAGAAGTATTTTACTATGTATTAAAAAATAAATCGACAAAAACAGCCCAAACAAATTAATAATAATAAATAAATTTTATAAAAAGACCAAAACACTCCAGAATTAAAAACAATCAATTTTTCCTATCAAAACCATAGACGTTGTGGTGAATAATCTATGGCTACACAAATTTTCCCATGGCCATGTTATTGTTCATGACACCTCATGGTATGTCTCTTATCAAAGCTGCAGCAAGAAATCCAAGTTCAGAACAGAAAAATCATGGCTCGTGAGAGGATTCCTTTACGAACAATATGGCTACATGTCTTTAGTCTTTTCTGATCATATTTATATGAATACCGGCAAAACCAGGCCACCTACTCACTAGAAAAGTTCCCCCACAATGACTGAATGGTTAATAAATGTTGCATTAAACTTTCTCTATAGATGTTGGTACATATGATCATAAATATAATTGCGAGACCCGCCAGGTCTCAATCCATTGAGTCATATATAGGATTAACTTGCTGGACCATCGAATTAATCAATTAATTGAAATCTATTATTTTTATTCAAAATAATTTTATTTTAATTTAAAAAGAATTTTAGTTTTATCAATTCCCAAGTTAATTAATACATTTGATTACCAAGATTTAGCCAGGTTAATTTTAAAATTAATTTAAATTAAAAATCATTATAGATTTTATTTTAAATTATGAGTTTATCGAATTAACTTGCTGGGAAAAATCAGATTTACTATTTATTGATAAAAAAAAATCTTGAAAAATGAACTTATAGATGACCGTGCGGTTTCAGTTCCTTTGAGTTTCACTCTATACTGAATCTGGTCCAAATTTTTTAATGTTGATCCGATCGATTTGTTTAAGAAGGGGTAAAATAATGTAGAGGTGATTGAGGATCTTGGCGAATTTCTCTCGTAGACTTGCATTCTTTCTAGGGAATGCAAGACCATACCATCTCCTTCATTCACTATTAATATTCCAAGAAGAAGGTTGGATATATATCTACGAGTCATTGATATCCCTTTGCTAGCTCCTTGTTTTTTTACAATTTTCCTTTCCAAGTAATTAGCAGATAAAACACTAATCTTGCTTCATAGTTCAAGCAAATTGTTTACGAATCCTTCAATACATGATGTCTTACTCTCCTAATCTTCACAAACCTTCAAACAGTACTAACCACTACGAAGAAGATCAACAACAACAACAGCAGATCAAAAGCCAGTCCCAGAAATATGAGGAGATTATTTCAACCCTTCCTAAGGAATATGGATGGTTGGATGAGCATTACAAGATTGAAGGATTTTGGTATGATCCTGTTTGGGCTGTTGGAGTTCTTTGGGCACAGGAAAACTTCCAGGCACGCTCTAGTGATATTATTTTGGCCTCATTTCCTAAGTGTGGCACCACATGGCTAAAGGCTCTCATGTTTGCCATACAGAAGAGAAATGATCGTTGCCTCAATGATTCAACTCACCCTTTACTCACTACAAACCCCCATAAGTGTGTTCCCTATTTTGAGCTGCAAGCTCATGAAGATGACCCATTTACATACCTAGATTCTCTTCCCTCACCTAGGCTACTTGGCACACATGTCTCTTACACTTCATTGCCGAAATCCATCATAAATTCAGGTTCTAAGATTGTGTGTATTTGTCGGGACTCGAAAGATGTTTCGGTCTCCTTGTGGAAGTTTGTCAATAAAATAAGATCTGGAAGGAACATGCTACCCCTGCCTCTGGAAGAAGGGTTTGAGCTTTTCTGTAAAGGAGTTTGTCTTTCAGGACCCTTTTGGGAGTACAATTCGGAGTACTGGAATGCAAGTTTAGAACGTCCGAATAATGTATTTTTTCTCAAGTATGAGGATCTGAAGAAGGATACTACTTTTTACGTGCAGAAGCTGGCACGATTCATGGAATGTCCCTTTTCGGTGGATGAAAAAAGCAAAGGTGTCGTGAAAGACATAATAAAGCTATGTAGTCTTGAGAATTTGAGCAATCTGGAGGTGAATAAAGCTGGAACATTTCATCTGGGCTCGAAAGCGAAGGTGGACAACAGTGCATTCTTCCGGCGAGGTAACGTTGGAGATTCGAAGAATTGTCTGACGCCTACGATGATCAAGCGACTTGATGAGATTACAAAGGCAAAGTTCAAAGGGTCTGGACTGGCAATTTAGGCGGGGAAAAGAGAAACATGGAGTATTTTTCTTATGTGAGGTACTGTTTCCATTTCATGATTTCTTGGAGTCTAGTTTAGCCTTCTTTTTAGATGTTAATTTATCTTAATTAGAATAAATTAATGGTGTTCATCATATTAATAATATATTAACATATATATATATATATATATATATATATATATATATATATATCACATCTTTATGAAACTTTTTAGGTTAATTTGTTTTCTAAATTCATGAATTAGAAATTGTTTCCATTTCATGAGTCTAATATTTAACAATAAACTAAAGGAGGTGGCACTCACAAAACATTGTTAATGGTGTTTTTTATTCTTTTGATTTTTTTATTTTTCTAAATCTATGTATTTTTTTTATTTTATACTTTAATATTTATTTTATTGAATATTAGGCTTTATAATTTATCATGGTTTGTTTTATACATGGTTAGCTCGGTCTCATAACTCATATTACATATTTGGGCTTCAAATAAAGAGGCATGAACAACTTCTAGGAGATGTCGATTCTTACGCTCGGCGACCTCATTCTGTTGTGGTGTATATGCTCATGTGGTGTGATGAACAATACCATATTGACTTAAAAAATTATGCAGATCATGATTGACGTACTCTTCGCCATTATCAAACATGAGCGTCATGATTTTCTTGTCAAATTGAGTAGCAACATATTGATAAAATAGTTTAAATTTGACAGTTACTTCACTTTTTTGTCTTAAAGGAAAAGCCCAGGTCATAGAGGCATGAACAACTTCTAGGAGATGTCGATTCTTACGCTCGGCGACCTCATTCTGTTGTGGTGTATATGCTCATGTGGTGTGATGAACAATACCATATTGACTTAAAAAATTATGCAGATCATGATTGACGTACTCTTCGCCATTATCAAACATGAGCGTCATGATTTTCTTGTCAAATTGAGTAGCAACATATTGATAAAATAGTTTAAATTTGACAGTTACTTCACTTTTTTGTCTTAAAGGAAAAGCCCAGGTCATCTAAGTGTAATCATCAATGAACGTCACAAACCACTTATAACCACTAATTATGGAAACACGTGATGGTCTCTAAACATCAAAATGGACAATCATGAAAGGCATAAAACTTTTATTCAACCTCAATGGATAAGAAATACGATGACTTTTCGTCAAAATGCAAGTTTCACAATGAAAGTCTGATTCAGTAAACTAAGAAAACAACTCTGGAAATAGAAGTTTCAGATAACCAAATGAGGCATGACCTAATTATCTATGCCATAACCAAAATTTCTCCATCCTGATAGACTCACCTCCTTTCACATGATGTGCATGACTCAATCTCTTAGTGGTGTCATCTGTCAAGTCTAGATAATATAGTTTTCCTCTCCTAGTACCATATCCAATCACACCCCTGGTGTGAAGATCCTGAAATAGACAATACAATGACAAAAAACACACAGTACAATTAAGGGAATCAATGATTTGAGAAACAAATAACAAGTCATAGTCAAGTGAAGGGACAACTAAGACATGATCAAGATTTAATGAGGATATAAGAGATAAGGACCCTTCTTCTATAACTCGGGAGGTGGTGCCATTGACACTGAGAATATGTGTTTGGCTGGAAGGTGCGACAGAGTGTACCCCAATAAAACTAGATGTCATGTGATCCGTTGCACTAGTGTCAATAATCCAGGATCTATTACCAGTAAGTGAGGATATGCAAGAGTTACCTGAGGTGGCAAAGGCCTTGAAGTCAGTTGTACCTGATGGGATTTTTGATGAAGTCTCCTATAATGACTAAACAGATGCAAAATGAGGCTCAATGTGAGTCCCTTTTACGCTTTTTGTGAACCCATCCTTCTAGATAACCAATGATCTCTTAACAACCCTTAATTGTGTGATTATCTAAACCACATCTGATACATTTCATTGGAGCCCTGTTACGAGCAAGGTTGACATTGTAATTGTGCAGCCGAGATTGTCTGGACCTGGCAGCGACAAGAGTTGTGGCTTCGAAGGTTACACAGCTTCATACATGGTTCCCTATCGGTTACTTTCTCTTTTAATATATGCATATGCAGCCTCAAGTTCTAGCTTTAGCTCCATCCTCAAAATCTTTCCTCGGACTTGTTCAAAATTATTGTCTAAACTTGTATGAAATATATAAACTCTGAGACGATCAACTTCTTTTTGTCTAGTTTCAATGTTTGACGGATGCTCTATGGTGCTTGAACTTAATTGATCAAGCTCTTGAAAAATCTCAGTGAGCTCAATGTAATATTTGGCAACTAAAACACTCGTTTGTCTCATTATGAATGACCTACTGTGAAGGTCGTAAATCTTAGCTTCATCAGCCCCATCTAAATAAGTTTGCTTGATTGCATCCTAGACTTGTTTTGTTGTGTCATAACGAATAAGCCTTTTAATCTGATTAGGTTGCATGGTGTCAAACAACCAACTATTAACTTAGCAATATGTTGCACACCATTTATTAAATGTGGGATTTGTGACTGCAGGTTGGGCGATATCACCGGTTAGATGGCCATGTTTTTCTTGCTCAACCATCTTCATCTATATTATTTGATGCCATGGAGAATAGTTATTCTCATCCAGTTTGATTCCTACATAGAAATAAAAGGTGTCACTCGGCAACGTGACTGTTTATGTGGTAATGTTGGAGTCTCCCGACATGAAGGATTTATTGGTGTTTGCTGATCCATCATCATCTGCCATGATTTTGGCTTATAAGTGAATGAGAGAAAGAAGTAGGAAGAACAAACAGAGCAATTTGTTTAGTGTAATTTGGCCGAGGGAACAATGAGCAGTGGTTGTGAAGGGTGGCTAATGGTTGCTACTATGAAATCACTGCTACTACGAAGGGAGTTTACGACTGTTGTTGCGGAAACGATTTATGGAATTAAGGCAAAAGACAGTCAAAATCGACTACTCTAATACCATATCAGATTTGGTGATGGTAATATTCTCTTATTCATTATGTTTTGTATAATAGCAGACGTGCATGTGTGTGCGCGCGCCTCTCTCTCTCTCTCTCTCTCTCTCTCTCTCTCTCTCTCTATATATATATATATATATTCCTAATTAGTTTGAATCAATTATTTGATTCTGCAAGATTATAGGCTCATAAAAACATTCCTAAATAGTTTCCCAGTCTCTCTCTCTGACAAATAATTGATTCAAACTAATTAGGAATATACAACTCATTGATAGTGGATGTGTTTTAAAATATGAAGAAAAATTTATAACTCGGGTTATAAACTCAACTAAGTCAAATACGTTGGTTGTATTTCGATAAAAATAGACAACGATAAAAAATGGACCAAATAAAAAAAATTAGGATAATTTGAGAAAAAAAATATTTTTTTAAAAGAGGACAAACAATGTATTTAAAGCTCATTAAATACTGAAAAAAAATTTAGGTAAAAAATAAAATCCTAATGCAATCTAAGTTAACTTTTTTATATGAATGTTTTAATTACATGGGAGGATGTTTTGTTTTTTATGTGCGGAAGTTTTGATTTTTATTGTGTGGATGTTTTTATGAATGAAATTATTGATTTATGCTCGGATGTGTAAATTTTATGTGAGGATGTCTATTTTTAATTTATGCTCAAATAATGATTTTCAACCGATTTTTTTTATTAAAAAAAACTAATATGATTGTTTTCATATAAAAAAGAAGTTTTTTTTTAATCCTTAAATAGTTCCTATTACTCAAATATTGATGCTTTGTTGTTTTCACATAATTATCATATCAAAATAAATTAAATTGCAAAAAATAAAATAATCCATTCAAAGGATAATAATATACAATTATTCTAAACAAATCACTCTTTAGTAGATATTCCATGGAGTAATGGGAAGGATTAAAAAAAAACAGGGAGCAAATGTCTAGAAAAGAGGGGTGTGAATTGAAAATCCTTGAACTAGTAAGGACTGAAATGAGATTTTTATAAAAATTAAGGGAGGAAATTGCCCCCTTATCTTATGTAGATCCACGCATGCTTATTGGTGTTTGCCGACTAGCTAAGGTAGTGTTTGTTTTTACGGTTTTGAAATAAAATGATTTTTTTTGTTTTTAAATTATTTTAGTGTACAAATATAAAAAATAATTTTAAAAATAAATTATTGGTCAAAATAATTGTCGGTCAATGTTAAAAATAAATTGCTGTAATGGTTATTTTAATGGTTTAATATAGTGTTTGGTATTTTGAAAGTAATTGTATTTTAAATTATATTTTTATTTAAAAATATATATTGATGTTAAATATATATTTTTTTAAAAATTTATATTTAACATCAATATATATATTTTTAAATAATCTTTTAAAAAATATGACATCGCAAAGATAAACAGGCTTCCGAAAAGGTTCTCATGACCGTCTCCATAGTTAATTACTTTGAATTGATAATTTGAGGGGCTAGAATTGGAAAAATAAAAAGTGGAGGATTACATTGGATTTGGACAAGAGTTCAGAGGTTGTTTGGACCAAATTGTGAGGAGGTTAACTTTCAATCAAGAGGGTTTAGGTTTACTCTCTATTTAGCTCCTAAAATTTAGATCTAATAAGAGAATGAATTTTTATTTATTTATTATTTAAATCAACAATCTACACAAAAAAAAGAAGAAATTATCATTACTATTATTATTCTAGACCATTTTTTAGATTTTTAAACAGAGCATGGGTATTGTCGTAAATTCGCTCTCCTCCCCCAACTACCGTAAAATTTCCCGCCTCTAAAAAAATACCATGAGTCCACGATCCAAAACTAAACCTCACCATACAATCTCAACCGTCTATAAGATCCAAACAAGCGGCCAAAGATCAGAATCCGCGTCCTTCCCATTGATTGGTTCACAATCACTCTCCCTTCCTATATAATAAACCCAACCCAGTATTGTTCACTTCCATCAGGCGCCAAAAAAAAAAAAACTATTATCTAGCACTCAATAACTCTTCGTAAAAACTAAAAAATCCCGATTTCTTTGTAGATTTCAAGTCTCTTTTGGGAAGATGGCAGGGAGAGGAAAGGCTTTGGGGTCCGGAGCAGCAAAGAAAGCAACCTCGAGAAGTAGCAAGGCGGGTTTGCAGTTTCCTGTGGGACGTATTGCTCGGTTCCTGAAGACTGGGAAATACGCCGAACGTGTTGGTGCTGGTGCTCCTGTCTACCTCTCTGCTGTTCTTGAGTATCTTGCTGCTGAGGTATAACACTAGCCTTGTTTTCTTTCCTCCTCTTTGCCTATTTTTTGTGGTTTTTTTTTGGGGTTAGTGAGTACTGAGAAAAGTTTGTGAAATTTGGGAATGTGAATATTTTATGTTTTTGTAGATTTTTGTGAAGTTTGGGTACATTGGTGTTCTTTGTTTTTCAAGTTTTTTGGGGGTTTTTTTTAGTGATTTTGGTAAAAATAAGTATGCCAATTAGTTGATTTTCATTAATTACAGGGTGTTTAGTTACTGAAAAGAATGCGGGAAAATCAAAAGAAAATTTGGTGGAAGCTTTTGGCTCTGATTTATTAATTGGGATTCAAATCTTCTGGGTGTTTTTGTATTTTTTCATGATTCTTTATCCTGATTTTACATGTGCTCAACAACAGGACCGTTTCTTTTATCTGCTTCAATTAATTTTGGGTGTTTTTTGTTGTTGTGTAGGTGTTAGAACTGGCTGGGAATGCAGCAAGAGACAACAAGAAGACTAGAATAGTCCCGAGGCACATTCAGTTGGCAGTGAGGAACGATGAGGAGCTGAGCAGGCTGCTTGGCCAAGTCACAATTGCTAATGGTGGTGTCTTGCCTAATATTCACAACACTTTGTTACCGAAAAGGGTTTCTAAAGGTCCAGTTGATGATGAATGAGAGACGAAGCAGAATTGGCTTTGTCCATTATGAAGTTACGAAGAGAAGCCCTTTTAGGCAAATACTGAGAAGAATTTAGGTTGCAGTAGTAGGATTAATTAGGTTTTATTTGCCCCTCTTTTTCCCCCTTTTATGAATTAATCTTGATTTGATGTAGTTCTAGTTTGTTGATTTCTGAAATGAAATGTGCTGCTTCTTCTGCCCTTTTTATGTGTTGAGAAATTCCTTGATCTCTTCATTGTTCGGTACTATATGATTGATGGCAAGAGATATTCAGTAAGTAGTAATGAGAATACACATTAGCATTGAAGGGAGTTGATCAAGTGGTAGCTCATTAAGCAAGAGCTTAAAACCTTTACATGATAACTTGGATGATGATTGTATGCCTAATGGGGAGGATTAGAGTATGATGGGATCAATTGAAATGAAAGGAAATTGGAAAAAAAGACTACGCTTGAGAAGTAGCAGGGGTTCGATGCCGAGAATGGTCTCTGGCTGAAGCAGTGGCAGATACATAATAGGCAACTGCGAAGATTCCATGAATGAAACACAGGATGCCTCCGATGGAGAGAATGTGATGATACGTTAATCCACATGATTTTCTTGATTTTGAGTTTGCCATTGTCCCTATGACCAGCATTGTGAACCCAATGGCCAGTATGATCCTGATTTGCCCAAAACAGCAGTATATGCATGTCAGAAAGAATCAAGTTTTTGTTTGCAGTGTTGTTTTGATAGTAAATACCATGAGAAGAAAAGAGAAGCTACAGCTAGCTTCCTAGTAGCGGATGCCTTTCCGAAATCTTCCTTGGACCACATGCAAGTGCATCCACCAAGCAAGTTAGCAATGATATGAGCAAGGGGAAGAAATAATATTGCAGCCAAACCTAGCTTGAAAGCTTGATAGCTCGGGTCTCTACACTCAAAAACCTACATCTTTAAATGCTTCACCTGCCATCAACAAACCAAGATCCAAATGAAATGATCTGCAACCAAAAGCTGAAGACATTCAATTCATAACTGGTTTACCTTGTTTTGAGCCATCTCAGCTTCAATCCCAAGTATGCCAGCAACAACATCCAGTGCTATGATTAGGAGACAAACCAAAATACCATGATTTTTAGCCATTTTTCTTTTCCAAATTGACCAGAGGTAACAGTTCTATAGAAGGTTGTGAACAAGGAGAAGGTAGGCTAGGGAAATCTTTATAGGGAATTTGTCTTTCTTTTTAAGCAAGCTTCACGAAAGACAGAATAAGAATAAAGTTGAGATCATCAATAAAGGAAATGATATTAGACTAGCTGTGAATTACGAGTTAATACCTTTTTTCGTCTTGACATTTTTCTTCTTTCTTTTGGTGCTTCTTTTCTAAATTCTGATTCTTTTCATGGGAGACAAGGAAAATTTAATAAAGAATCAGTATCGACTAGGCTTAAATTTTAAATCACAAGTCAGTTGGGTATACCCGCAAATCAGTAAATCATTCTAAACTTTATTTTTTTCTTAAAAATTTCTGAAACGATGTTTTAATAAAACTAAAAAAAAAACAAGTTTTAGGCCGTGTTTGATTGCAGGAAAGTGAATTCCTGGAATTCACTTTCCTGCTTTTCCCATGTTTGGTAGCAATATAAGAAAATGGTCAAAGAGAGTGCTTAGCAGTATGATAATGGTTGCTTTTCAAATAACTTTTCGTGCTGAAATGCATGTCAATAATGCTTTTTTATTTTTTAAAAATTATTTTTGACATTAGCACATCAAAACGATTCAAAACATACAAACCATATTAGATTTTAGCTAAAAAAAAAATTAAATTTTTTGGGAATCCCAAACGCATTCTAAGCTTGAGATCAATGGGTGATCGAATTTGCTGGCCAGGCCAGCCGAGTCTTATATCACTGGTTTGAGGTATCACCAGCAAGGTTGTAACATTGACGTTCATGAACACCCAAGCAGAGATCCTACCTCAAAATTGAAATTATTCCCTTAATTATATCGGCACATTCCAAAATCTTAACTCATACAATGCTATAAATACTTATCTAACCAAAGGTAAAACCCCCCTCATTCATGTGGGATTTGATAGCCTACAAGAACGTGGAAAAATTGGTATGTACACCAAGAGAATATTGTATCCTATTATTTACAAGGTCAACTTTTTTTTTTTGGGTAAACTGTATTTTTGTAATATAGATTGGTTTGTTTCGACTTTTTTACTCTTATAATTTAAAATCTATTAATGTTAATTGCACAATTATGAATAGTTTCAATTTCATCCTTGATAATTAAATTAAATAGCTAAGGAAATCTAATGATTAACCCACCTTTCGATATTTTTTATTTTTTGTTTTGAAGTATCTTTTTGAAACAATATCACCTATATCGGGGATAAATGAAAAATGGTGAGCTTTAATAGCCAAGCAAAAGATCAGGGTGTAGCTATAGATTTGTAGGACCATAGTGGTAACATTGAAAAATATTAAACTTTATGGGTGAAGGAGGAAAGTTGATGAATCTATTGGAGTAAAAATGAAATTTACCTTTTTTTTTTTTTTTTTTTTAAATAGCCTTTCCCTCAACAAGCCAACCGATTGCTATTTGGGCTTTTTCCTCATGGTCTTAACGCCCTTGATGCAAAAGAAAACTATTTTTTCTTTTAGTTTCCCTTAGACAAGGAATTATAAGCAACCTCATTGGTATAAACATAGTTGTAAGAAGCCAAACAGGATAAGATTAAGTCATGGGTTACAAGGGTTGAACCGATCAATCTAGGTTTACCTTTATTTTTTTTAAAATGATTTTTTATATTTTTAAAATAATCAAAAAAATATTATTTTGATCAATTTTTTTTTTTTAAAATCAATAAATTGAAAGCTAAGTTTTGATCCAGTGATGCCCAAGTAAACCAAGCCAATGGGTTGATTAGGTTTTTGACAAAGTTAGTCAAATTGTCTTTTTTTATTTTTTTTATTTTTTTTTTGACTCCGTTCAGTCCAAGCCCTAAGTTAACCAAGCTTCAAGTCAACTCATAGAGCTTTATTTATTTTTTTTCCCAATCAAGCTCTTCTATAGCCTAATTAAAAGATATTAGACTTGAAATTATGATAAACATACAACATTTAGAAGAGATAGAGGACTGAAATATAAAATAAGAAGAAAATTTATGGTTAACACCACATTAATAATTTTTTTTATCTTGATTCAAAAGTTTATTTTGTTTATTTTTCAGTTTTGAATTACAAAAAAAAAAGAAAAACTCATTGAAAAACAATATAATTGTTAGTTTGTCACAATATGAACACTAGAAAAGAGGATATTTGTGTTAATTAGTTATTCTTTTAGAGAGGATTTCAATGGGTGTGAATTTTCTCTTTAAACACCGTGGAAAAAGTGGATTGGGTTCGATTTTGAACTAATATGTCGCCATCTTAATATTAAACAAAAGATGATATCTTGAGTTTTTTCCAAGGCCAAACCATCCTTTCTATTGGTCATCTATGTTGCATTTAGATTTGCTAAGTTGATCGGGTCGCATTGAGACAACTTTTTTACGATTTAATTTTAAACTTGTGTTACGTGAGGAGTTGAGTTGAGAGGTTTTAAGATTGATCAACTAAGAGGAGTTTAATAACAATACCAAATAATTCTTTATAATTTAGATATTTTTTATGATTTTTAATTTTTTTTTATCTAACCCGTAGCGTATTGCAATTATTTAAGAAGTTATCATTCTTATTTTGATTCAATGAAAGATTTAATATATTTTAAATTACATAAAAAGAACCCTCTCCATGTAATTATAATGAAAAAAAATGTTGATATAAAAACTCGAGCCTTAATTCATTAAACAAAATATATACAATATAATGTTTTTTTTTTTTTTATAACTATAGTTATCAAATCTAAATTTGTTTGACAAGTTGATTTGGTAATTTCTTAACCTTGTTTGTTTTAAAACTAAATTTGTGCACTAATCTAATCACTTCTCTTATTTTATTCAATAAATTATTTTTGCCATTTATTTTGTTGATCCACCAACGATTCTTAAAATTCTTGTTGAAGGATTTGCACTTTCTCCTTCAATTTCTTGCACTGTTCTTCAACGTTCTTCAATTTATGATTTTCCACCATGGTATTAGATCTTAAGGTTTTGATACCGATTGTTAATATCAGCTTAACAAGTGGAGAAGATAGAAGAAGAGAAACAAAAATGGAAATAGCAGAGGAAGAGAGTAGAGCAGACAAATAGAGAATGAGAATTAATCTTCAGTTTTGATGTCCTTTACAATCTATACAATGAGCTATATATCTTTGTTTTATTTTATATTTTACTTTTTTATTTAAAATTATTTCATTTAAAAAATAAAAAATATTATTTTAAAATATACTGCAAATTAGCCCAACCAACTGTTTTTAACCAGATGAAATCCCGGGTGAGTATATGGTATCTATGTTTTCACCTCTCATGGAGGAAAACAAAAATCAAAATCCAGTCAACTTTAGAAGAAGCTACACTGGTCAAGAGTCAAGACATGGATTGCAGTAACATCAGAAGCTACACTTGTCAAGACTTCAGTCTCTGTAGAGCAAAATATTGTTGGACAAATTCTCTAGAAGAAGCTGGACATTTCTCCAATGAGAATCATCATCACTATCCTGTATCCGAAAAATCAAAATCATTGTAAGAAAGCAAACACGCTTTCCTTGGCATATTAACAATCAAGATAAAGGAAAGGAAAGGAAAAGATGTCATCATCCTCATTATATTACCGATGGAAAAGCTTCGAGGAAGATGGAGATCGACCAGAGAAGCCTCGTAGATTTGGAGTTACAGAGATGAGAGGGCCTCAATACACTCTATTGAGCCAGAACAAACTTCAAGTATGTATAAAGAACATGTTTTCACGCCTTTAACTTACAAACATGGTTTCTTTGTTGATTTTGGTGATGCCCATCTTGCCATTTAGTGGACTAACTAGTTGTTGACCAACTTTAGAGGAATAAAATTCTAGCTCTGTGTGTGTTTTTGCTAGGAATCAGTAGTTGACGTAGTTGTTAGAGAATAATATAAATTATATTACGAGACTTTAATTAAAAACTTAAGTTTTTGAGTCGAGATGGTTCTTTGACGTGGTATCAGAGCCTTAGTGACTAAGTGATCACGAGTTCGAATCTCACTATCCTAATTTATTTGATAAAAATTAAGTACAAGGTAATCTCACTTAAAAGTTTAAGTTTTTGGGTTGAGATGGTTTTTTTGATAGTAGTTTAACACAATGCTGTGTTTTTGGTAAATTAATGCTTAGATGATGCCGTGCTCTCTCGTTTTTTTTTTCTTTTTCACAGTGGGGTGGGGGATGTGTTAAGTTTAAGGAGATAAAGGATAATTTGAAGTGTTTCTTGAATGACCCAAGTAAAGTTATCAAGTGGGACATGTATAGAGAAATTAATATGTTGAAATTACCAAGTCTAGCTAGTATCTTCAAAAGTGGGAAATGTACAGAGAAATTTTGCAAGTTAAGAACTTAATATGAGTTTTGAGCCTTTTGTTATAATTTGATCTAAAGATTGTTTCTGCAATGGTATTTTCATAGAATGTTCTGTGATTTATTTATTTATTATTTCGGATAATTATAGGTAACGTTGTGGAAAATGGGCTATTCGATTTAGAACGTTAAGGAGTCTTCAAGTAAATTTGTGGAATTGTGGTGTAATGTCAAAGAAGCTTAATGCATATTGATTGAATTTGAGTCTTTATTTGCTTCTTACTTGTGCATGTGCATACTCGTATAATGCTTGGCGGGATGTTTTCGAGACAATGGGGCAGTTTGTTGATGGACCGAAATTCTCCGGTGGTTCTCATAGTTTGATGCCGAAGTCTTCTATTAAAGAAGTGATTGACATGGCTCACAAGCATGATGTGTATGTTAATACTGGTGATTGGGCTGAGCATTTGCTTCGTAAAGATCCCTCCAGCACCTCGAAGCACTGGTAAGGAAGCAGCACCTGTCTTGGTGTTTGTCTGCTATGGTTACATATTGCTTGAAAATGGAGAGAGATGAATCTAGCATGATGACTGATGAACTCAGGAATATGGTGTATCCTTAACTCTAAGTCATACGTTGCTAATCACATTCACAGGACATAGAGGCTGAACTATGGTTAGATAAAGCTCAAATGGATAATCGATCCATGAATATAAAAATGTCTAAGATATATTTTTGGAATCTTTCCCTCCGACTAATTGGAAATGTAATGCAGGATGCTTTTGAGTTTTGATAGAACATGATTATTGTTGCTAATGATCATATTAAGGTTGTCGGTATCATAACATAGGTTAAACTGTTGACTGAAATCGGATTATTGATTCTGATGAGATACTCCATTCAGTCAATGCTCTAAGCTTGATTTATAAGCAATTACAGCTACGCGCATGCACATGTTCACATGTTCTGCAGTTGCATACCATTGACAGTTTTGATATCAATTTTTCTTTCATAAATTGGCTTCATTCAGATATAAAGAAGTATGGAACACTATGCACGTGGAAACCCTACAACTAGCATCTGAGAGATCTAGATGGTGGAAAGAAATTATGCAAATTTGGGAGAAAATGGACGAGAATATTAGTTAATGTTCATTCATCAAAACACACATGTTCAAACAATTATGGATAAAAGACTAGTGTATCCCCTAGTAGATTGGTGGTTCAGGTGACAAGAAGATGATGAAGCACCTGAATTCAGAGACACATGCGGTCTTTTAAGGATGCTTGAGCCAGAGATTAATGAATTTGCCTATAACAGAAATGTAAATTCTTCAGGACAATTGCATCTGAACTTACAAGGTATATCTTTGTTGCGCAGAAATGGTTGAAGATGCTAATCTCCTGATCAGAATGGCCCAGAGGTGCTTAGAAGCTGGGGCAGATTATAATGATTGATGCAGATGACAACTGCAAGGATGTAATTGCAACGGTCGCCGGAAGACTAGGTCTCGAGAAGACGATGTTTGAAGCATCAAATGCTAAAACTACAGAGTGGTTTATCAAAAGATATGGTCCAAAGGTATATTCCACTGTCTCTCCTTCTTAACCATATGGTGAAATCCAGTGTTTATTGAACTCGCTGTTGCTAATGGCATGCCTTCTTTCTCAGGTGAACCTCCTAGTGGATCATTCTCAAGTAATTGGTCTAGAGTGCCTCCGAGGACACAGCATGGGTAGAAGTTATACTTCCTGCCCTTGGCTCCGCATACTTGCACTTCTGAAGTCTGAACTGTTGCTTTGTAAACATTGTTAATTAATTATTAAGAATTAAGAAATACAGTAAAAGACGGGGGGGAAATACTATTCCCCTTTTTAGTCCCTTTTCTTCTTCTTTTTTTCCCATCACATCCTTATAGGCTAAATTGATTGTCAATTAAAGCACATTGATTAAAGAAAGACAAGATTCATAGATAGGGGATTACACTAAAAATGTGGCAGAAAAAGACTGGTTTTTCTAAATTTAGGGCTAAGCATATATTTTGGTCCTTTAATTTTTTAAATTATAAATTGTTAGTCCCTAACAATTTATGAAATTCAAATTTCATTTTAATTTTTTTTATTCTAGTCCTAGTTTGAAAAATAGTGATAGAAAGAGAAAGTTTTGGTTGGATTTGATTCAGGCCATGAAAATTGATGATTTTGGTATTAATAAATTCTTTTTTTATGGGAAGAATTTATTCAAGGTGTTTATTTCCCTTAAACTTACTTGAACGGGTTTTTCTAAATTTGGGGCTAAGCATATATTTTGGTCATTTAATTTTTTAAATTATAAATTGTCGGTCCTAATAATTTATGAAATTCAAATTCAATTTTAATTTTTTTTTTATTTTGGTCCTAGTTTGAGAAATGAGAGAGAAAATGGTTGGATTTTAGTGATAGAAAAAGAAAGCTTCGATTGGATTCAATTCAGGCCACGAAAACTGGTGATTTCGGTGTTAATGAATTTTTTTTCTTACGGGAAGAGTTTATTCAAGGTGTTTTTTTTCCCTTAAACTTACTGAAATAGTAGATATGAATCCAAAAAGAATTTTGATTTCCAGTGAGGCTATAAATATATTTTTCAAGGTGTTTAGGATTTTTTTTTTAGTTTTTTAAGATCAAAATATAGTTGAAAGTCACTGAAATAGACTTGCTTGATTTTTTATCAAATGGAGGTCACTGAAATTTAGGTAGAATAGGCAACGCATTACCTAATATTTTGTTTTTTAAAGAATTAAATGGTGGGTAACTTATCGTCCACCTCTTAAAAAAAATAGAAAAAAATAAAACCCAAGCGCATGGATTGTTTGAGGTCCACTTGCTTAGGCTTTTTTCTGGAGACTAGAAACTCTAGGTTGTCAAAGCTCGAGATATTGAGCATTTTTTTATTTATTATAATTGAATTTTTTAAAAAAAATTTCTTTTTTTCTTTTTTTAATTTTATCATTATACTTGAATTAAACACTTGCATTAGACATGAATTGTTTCAGATCAAATAGCTAGTATAGCGTATTCCTTGTAAGCTGTTATGCCACTCTTCAAGCTTGTGACACACACACACTTGTTACAAAGGAGAGTTGGAACTCGAGACCTTCCGGTGTGTGAGCATATCAATATAGTAAAGGTCTAATGCAATATTCTAAAGCATTATTTTTCTTTTACTCCACACCAATCTCTCCTTCACTAACTGCCAATAACCCGTGAGGCCGTGGCTGAAAGAAATGAAGCCTGACTTCTGTAGCTATAGGCAGTAAGTACTCCTCCTCCGATATACTAATTTGCATCATGAAGCAAGTTCTTGTTGTTGTTGCTGTGTAGCTTCCCTAAGCACCACCTAGTTTGACCTCAGTATAATATCTTCCTTATGGCCTTTACCTAGAGTTTAAGCAAGTGCCTGACATGCTAAACCATTGAATCAGGTCTCAGGAAATGCACCTTTAACTACACATTAAGTATCCCATCTCTTTTTCCTTAATTTAATTTGACCAAAAATAGATTCATAAATGATGGAACAAAGTAAAATGCACATAGATTCCAAGAACAGGAATTATGAAGGCATCAAGGAATTAACATGGACTAGACCTCGCCCATTTTTTATTGGCACACGCTGAAGTCTACGACCTCTGGACACTCCATACTGAGTGAAAGCAAACCTTTAATCTTGTTATGGCCACAAAGAACTTTGTTGGAATGTGTAAAACCTGCAAACTCAAGGAATTGCAGATGTCGAGCCACCTATTACACTCAGCTCAGTATGGCAACAACATTTACGGTACCTATATCCTTGCCAGTCGGAAGCTTAATAGTCCAGTCACACTCGTTTGTGTGGATTACAATGGTTATTCATCAAATTAAACTGAAAATGATACAGTTTGTGAAGCAATCATGCATAGCTACACATCCCATAAACACAAAATTTCCCTTTCTTGCACTTCTTATTGCATCCACCACAATGTCTTAATTTTATCAAATGATCATGTGTTCACCCACTTTCCTTTGCAGCATGATTCAGTGTACTTGCACTTGTACCTCACATTCCACAGTTGAAGCGATCTGTCTTAACGTCAACACATTTCTCATTGCAGCAATCTGGCCCTGGAATTCTCTTCAGTCGACAAATGCGAGGCAATTTATTGCATGTCGAATTGGCTATCGTGTTCTGCTGGGCAAGAACGCGGCCACCCCCTCGTAAAGAAGTTACAGCTTCTTGAATTTCACACAATGAGAGTTGACTTTGCATGTTTGAGTTTTCGCTGTAATGATCTGAATGCAGAGCTGCAACAGTAGCTATGGTTGCAGATAGAGCAAAGAAGAGTTTTAGCAACTTCATGGCCACTAAAATGAAGCCAGGTTGGTGGAAGAAAATCTTACTGATGGGGCCTTGTGGATAAATTTTTGTGTGAAGCTGCCTATAGGAAAATGAATTTGCAGCCAACTTTTTCTGTGTGATCTTTGATCCAGGAGATTACTTAGAAATCACTAAATACCTTAAAACTTTAAAGAAATAAGTTGATTAAATGTGAAGAAAATTTGGCCTCCTATTGATTCTGTATCCCCATTATTGTAAAGTAAAATTGACAGCAAGTTCTTCCAAGCATTTTTAGTACTATTTCAAGCATTCTGTATCTACATGGTATATTACTATATTGCACCCATAGTTTTGGGTTTGAATATAATACCTTTTTATTGAACAACAAGGTCCTGACTACTCAAGTGTGGAGTTGATTTTATAGTTAAGAATGTAATTTTTAAAAAAAATTTAGAAGAATTGTTTTTTAATATATCAAACCAATATAAAAGATATAATTTAAGATCATTCATATATAAAACTTAATCTTACTTAATGCATAAATTAATTCAAAAACATCTTTTACCATTACAAAACAAGTATAAGGTCTGATGCAATATGCTATATCCTTATTTTATTTTATTCCCCATTATTTTTTTTCAATGTTAAAAGAAACACCGACACTTAGCAAATATTTCTCTAGTAAAGAAAAAACTAAATTACGTGGGAGTGGGCTCAATTATACTTAGTCAATTTGACAAATCCAAAAATAATTTGGATGACCAATAAAAATGTAATTGACTAAATAAAAAAAAAATTCAAGTCGACATCCATTTTTCTAAAAAAATATTGACACAACTACATATTAAATTGATCCAGGTCAATTTTCTAATTCCATGACTTAGATCATGAGACTATGATAACTCCATCTAAATCAAAACAAAACAAATTATGAAGTCTAATCTCAATCGACCTAATGCTAAAGAATAAAATTATAAAAAAAAGGATTAGAAAAAAAAGACTCAAGTCAACCCGAGATAACTTGTCAAATCTACAACCTATGTTATAAGACCAGGATAACCCTATAGAAAATAAACTGGAATAAATTATTAAACTTAATTCACAATCAACTCAATGTTGAAAGATTGAGTTGAAAAAAAATTCAATTTAAAAAAAAACACACAAAAAAATAACTCGAGTAAACCTACCAAATCCATCATCCAAGTTATTAAACTAAGATAACAATATAGAAAGTAAATCAAAAAACAATCCTAGTCAATATGTCAAGTCTGTAATCCAAGTTATGAGATTAGAATAGTCTTATAAAAAACAAATCGAATAAATTATGGTAATTTTAGGGCCCATATGACATTAACCAGAGTTTACCATTTATCAGGCTTAGGAAATGCAAATTTAATTTGTTATTCATTAAGTATTAATTTTCTATTTATTTATTTTAATTAGATTGACAATTTCATCCATAGATGTTGGAATAAAGCAGGAAATCAAAGTTTAATTTAAATTATGGAGAGAGTAGAGTAAAAACGTTTGAGAGTGTGATAATAATTATTTTTTAGAATGATTTTTACTTATAAATATATTAAAATAATATTTTATTTTATTTTATTAAATTATTTTTTATATTAACATATACATAAAAGTAATTCAAAAATATATACAAATTAATTTTAAATAAAAAAATTTCAAACAAAGTAGAAAGGCAACGAAATACGTGAGAGTTGACTAAGTACACATATTTTTAAGTGTTGACCGATCGTCTTTTCTTACATTTTCTGCAAAAAGTAATTGATTTTGAATACAAATTTCGTTTTGTCCAAAACAGCAGGAGTTAATGTTAAGAATATCAATTGTTAAGTAAATAATTAAAGCTATTAAATACAAATAACGAGACATATATACATGCTGGCTATATTCACATTGTTTGATCCTAAGTATGAGATTTTCAAGGTTATGCTTTTGGCAATTCTCCATATTTACACTTCGATTAGTAAAATCACAAGCACTCTCACAATTTGATGGTATGAAATATAAATTAAGCCAACAGAACCATGGTGTTCCTTAGAGAAATAGACTCAGTCTTGCAGAAACATGAAAGGAAATATACTCTATATCAGAGAATTACACAGTTTGTGACGCATTCATGCATAGCTACACATCCCATAAACACAAAATTCCCCTTTCTTGCACTTCTTATTGCATCCACCACAATGTCTTTTATCAAATGATGGGTTCACACACTTTCCTTTGCAGCATGTTTCAGTGTACTTGCACTTGTAGCCACACATTCCACAGTTGAAGCGATCTGTCTTCACGTCAACGCATTTCTTATTGCAGCAATCTGGCCCTGGACTTCTCTTCAGTCGACAAATGCGAGGCAATTTATTGCATGTCGAATTGGCTATCAGGTTCTGCTGGGCAAGAACGCGGCCAACCCCTCGTAAAGAAGTTACAGCTTCTTGAATTTCAGACAATGAGAGTTGTCTTTGCGTGTTTGAGTTTTCGTTGTAATGATCTGACTGCAGAGTTGCAACAGTAGCTATGGTTGCAGATAGAGCAAAGAAGAGTTTTAGCAACTTCATGGCTAGTAATGTGAAACAAGGTTGGTTAGAAGAAGATCTCATGATTGATGGGGCTTTATAGAGAAATTTTGTGTGAGAGTTGACTACAGGAAAATGAATATGGAAGCTTTGCTTTTTCTGTGTGGTCTTGATTCGGAAGTTTACTTAGAAATCACTAAATACCCTTAAACAAATTATAAGTTGATTGAATGCCAAGAAAAGTTGGCCTCCCAAAGATTCCGTATCCCCGTTGTAAAGTAAAATTGACAGAAAATTACTCCAAGTATTTTGATGTTCATATTGGAAATGTGAGATATATAGATAATTCCAACTCAGCGATGTGATGTTCATATTAGAAATGCTGAATGTGTACTGAAACTGAAGCCAGAAGAAGTATGAAGACAGAATAAATGCTTGTATGTTTTCACTTTGATAATATGGATAGCAAACTTTCCTGTCCTGAGAGGCCCTTGTTAAATCCTACCAGAGGCGGAAATGAGAAGAGGAGGGGGGCTATTGCCCCCAGGTCACTACAAAACTATTTTAAATTCTTTGCATACTAGCAAAATTAATATATAATTATTCATAAAGAAATAAATAATATTATTATAAAAACTTTTAATCATCAGCATATGAATAGTAAATAGTAAATACAAAACCCCCTGAGCTTGATGGAACCATTCCAAATACGCCCCATTTCCATCTCTCAATTTAATTTTGATGTGTAAAAACTAAATAATAAGAAAATAGAAAGAAAATAATAGAGTGCAATAATTAAGGAGATATCAAACAAGCCATGCATTTTATGAATGTCGAATATGTCTAGGAAATGTTGATTGGCAGCTGGAAATAATGATTACTTTAAACACATAATTGATATTGTTTTTACTATTATATAGTTTCTAATTTGTAAATAATGAATAAATCAATTAATATGACATTAATTTCTTATTTTCCTTTATTTTATTAAAGAAAAAAAAAATACATTCAGAGCAATCTCTGTGCATTTATTAGCCTTGTTTAATTTTTTGTTTGAATCGAGTTATAATTTATATGTAACGTTTTTAAATCTTAATTATTAAAATAAGTTAAGTTGAAAAAAGTGGAGATTTGATTGATTCTAATGAATCTTATATATTTAATAATGTCACACGCAATCAATCATAATTAATTTAAGGTTATCTAATTAATACTCCCTCCATCCATTTTTACCAGTCGTTTTGCGTTTTTAATTATCCATTTTATTTAACTATTTTAAAATAATTGTTTTACAAATATTAAATTTTCTACTGTGTCGACCCTTTGTGTCTTTTAAATTTGCAATCCAAAAATGCTTAATAATTTGACAATTGATTTTTAAAAATATTTGTGTTTTTATTTAATTTTTTTGTTGCGAAAACACCAATAATAATGATACGATTGGAGTATAAGCGAAATAATATATAAGAATTTTTTTAAAAGAAAAACCATAATTTTATTAATATCAAAATGATACAAAATAAATTACTCTCTCTCTCTCTCTCTCTCTCTCTCTCTCTCTCTCACACACACACACACACACACACACACACACACACACACATATTAGGTCCTGTTGGTGAAAGATTTTATGTAAACCCCGGAGTGATTGAAAATGAACTCTAAAATGAGATAAGCGAGTATTTATGACACAAAAATATCGAGACTAGACATTGACTCGCGTGCACGTTGGTTAAGTTTAATTTTTTTTTAATGTAAAAAAAAATATTTAAATGTTATCAATATTTTTTTAGTAGAAAAAAATTAAATTATATGAGGATTTATATGATATAACCGGTTGATTATTTTTTTTTTAAATATTAAAATAACAACATATTGGATTGACGTTGGACAATCCAAGTTAACGTGTCAAATTCATGACCTGAGTTATGAGATTATGATAACCCTATAGAAAATAAATCAAAATAAATTATTAAGTCTAATTCTCAATCAACCCAATATTAAATGATGAAATTGAAAAAATAATCAATTAAAAAATGACCTTAAAAACAACACGGGTTAACATGTCAAACTTGCAACCCGGATCATAATACCAAAATAACCTTATGAAAAGCAAATCGAAAAAAATTACAAATTTCAATTCCTAACCAGCTCAATATTAAAGGATGAGATTAAAAAAATTCAATTAAAAAAAGCATAAAAAACAACTTGAGTCAATCCACCAAACCTATAACCCGAGTAATCAAACTAAGATAATCTTAAAGAAAAAAATAAAAAAAAATAACTTGATTTAACCCGAGTTAACCTGTCAAATCTGTGACTTTGGTCTTGAGACTGAGATAACCCTATATAGAGAAAGTCAAAACAAATTATAAAGCTTGATTCTTAATCGTTCCTGTCGGACCTAATGTTGAACGATGAAATTTATAAAAATCTTAATTAAAAATTTAACTCGAGTTAACCGTTAAACACTATTATCGAGTCATGAAACCAAGATAACCTAATGAAAAACAAATCATAAAGCTTAATTCCTAATTAAATACAATATTAATTGATGAAATTGAGGGAAAAAATAAGTTAAAAAGAAGAGAGAAAAAATGAATCAATTAGGTTAACTCACGATCCAAATCATGAGATAAGGACAACCCAATTAAAAGCAAGTTCATTGTTTAATGACTCGTGACATAGGCAATGAGACCAATATAACCTTTTAGAAAGAAAATAAAAAAAACCGACTTGATTTAATCATGGTTAAAATGTCAAAACCCGTGACCTTGATCTTAAGACAAAGATATTCTTATAAAAAACAAATCAAAATAGATTATGAAACTAAATTTCCAACCGACCTAATGTTGAATGATACAATTTTAAAAAAAATCAATTAAATAAAAAACACAAAAAACAACTCGAGTAAAGATATTCTCATAAAAAGCAAATCAAAATAGATTATGAAACTCAATTCTCAACCGATCCAATGTTTAATGATACAGTTTTAAAAAAACCAATTAAATAAAAGATACAAAAAACAATTTGAGTAAACTCATGTTAATCCGTTAAGTATTATTTTCGTGTCATAAGGCCAAGATAATCTAATGAAAAGTAAACAAAACAAACCATGAAGTTTAATTCTCAATCAAATTAATATTAAATGATGAAATTGAAAGAAAATCTAAGTCAACTAGGTTAACTAGTCAAATCTGTGATTCGTTTCATGAAAGTGTGATAACTAAATAGAAAAAATCTAATATTAAAGAATAAAATTAAAAAATATTAATTAAAAAAACAAATAAAAAAAGCAAATCAATTGAAAAAAAAAACAAAGAAGAAAAAAAAACAAAGCAAAGCAGTATTCCAATAAATAGTGCTTTGTGAGAAGGGATACATTAAGACCCCCTCCTCTTTTAGTTTATAGTTAATAAATTGTTTTTATGAAGGAATTAACTATAAAAAAATAAAAATATAAAGTAAATAAATAAATATTTTAGAGAAGAGGAGAATGTTTTAACCGTTAGATGAAATTATTAGTATAAAGTTATAATGGAAATTATAAATGTTACTGATTGATTAGTTTGCCAAACAAATCGGTAGACCTTTTAGATAAAATGAACAGTAAAATTAATTTTTGTCTAATTAGATCGATAGAATTGATTGATCATTTTATTGACCAGTTGAAGTTTTAGAAAGATCTATATGAACTGATTGACTATTTAAATTGAGTAAATAAAATTGGTTAATTTTGTTTCAAACTGAAAAAAAAAGTTGTTTTTGGATTTATTATAAAGGAAATTCATATTAAGATGTTGGGATGTTACATTTTAGTCTTTCATCAATACTAATAGATATCAATCCTTTTCAAATAATAAGATATAATTTTAAAATTCTTATTCAAAGGTCATAATCTTTCATATCTGGAAACATAGAACTCTTTAGAGAAAGAATCATATATACAGATAAGATATCAGCCCTGATAGTAGAAAATCAAAAAAAAAAAAAAAAAAGAGAGAGGAGAAAAATATCATCCATATAAATGAAAACAAGAAAAAATCAATAAAAAAGAGGTTGCACGGGGTGTTTTGTTGACTGTTGAGTGAAAGAGAGAGTGGAGACAAAAAAAAAAAACGAAGAGACAATATAATTTTTTTTTAATAATGAGTTACTAATCAATAATCTTTGAGTTTTTATTTACTATCATTTTAAATTTTTTTATTGGATCAATATTTCAGATGGATATTGTTACACCAAACGTTACCTCTCATTATTTGTTGTCATATGGATCCTCAAAATTTACACCGGCACTTTCTTAACTTGTCATTGTCCTTGTGGCTGGTGGTTGGTCCTAGAAAGGAAACTAGCTAGTAGTAATGGCGAGGAGTCCACTAAAGAGAAACAACATTGTAAGAACCGGCTTTTCTTGACAGTCCATCTTTCTTTCGTAATTCAAACGTTACAGAAATCGCTTTCTCATGGAGTTCGTCAGAAGTGTTTGGAGTTTGAAGTCTAAATAAAGATTAAAAAGAGGAGAAACAGAAGGGATGCCTTCCAAAATTTGGTTCTCTGTGAAGAAATCATTGAAGTGCGAGCTAAAGCCATCAGACGTGCATGATCCAAGGGCCAAGAGCGATCTGAGCAACATTCAGACAAGAAACTCAATCAAGTCTGGATGTTCAAGATCCTTGTCAAATCTACGAGAGATCATTCATGGGAGCACGAGGTATACAGAGAAGCCACTAACTAGTAGCCCAAGATCTCTAGAAAGCACTGATTTTTTCAACTCCATAGCACATGAAGTAGTCCTTTGTGACACTAAATGTGAACTAAAGATTACGGGTGGCAGAGGTTGTGAAAAGGGTGATTCGTCCTTTGAGGATATCCTTAAGCTACGGACACCTCGTCCTAGAGGACATGACATTGTGTCCCCCAGAAGGTCAAGTAGCTATTCAAGGAAGAACCATGGTGATTCTCCTATATATTGTAATGGAAACGGTGTATCTTCCAAGCCTAAAAGCTCTCATGATGCAGATTCTTGTGGTTCTCCATCTTTAGTTTGCAAGAAATGTCATGCAAAATTTAAGAAGTTGGATGCTTTTGAGGCACATCATCTTTCAAACCATGCTGGTAAGAGGCCTCAATCCAACAACTTCTGTCTCTTAATCTGTGTATAATCAAGTTTTTCCTGCTTTTTTTTCAACAACAATATTATCTCTCTAGAAAGTCATTAAAATCAACATGTTTGAAGGTTCATCTTAATACGCTGGTTTTCAGAAAATTTGGGTGCCTGCATTTGTGTTTTCTTCTGCACAAATCCATATTCTTATGATGAAAATCAAGAGAAATAATCTAGAGTTATTATGACAACAGGTCTACTTTAGAGCCCTTTTAAGTCAAAATCTTGAATATTATTGTCAGTTTGTCTTATAGATTTCTGTTTTCTGAAATGTCACTGCTATTGTTATGATTGCTGCAGTTGTGTTGTCTTTTCTATCAACTTATTGCTGAGTATAACTATACTTATTTGACAGTACTGTTTCAATTTTTTAGAAGCACGCAGTCCTTTTTATTTAATTTTTTTTAGTTCAATTGGCCAATAGAATCCACTTGTCATTATCCTTCTGCAGTTACTGAACTTGTGGAAGGGAACTCATCTAGGAGGATAGTAGAATTAATCTGCAGAACAAGGTGGTTACGATCTGAGAACAACTGTGTTACTATAGAGAGGGTTTTGAAGGTCCACAACATGCAAATGACCCTTGTTCAATTTGAAGAACATAGAGAAATGGTGAAAATCAAAGCTAGCAAACTGCCTACGAAACATTCGCGTTGTCTCGCCGACGGCAATGAGCTTTTGAGGTTCCATGGCACAACTGTTGCTTGTTCTCTTGGTCTGAATGGCTCCTCTAGCCTTTGTAGAATGGAGACATGCGGTGTATGCCAGATTTTGAGACATGGGTTCACTGACAAAGATGTCAATGGCATTGGGGTCGGAATTTTTACTACTTCCACAAGTGGCAGAGCCTTGGAATCTGTAGAAGTAAGTCAAGATAACCAAGATGTAAGAAAGGCATTGTTACTATGTAGAGTTATTGCTGGAAGGGTTCATAGGCCTTTGGAAAATGTTCAAGAAATTGCAGGTCAATCAGGCTTTGATTCACTTGCTGGGAAAGCTGGTCAAAATTCACATCTACTTGAGGAACTGTATCTGCTAAATCCCAAAGCTCTCCTTCCTTGCTTTGTGGTAACTTGTAATCATGAATGTTAAGAGATCAAATACAAGTTATGCAAATTCTTCTTTGCTTTCATTTTCTTGATTCTTTTCTCCCCACTTTGAAATACAATTTTAAGTTACAGTTTATTTTTTTCATTTGTAACTGTGGTTTGATGCGTGTTAAAAGTATATTTGGCTTGACGAATTATTAAATTGAATTTTTATAGTGTTTTTTTAATGATTTTGATATGTTAATATAAAAAAATCTTTAAAAAATTATTTTAATGTATTTTAAAGTAAAAAATATTTTTAAAAAACACTCCGTACCACAATACTATTTTTTTATATATGTTTTTGGATCGTTTTAATGTTCTGATGTTAAAAATAAATTCTAAAAAAAATAAAAATATTATTTTAATATATTTTTAAATAAAAAACAACAAACAAAAACGTTCTTGATTTACATCTGCTCCGAACGTTTGTAGATCAGTTCACCTTTAATGTGCCATGAAATAATGGATTATTTTAAATGCACGTCAAGACCAGCACACATGAGCGCACATACATTCTATGTTATTGAATAATGCTTCATCTGTCCCATGTCTGAGGGCATGGGTTAATTGATACTTAACAGGACGCAGCTCCGCATGGAGTCCTCGTTGCTTTAAAGGAGGAGAAAAATAGTTAAAAACCCTAGGATTAGGAATTCAGAATTTTTTTATACAAAAATGACCCAATGAGATGCAGATTTTGTCCCTTCTTCCATGATTTTTATTTTCTGGTAACCACCGATCAGCTTATCTGGAGGCTGTTGACACTCCTGGTGGAGGTTCAGTGTGCATTAAACACTACATGGTCCCCTATCCTCTCCACTGCACAGGGTGGTCACTTCCAAAAGTCAATTAATTTGAGTTTTTTCTACTGCTCACACATAGACACTGGCTGACTGTATAAGGATAGGTTTAGAATTGTAATAATAATTACTGTTAAAAATATTTTTTATTTAAAAATATATTAAAAAAATATTTTTTTATTTTTAAAAAATTATTTTTGATATTAACACATTAAAAAATTTAAAAATATATATAAAAAAACTCTAATCATTAGTAATTTATTTTTTTAATAAAAAAAATTATAATTATAAAATTAAAATAAATTTTTTAAAAAAAACCTTACAGTCTTAGAAAGCGTTTGGGAGTGCTTTTCAAAAACGCTTCTAAAAAAATTTGAAATTTTTTTTTCTTTGAAGTAATATGTTTTTTATGTTTTCAAATCATTTTGATGTACTGATCTAAAAAATAATTTTAAAAAATAAAATTATTGGTATACTTTTCTGAATGAAAAACACTTTAAAAAACAACCACACTCTCAGACACCCTCTAAATTTAAAACCTGAATTAACCTTTTAAAATCACGAAACGGTTTAAAAGTAAACTCAAACAGCCTTTTAAAAAAAAAAAAAAATTCACAGTCAACCATACATCCCACCCATTATTCTAGCGCAGAGAAATAAAAAAGAGCTCGAACATGAGACTTCCCCACGGGGCATTATGAGACATTTTAATTTTAATTTTATTTATAAAAAAATTATTAGATGAACAGGACTCATTATAAGCTTAGACTTATGAAATGTGTATTTTGTTATGATTTCACATAATTTTTTTTTAAAAAGAGTTTCTTCTGTAGTTGCACAGGATTTCAGAGAAGACGACATAGTTATGCATGAATAACTATCTAGGTGGTAGCCCAGTGGTAAGAGCTTGGAACCAAGAGGTTTGCTCCCTCTGTGATCTTAGATTCGAGCCCTGTGGTTGCTCATATAATAGCCACTGGAGGCTTATATGGTCGTTAACTTCAAGACTCATGAGATTAGTTGAGGTACGTGCAAACTGATCCAGACACCCACGTTAAACTAAAAAAACCTAAAAAAAAATAATGATGGCTTGAAACCAATGGGTCATAATGGCATGGAAAGGTGTTGTTTCCATGGCAGTGGAACGACATGTGCTCTGTATAGGCAAGTAATAACACCACCACAGGGATAGAAAAGGACCGTTTAAACACGCCATTAAACCACCAGTGCAGAATTTAGGTGAAAGGATGAAGAAGGGGGGGTTAAAAAATGGTATATACAAGCCACTTTTTAGTGTTCGTTTAGAGTGGGGTTGGAGTTCCTATTCAAAATATTTTTTATTTGAAAATATATTAAAATAATATTTTTATAATTTTTAAAAAATATTTTTAATATCAGCACATTAAAATAATCTGAAAAAAAATTAATTTGAAAAAAAAAATAAATTTAATTTTTTTAAAAAACACTTTTAAAACACAAAAACAAACTAGTAGATTGTTTGGATGTCAAAATAACAAAAAAAAAATAGTATTCCGTTTGAATTTCCATGTCATTTTCGCAATATGCTCTATTTTGTAGGAATGAGATTTCAAGTTATTTTTATAACCCGAGGAATGAGCTGGTATTTTGAATAAATTTTCTTGCATCATGAAAAAAAAATTAGTTGTGAATTTAAAAATTAATGCTTTTGTTTAATGAAATAAAGAGTTGTTAATGTAAGACTAAAACAAAAGGATAAAAGGTAGATACATATGATGCTAAAAGCCGTATATTTTTTGACAAAATATTTTTTTATCAGTGGTTTTAATTTTTCAAATAAAATATTATCATAATCTTAATATTAGTGTTTTAATAAAATAAGATAAATTAATAATTTTGACGTGTATATATTAAAAAGATATTTCATCCACATTTATAAAATTATGCATTTAGCTTCATATATAACTATTAAGAAAGTAATTGTTAATATTATAATACAAGAAGCTAAATATTATTTAAAAATAATGGCATAACTGAGTGATTATTTAAACCTCATTTAAATAATTTAATTAAAAAATATGAAAAAAAGAAAAAACAATGGCATGGAGAAATTAAGGGCCATGCATGGGCTGGACCTATGTACCTAGCCCACATGAAATTCTGGCGTGTTTGGCTGGCAAAAAGTCAACTTTTTCTTGGTCTTGAATTCCCTTAATGAGCATGGTTTCCAGTTTTTTTAATTGGGTAAACGATATGTTATTTACCAAATAATTGGTGATCAAGATCTAGTCACTCAAAAGTCTTGTCTCTTTGTCAAGATTTTCTGACGACTCCCTCTCTACTCTGTCAAGATTTTAAGGACTGAAACGAAAAGGAATGAAATTTGAGACCGAGAAGAAAAATACAAAAATAAAAAGGATCAAATTTTAAATAATTTAAAATTGAGGGTCAAAAGTATAGATTCACGCGCCTATGAAACATTAAAAATGGAAAAGTCTGCTCATTTTTTTCAATTTCAAATTTGATCATTGTTCTATTAATCTTGTCGTTTGCAACAATTTAAAATTTCAGAATGCAAAATCAACTCCAATATATATGTTGGGTATACACTAAAACAAAGACTAAAGAGAATAAAAAAATAAAAAAACAAACAAAAAATAAAAAAGAAGAACAAAACATGAGGACCAAATTAAAAGAAGCAGCAGCTTAAAGATCAAAATGGAAAAACAAAACCCTCAAGGGATTACGTAGTAAATTAGGCAATGCTACAGTGCTTACAAAGAGTCATATGTGAGGGGATGAATAAAAATTTAAATAACACCATATTAATTGCACCAGTCTTGAATTTTGTTCATCATATTAATTGCACTCATTAACTATATATAAATTAATTTTCGAAAATAAATGACACCCAAGCAAAAGCTTACCTGGATAGATACCTAACCTCATCTCAAGGATTGTCCTCCAGTTTTATAACTATATAAAAATAATCTCATTAAAATACGCCTATAAAAAAACTGTCGTGATGCATTCATTCTCCTAAATATTGATTCTAATAATATTTGGATAACTATATATATATATATATAATAACAAGGATGGGTAAATTATAATAATCTCCTCAAGATATTGTGAAATTGAAGAGATTATTAATCATGAATTTAAGAATTTGACAAAAACTCCTTCAAACTTAAAAAAATATATTATAAACCTCCTTTTGTACCCAAAGTGCCCCTTAATTACCATTTAAAAAAGATAATTAAATTAGAAACTTGAAAAAGTTAGGAAAAAAAAAGAAGAAATAGGGCATTATTAGTTTTTAGGACGAACAATATTAATTTCACTATTTAGTTTGATTCTTTTTTTTTTTTAGTTTCTTTTCTAATATTCTTTCTCTAATTTTTAGATTTTCTTAATCCAACTACTTTTTCATAAATAGTGATTAAGGACATTCTATAGATTAATAGGGGATTTCTATCAAGTCTTCAATTTTTTTTTTAGTAATTGTAATTTCATGATACAAAATATTTTTAAAAAATAATCTTAATAAACATTATATTATTTATTTTAAAAACATTTTAAAAAAATACTGTTTACCGTAGCACCATCTTATCAACGTACTTTCCTTTAAAGTTATCTATACGATGTTCTTTTCAGTCATCGCTTTCCACACATGTTGACATACAAGGCCAAAACCACAACATGAATCCTGCTGTGTGGACTTGGGTTTGAATTATTTGGGTGGACTGCCTACATGTATATATATAACTGGATGATGCCTTGCATATGGGGGCCTGATTTCATTTTTCTTAAAACATCAGATGAAGATTGTTAGGTCGTTGTCTGCCATTTCATCTATAAATAAGCTAATTCATCTATGAAAAGTAAATAAATTTCATGGGAGCTGAAAGTAAGCACCTAACCGATCATGGAAATGCTGCACCTAACTTCAGGCAGACGGATACCTACCCTCTTTCCAAGATCTGCTCCTGCTATCAAATATGTTCTCTTTTTTCTGTTTATGTTCTTCATTACATTATAGAATAAGAAAAGAAAAGAAAAGAAAATAAATAAAGAAGAAATAGAGGAAGAGTTATTGGTTTGAGTCGTAGGTGGACTTCACGTGCTGACCTTCTACCTAGTAGCTCCAAGCCGGATTGTTCGCTCGGTTGTCTAGAAAACGAAACGTCAGTATAAATTAAGTCACATCTCTATGAGAGAAATAAATACCATAACAATAATTCTCCATCACATTTTAAGAAAGAATTCTCTGCTTATTCAAATATTTTCATCAAGCATGGCATCCCAGTTGACCAAAAAGACAGCTTGTGTGATCGGCGGCACAGGGTTTGTGGCATCTTTGCTCGTGAAATTGCTGCTTGAGAAGGGCTATGCAGTGAACACCACAGTCAGGGACCCAGGTTGGTGCTCATTTTTCTCTTCTTGCACCCTTTTCTTGGCTTGCCCTTTGTTTCCTGGTCCTTTTCGTTTCCGTTCTTGTGAAGACCTGGGAGATATATGAGAATTTTGTTCTGACGTTTCTTTAGTTTTTTATTTTTTCCGTTTTGCTAAATTGCCTGGCCCTGATGGCCAAATGGGCAAGTCAATCGAGCCCATGAAAAAGGTTAGTCTCCACCTAAAATTTCGTCTAATTTGAGCCCTTTATAGTTTATAGTGGTCAACGATCTAGAAGTCCTTTCGTCTTCTGTCCCGTGGTTTGTAGGGGCTACCAACATGCTCCATGGTTCTTAAGTTATGGCTATGTTTATTCTGGCACTTGTCAAAACTTGTATTACACAATCACAATGTAGTGCTTTGTGTATGCAGACAATCAAAAGAAGGTTGCTCACCTAAAAGCACTACAAAATCTGGGGGACCTAAACATTTTCGGAGCAGATTTGACTGATGAAGAAGGCTTCAATGCTCCCATAGCAGGCTGTGAGCTTGTCTTCCATGTTGCAACCCCAGTTAATTTTGCTTCTGAGGATCCTGAGGTACAAAAAATCTCAGAACAACGCTAGTAATACAGTCACTTGAAATTCTAATCATGTTGCATTTTTTGGTATTGAGGTTGCTTCTACTTTTTGTGCTGTGAATATAGAATGACATGATCAAGCCAGCAATTCAAGGAGTACATAATGTTCTGAAAGCCTGTGCAAAAGCAAAAACAGTTAAAAGGGTCATTTTGACATCCTCAGCTGCAGCTGTATCAATCAATAAGCTTAATGGTACAGGCTTGATCATGGATGAGAAGAACTGGACAGATGTTGAGTTCTTGACTTCTGAGAAACCACCCACCTGGGTAATTAACAATTTACTTGCATAATTCCATGATAGTAGTGGACCTATTTGAACAAAATGAGCAGTCTAAATCAAGCTTATCCTTAACGTGTATATCAGGCCTATATACCTGAACAGATTTTAGAAGTTTAATCGCTGACAAAATTATGTGAATATATATGCAGGGCTACCCTGCCTCCAAGACACTAGCTGAGAAGGCAGCCTGGAAATTTGCTGAAGAAAATAACATCGATCTCATTACTGTCATCCCTAGCCTCATGACGGGTCCTTCTCTGACGCTAGATATTCCCAGCAGCGTACACCTGTCAATGTCATTGATTACAGGTGCTAAACCAGCTAGAAGTCTAGAATGTAAAATATGCGTCATTTTGTTTGTGTTTTCTATCTGTTCAAATTAACAGATAAGTGGCCCTTTTATGGGTTTTTCAACAAATTGCAGGGAATGAATTCCTGAAAAATGCTTTGAAGGGTATGCAAATGCTGTCAGGCTCGATCTCAATCACGCACGTAGAGGATGTTTGTAGAGCCCATATATTTCTAGCTGAGAAGGAATCTGCTTCTGGTAGATATATATGCTGTGTTGCTAATACCAGTTTTGTCGAGCTGGCAGAGTTCCTGAATAAAAGATACCCTCAGTATCAAGTCCCAACTGAGTAAGCTACTAGCCTCAGGATTTTAGACCTTAAATTTTCCATTTTATAGAAACTATACTGCCTCTGAATCTCTCTCAACTTTTCTTGTCAAAATATACAGTTTTGGGGATTTCCCGTCCAAGGCCAAGTTGGCCATCACTTCGGAGAAGCTCATCAGTGAGGGTTTCAGTTTCAAGTATGGGATTGAAGAGGTCTATGACCAAACTTTGGAATACTTCAAGGCCAAAGGATTGCTGAATTGAGGAGTTCTAGTTATTTGTCACCTTCATTAGAAGGATTGGCATTTGACTGCGGAGAAATTCTAGCTTGGCTGTATTTGGTATAAAAGAATAATTCCTCTAATATTAAGGAAGTGTAGTACTGCTATTATGCTGAAGCAATCTAGCGTCTTTATTTCCAGACAGCACGTTCCCATTCAGAATGTACCGGACGTTGCCCGGAGTTTACCGAAACTGAAATCCAGAACGTCTTGCCCTTCCCCTTTTTGTTCGTCATCAAAGAACAATGTCTGATCAATAAAACACTTGATCCTTTTCTTGCATCACAGCTAGAATTTGTTGATGCGTTTTCTAGTATCGTTTTCTTTTTCTTTTTTAATTAAGAACTAAAAGGATAATTATGCATTTAATAAGATAAATTAAAAAAAAAACTGAAAATCATAAAAGAAATTGTTAATGCTAATTTAAAACTAAAATGAAAAGTTGATTTTTATTATAAAAGGTAAATAATAAATGCACACATAAATACTTGATCTCATACCGCAGAGCACTTATTTATTTCTTTTTAAATTTAATTATATACCAATTAAAATGGATATTTGAATTGCGGCAATAGTTTAAATTATGGTGAAAAATATACTTTTTTAATGAATTAAACCAGGTGTGTCTGAGACTCTGAGTTAGAAGAATGAGCACTAGTCCACAACTAAAAAGGTCACGGATATTTAGGCTTAGAGCTTGATTGATGGTGTGGTTACGGGTGCTTTTTAAATAACTTTTCGTGTTAAAATACATGTCAATGATGTTTTTTCATTTTTTAAAAATTATTTTTGATATCAGCACATTAAAACGATCCAAAATGTACAAACCATATTATATTTTAGCAAAAAAAAATATTCAAATTTTTTGAAAACACAGGTTAAACCATGTTCCCAAACGTTCCGTTAAAAGGCTACAATACCTGTTCACATTCTATTTTACAAGGAAGGGACCAATTGTTAAATAAAAAGAGAGAAGTTCCCAACATGTTTGGAGGAAGTGGAGTAGGAATTATTTTTTAAAATATTTTTATTTAAAAATTTATTAAAAATATATTTTTAAAAAAATTATTTTTAATATCAACATATTAAATAATTTTTAATTTTTTTAAAAATATTTTTAAAACATAAAAACAACCATCCACTACCACTTTGCATCCAGAATATTGTTGCCAGGTGGAACTCTGTACGGAACAAAAATCAGCAATTGCCCTCCAAACATGACTGTTATCACATATTCATATACAACCATTTGATTGAGTTCTGTTCTTAAGAGATAAATCTATAAACACCAAAAAAATCATAGTTATTTGTGCCCATCCAAGAGTTTTTTCTCATTTCTTTCTTTTTAGGGTTTTTTTTTTTCTCTTTTTACTACAACTAAGTTAAAACAAATAAAGTTCAAATATAAAACTTTTTAAAAAATAAAAATTAAATCTATACAAAATAAACTTGAATGATCAGATTAAACTTTTCATATCTTTTAAACAACATAAAAGGATCGAGGCTATATTTTTTATGTTGATCTTTGATCTTTGATTTTTTTTATTTTTTTTAACAATAACATAATGTTTTTTCTTCAAAAAATAAATCTTTAATTTAATGTCAAAACTTTCTATGACATATCAAATATGCGAGAGCTTGCAAATTAAAATATATCCCAACATATAAAATCATGTCATGAGCATAATTTGTAATGATGAAATAAAAATAAATGATACAAGTATAAAAACTTTGTATGGAGAATAATTTGAACTCCGAAACCAAATAAAACTCAAATTATTTTTTTAAAATACTTTGAAAATATTTTAAAAACCTCAATAACTCTATTTTCAATCTCAAAATACCTTATACTTAGTTTCAAATAAATAAAAATAAACTTTGGGGATTTTGATCTATTTTTCAGTAATTTTTTCTCTCCTCTCAATTTATAGGGATTGAAATGTGAAAAAACAAAATTCAGCATTGAAATGTCAACAATGAAATCTACATTGACTAAAGATGTAAGAATCTAAAAGTACAGAGACTAAGGTATACTTCTCCACATCTTAGGAACAATAACCATTGCACTCAGAGGACAATGCAATCCACAATTATTTTTTTGTTTTGTTTATCAATAAAGATATATAACAACAACAACAATAAAAAAAAATCCATTTCCTTTACATTTTTTGTAGTTATTATAATTATAATGGATTTCATACTAAAAACGGTGGTTTTCTTAGGGATATGTATTTTAAAAGGTGTTTGGAATTGTGATAACAGTTGTTTTTTAAAGTATTTTTGCTCAGAAATATATTAAAATAATATTTTTTATTTTTAAAAAAATATTTTTAACATAAGAACATCAAAATAATCTGGAAATACAAAACAATTAATTTGAAATAAAAAAAATTAATTTTTTTTAAATACTTTTAAAATATAAAAATATATGAGGTATTAATGACCCTGACCTGCATATATATATATATATATATATATATATATATAAAAAGACTTGCAGTTACTGCCTTCTTAGGCCTATCTTCCTTTATGGTACTTTATTGGGCCAAGTTTTAAATGGGTAAATGGGTAATCAAATTCAATCATTCTATCAATCAACACTACAGATTCCTGATGTTTGTACTTTGTAGGAAACAAATTTCTGAAAGGCAAATGAAAGGCAGAATAAACAAAATTAGCTGATCGATGTTCTGTCCGAAGGAGCCTCCCTGGAAACATGAGGATGCCGTTTTCCCGACCGATGGCTATTTATTACTTTGATTCTCAGCACAAGTGCTTATCTGCATAGAGTTTCATCTAGAAACTGTAAAGGTCTAACTTGGGGATTCAAATTTAAGATTCCCATGTTTCCTCTGTTCTTCCAGGGATTTTTAGTGCTGGTATTTTGTCACGGATCAGATTGTTATGCACAAAAAAAAAAAAAGCTAACTGGAAAAAGAAATTCTTGTTTATCTTCCTAGCTTTTCCTATGTTCTAAGCTTCTAACAGCAGTTTTTATGGGTTAACTCTTGCATGGATAGAAACATAAGTTATAAAATCATATCAGACACTCTACATAGACTATGAATATGGGCTCGGTGAGCTGATGGAGGACTGGATTGGATATGATAGGATGGTGTACTGGATAGGACAACATTGTCCCATAGCAGGAGATCATGAGGTAGAACAATAAAAACATAGTCGCTCTAGTCTAGAGTTTGGCTTGCTTTAATATCATGATTACAGATTTGTAAAATTAACCCAAATATATTTAAAAAAAACTCTGTTTTAAATAGAAAAAATTAAAAAAAATTATTGAGATAACTTTGTTTTAGATAATATAATAAAATTTATTTAAATTTAACTGAATTAACCGAATAGTGAAACGACCTCCTAAATCACCGAAATTTAATAAAATAAACTACCAAAACAAGTAAAAATAAACCAGGCTGGATTTCGGATTCATCAGATCAATGAGCTGTGCTATACTAGATTTTATAACAATGCATAAAAGTGAATTTGTTTTTGTCAATTTCTATCAGTCTCATGTATCAAAGCTACCTAATGGAAAATTAGATAAACCAAGTCAACAACGAAGGTATATGAAAATTTGGATAAACTGGGTTTTATATGAAGGTTTGCCGAGGAAGGAGCTCACAGCTTCACCTCATCCCAGTTCAGTCTTCGCTTTCCATGCAATGGATCATTTTCTGGATTTTATGTACAGAAGTAGAGAAAACGTATGTGCTGCGCTTCCAGTTGATTTTATTTATGGATCCCGGTCAGCTGCTTCTTCCATTGTTTTATTCATGTGGGACTCCAGTATCCACTAGAAATGCAGCTCTTGGAGTCAAGCCACTACAAGGATAGGCGGCGCAAGTGACGGAAAAAGGCGAAGGTGATTAGGTCGAGTAGAATTTATCACATGAGAATTCAAAATAAAAATAACACCACGAACCATGAGGAAAGTCAGACTCAGGAAAAAAAAAAAAATACCTTGGGTTTCGAGCTTCTCCAAGTGCGTGGTCATCCCCACCAATCCACCATGCCATTAGCAAAACTTTGACAATGTCAAGTGCCAATCACTGGTCCTCTATATTTGTTGCTTGATGCAATGCAAGTAGCATCCTTGGATTTAATGTGTGTAAGTCTGTGTAGCTCGAGTCCAGTTAAATTCTTATGAAAAATAAATTTGGAGAGTAGTTTCTTGAGCGTAAGCCTTGGCTCCTTCTTGGGTCCGCCACTGTTTAAATAATTCCTCAAGTTTTTTTTAATAAAAAAAATAGGTAAATAAATAAAAATATCATAATGCCATGAAAAATAGTAAATCTTTTATCTTACACAGTTGTATCGAATTACCAAAGATATAGTTGTGAGACCCAATTAGAGTTTAACTCAAAAAAATAGTTGAGATTATTAGATTAAAATATATAATTGAGATTATCTAAGTTAAACTTGAATCAATTATTTTTTATTAAAACAATGTCATTTTATATTTTTAATTTTTTTAGAAGTTGACCTGTACGAATTTAATCAATCCACATGTTAGATGTACTGAGTTTATCAATACTTTTTTATAATTTAAATTAAAATAGGTTAAGGTTAAATTTTAAATCATAAATTTTTCGATTCAATGCATAAAATAAAGTTACTACCAAGCATAAATCACAAAGCTCGAAGCTACAAAATGAAGATATTTCATGTCATGTCTTAAAATGAAGTTGACACAAAACAGGATGACAATGGTCACTACAGTAATGAAAGCTTGTCGCCATGGCGTATGCAAAGTTGTGAGAGCTTTTATAGCGAACTAGATAGTTCATTGTTCCCATTTTCTTGCAAATTGTCTGTTGTCTCCTCCAAGTCTTGGTTGATTTTCTTCTTTTTTTGAAAGTGCCTCGTTGCGTCTTATAAAAACATTGTCTCTGTGCACATTGACCAAGCAACAGCAGATTCAAAGGCACCACTTTTTACTTTTCCTCTTTCCCTTCTCAGAGAATGATCTCTTCATAATCATAATCATAATCATAATCACATCTCAATTATCATTTTTGGATTAAGCTGAAAAGTCCCTCTTTTTCAGGCAAAAGTTCCTGTTATTGTTTTTTTTTTTTTGGCCAACAATGGAAGTTTGCTACATTCTTGAAGTTGATGTCAATGGAGAAGAGATTTTCATAGTGGACAAGGTAAGAACACTCCGCTTTGCTTTACCTTGCCTTGCCTACCTTTCGCGTCTTTAAAGGTCTCTCTATCCATATTCGTGGTGGTTTCTGCACTGAATTTTCTACTAATTCTTATGCTCAATAAATATCTCTGCTGCCTGCCTGCCTCTCGTCTATCTAATCTAAAATCACTGTCCGATGGTGTGGGGCTTTTCATCATATTTCATGTTTCCATTAATTGTTATTTTCACCCAAGCTTTTGTTCTTTTCCACAAATTGTAATGGGGTCTTCACCATTTAATGCTGACAGCAACATAGTGCCGTAGTTTCCATTAAATGCAAGATTCAACAATGTCCTCGAGTAGTGTTTCACTGTTCTGTTTGATGCATTTAATGCCTTTCTCTTGTCGGTAGTTGTTTGGGATTAGAAGGATCCAATGAACAAGGTGTTTTTTTGTCAAGTTTTCTAGTTTTTTTGCCTACTTTGGTCATGGAAAGTTTCATTGACTTCTTGTTGCTTTGTTTTCAACTTTCCGTTTCTCATTTTGTTGCAGGAATTTGGTAAATGTTCTGTTTTAACCATGTGGTCATATTGTGTGTAATTTTTTGCAGAAAACTCTTTCATCTTTCTCAGATAGGCTCAGCAAATTATTTGGTGATTTGACTGATGGTTCAAGAAAATTGAAAGTAATATTTGACAACTTTCCAGGAGGTGCATATGGTTTTGAGCTCATGGCAAGGTTTTGCTACAACAATGGCACCATTGAGATAACTCCTTCTAACATTGTGCTGCTAAACCATGCTGCTCATTACATGGAGATGGGCAGTAATAGCTCAGCAAAGCTTAATCTAGTAGATCAGACTGAGAAATTTCTTGAAGGGATCAACTACTGGACTTGGTCTGAGCTCCTACAAGCCCTTAAACTGTGCCAAGATTTACTTCCTACTATAAATTCTTCATTTTTGCTTGATAAAGTCTTGGATTGCCTTGTGAGGCTTACTTTGCCAACTATGGCAAGCCCATTTACATGTTCTTCAAACAATTCCAGTTTTCAGTTCTCATGTGATACAAGCAGCACCTGTAGTATGAGAAACAACTGGTCTCAAACAACTTGGTGGTTTGAAGATCTTTTGGTTTTGAATGTTAATTCATTTGACAAAGTGATCAGGATGATGATGTCCCAGAAACTAGATCACGCTACCATTTTTAAGTTCATCGTTTTTCGCCTAAAATCGATATATTTCAGTGTCACAGCATCTGAGAAGTGCAAAATCACAGAGCTTGCAATCAATCTGCTTTCACTGCTTGATAGGAGCTCTCTTTCTTGCAGAGGCTTATTTGATATTCTACTAGCAGTCTCAAGGTTGAAAAATATAAGCAAGTTTTATGCACTCAAGTTAGAGCATCTGGTTGGTTCAATGCTAGATCAAGCAACTTTGGATCATCTACTTGTTTCATCTCCACACAGGAACCATCATGTGTATGATGTGAATTTAGTTTTGAGGCTTTCAAAAGCATTTTTCCTTGAAGGTTCAACGACGTCTCAAAATCAATTAAGGAAGGTTGCTAGCTTGATGGATTCGTACCTTATAGAAGTAGCTCCAGATATCCTTCTGAAACCTTCCAAGTTTGCAGCATTGATAATGGTTCTGCCAGATTCTGCTAGAGAATTTAGTGACAGACTCTATCAAGCCATTGACATGTATCTCCAGGTATGCTAGTTAACTTATGGCATTTAAAAAGCAAAAAAGCATAAAGATATCTAAATTTTGTCTGAGCCAATCTATGTGTGTTCTTTTCAAATTTGGAATGCTTGGAATGACTTTGGCTCAACACAGGTACATGTTCAATTATGTGAAGACGTAAAGATGAGACTATGTTCTTTTGTCAACCATGATAAGCTCTCGGCAGAAGCTTCCAAACACCTTGCTCAAAACTCAAACTTTCCACCAAGATCAACACTCAAAAGTTTCATTACTCAGAAATCCAAGCTCAATAGCTTAATCCATAATCACTTATCTCATTTCAAAGTCTCAAGCCAATCGAAGTTTCATAGCAATGCCATGGAAGAACAAGAGGGCTTTGATCAAATCCTTATTTATGCAAGAAAGCATGGACATTCAAAGGAGATTGACAATCTTGAAACCAGATTGCAAGGAATGCAGAAAAAGGTGACAGAATTGGAGAAAGTTTGTACAATGACGCATTCGGAGATGTCAAGTGTGACAAAATCAAGATTGCATGGCCCTGGAAAGGCTAGATCATTGCCGAAACTTTGTTCATGATAGGAATTAGGCCTCAAGATTCTTGTGATTTTCACATTATGCCTTGGCTAATTGTGTATATAGTATGAAAATTGGATTGATGTAAACATGGCATTTCTTTCTTTCTTTCTTTCACTCTAGCAAAGCTCGGTGCAGGGCACATATTTAGCAGAGTGGGAGTGAATTGAACTGCATTAGGACAGCACAATCCTCCTACAAGACTTTGGCATCACCACCACTAAGAAAATGTAGCAGGGAATTTATCAAAACATGTAAGCACTATAATTTTCCACTGGCCTACCTGGAATTTGATCTTTTGGCATCCTCGAAGTGAAAGTGAGGAATATGTTCAATTCTAATAGCACCTTAATCTATACTTTTGATATGTTTTCTAAAGCACTTCTTTGAAATCAAGCAAACTTGAAGGTCTTGAACCCATCCAAATTAAAGCAAATACCAGTGCTATTTCATAGTAATGCCAGGCATGGGCCATCATGCTAGAAAGTAACTTGAGATTTGCTTGTCCTTTGGATAATATAATGCTACTTGAATCATTAACATGCCACATAATTTATTAGAATGGCAACAAACCACAATATTAAGTTCCTCACACGAGAGGTAAATAAGGTGGTGTCTAACTGTTTAAGGCGCAAAAAACAGGGAATAAGAAGAAGAAGAAAGTCGCTGAAGCATAGATATTAAACTCGGGACTCCGAGTCTCGTATTAGCAAACTAGAACTTGATTTGACTTTGAACTATTTTGAACATTGATCATGTTAAATTTGGGTGATCTATTGGATTAATCCGTGACCAGTTTACCTAATTAAACTTGATTGTTAAAACAATATATTCTTGAACAAAATCTAGCCTAAACACATTTGTTCAGGCCGTGAAGAATCCAACATTCTATCAATCAACACCAGCCACCCTCATCTCTATCAACGCCGGCCACTCACCACCCATGTCTCCACTGAGCACCAGCAGCAGTAGCAGCCAAGCTCACAGTGGAAAGAGAAGCCGGGAGAGAAGGAGAAGGCCAAAACCAAACAAAATATAAGAGATGATCATGACTCTTGAATAGTTTAAAAATTGTGATTTTTGTGAGCCTATCCTATCAAACAGAGATCTGGCGCCACCAGCTTCAAACCAAACAAAGTGTGGAATAATGGTCATGATGGTTTAATACATCGTACATTAAAGATTCAATGTTCATATCATAGTTATGTGAAACAAGGTTAATACCCTTTTTGTAGGTTATTGAACAAACCAAGATGATGGAGGCATCCATGTCCTTTCCTTAACAAAGAATCAATGGCTGTTTCTAAAGAATAGTGAGAGTGGACTGCAACAGCGACCTATGCGGCTTATAGCATGCGAGTTGCGGGGCTCACTACACAAACAAAAATCTTGAGAGCCCCGGAGAAACAAAGACAGATTAATTTATGGAGTTCCAAAAACCAAGGCATGGTGTTTTACCATGTCATACATTTTTGTTCTTGTATAAGACAAATGTAAAAACAAATATGTCCCATGCTTTTATTTATATAGAGCTCCATTACAATTACAGTACTACCCCCATTTTTTTTTTTAAAAAAAAAAAACCTTCCTTTCTGCTTTTTATTTCTCATTTTGTTGTTGGTTTGAATTTAAGAATTTTTTTTTTTAATGTATCTGTTCAAGAATGGTTGATCAATATTTAGTTCTATCATATCTATTTAAAATCTTACTTGAAAAGGAATTAATCTTGATACTTCACGGCGACTCAATAATATTTTGACCCTTAAAATAAATTGTAATTTCTTTAGTATATATAATAATAATAATGAACAATGAGCAAGTGCACTTGATTGAAAAAAAAGAGAGAAGGAAGAATGAGCGAGTGCTGAAGTTGGAGGGGTAGTAAATTTAGGAAAAACAATGGAGTGTTGGACGTCCTTTTTTTTTATGCACATTAAATGCAATTTGAACTATAGATGCTTCTCTCCTACCATCGAGCTTCATGGACCAACATTCTTGATATCACCATTGCAATATATATGTAGCATAAAACAGGGGTTCACATGGGGGAAAACATCTTTGAAGATGGTAATTCTTCACTTTTCAGCTTTCCAATTTGTTTGAACCAAGGAGCCATTTATGTTCATTTCTTGTATGCTGAACAGTCCAATTTATTCCCTTCTTTTATTTTGAAACTATTCATTATGTTCAATGCATAAAGGATCATCGATAAATAATGTTAGTCAATATTTTTTCAAGAACACTCATTAAGCATGGTAGCCCGAGCCCAACACCCAAGAAGCCTAGGCTACTGCCCAAGCCTAACTCTTTATAAGACATAGGCTAGGACAAGAAGCCTGAGTCTATGCAAGGTGTATGCCCAGCGTGAACGTGACATGCCCCGTGGATTTAGGCTTGGCAGCGCGCTCGATCCCAACACGCTTGGGTTCAGGCAACGCGCTTGAACTCATTTCTCATCTCTAATGGGTCCGAGCCCAACACTCACTAGAGATTTTTTCAGGACCCCACGTGGGTCCCTCAATATTTTATACTGACCCAATACATATTATTTTGAGTTTTTTAGTAGAATATAACTCAAAATATCACAAACGTAAAATTACATTGCAGCCCTTCCTCTCTATAAAAGGATAAGATTCATATGCTATAAATACACGATGAATCCTTCAATCCAAAGGTTTACAATTTTTCATTTTCTACTGCATATATATATTTTCAAAGCATCTCTTTCTGGAATACAGTTGTATTTCTCTCTCTATAAAGTTACTAACTTTACCATCAAAAAGTCCCTACATCCATTAAAGAGGACCTTTTATAGGTACTAGCTATCGGTCATCTAGCTTACCAAACATCATATGCTACAAGTTATCAACCATCTGAGCTTTTAATATCAATATTGTCTAAAACTTTTATTTTGGATGATTCCGGTTTGGTTGAATGCCAATGTTTTGAGAAAATAGTTTCTAACTTTTGGAGATGTTTTAGACCTCTACATTGCTCAAAAATGAAATAAAAGAGGATAAGGATTTGGCTTTGTCAAGATTGCATCAGAGTTAAGCATGGATACAATTATGAAATCTTTTAATGAGAATTGGTATGGAAGTTTCAAGCTTCATGCTAATTATTCCAAGTTCGAGAGATAAAAGGAAAGAAAACCTACTAGGACTGTTAGAGTGACAAAAGCCATTAGAAAAACCTATTACGATATCACTTGTAGAATCAGCTCCATTGAAACTAAGAGACAAACAGACTTATGTAGAGGTTTTCTAAGAAAATTTTAATTGTGATCAAAGGTATGTGTGTGCAATTTCCTTAGATGATACAAAAGAGTGGCTAAATTGCAGTTTGGTTGGAGATATTTTGAAGGAGTGAATTATGTTATCTTGGCAAAAGACTTAACCAATTATGGTTTATCTTTTCTCAAACTAGGTTTTCTTGGGGCATCAAAGGCTATTTTGACTTTTACTGGCATTAGATCTATGAGATACTCTTTAGACTACATGAAGTCTATCTTGTCATTGTTTTTCTGATGATGTCAAGCCTTGGAGTACATCAAATAATGTTGTTGATTGTTTTTGTTGGATTAAGATTGCTAGTTCACTGTTATAGACAAAGGAAAAGTTTCAAGCTATTATAGCTTCTCATGATTGAGTGATTGGTGTGGATAATTTTACAAGTTCTTTTGAGAATTTATCTAAGGCAAAAATTTTAATTAGCACTTCTCGTAATAAAACTTCCATAGAGGATATTATTTTTACACATAACTGGAATAGATATGAAGTTACTATTTCTGGGAAGACATTGGAGGGTTTTAGATGTTATTCATACCATGAAAACTTCTCCCTTTACCAAGGTTGATGGTGGTGATGTGCTTTTCACATCAGATATAATAGGGACAAACAAAGATGATTATACCTATGGCATGGAGAAAACTAAAACTAATTCAGATTACATTAATGATATATCACTTTTCTTTAATGAGTGTGAAGTGAGATTGAAGTCTATAAGTATAATGGGATTTGATTTTGATTTTCAAAATCATTCTATTAATTATTTTTTTTGGGAGATCCAGGAGGTAATCGAGAATTTTGATTTGGTTATAAATTCAAATCAAACTGGATTTTTGAGAGACTTTGCATCTGGATTGCAAAGACAGACATGATAGTTAAAATAGACTGTAGATGCCTCTGCAAATGACAAACTAGTTCCCTCTGAAATTGGTGGTGTACTAAGAGATCACGAGGATGATTTTCTTTGTATTTTCTCATATTCTACGAGTATTAAGGAGTCCAATGTAATTGAGATTTTAATATTTCAAAAGCTCTTCAATTGGATATTGATTATTGTTACACTTCTTTTAAAGACGGATAGGAGTTTGATTTATACAATGCCAATACTGGGATTAATTCAGAAATATCATGCAACCATGATGCTTTAACATTTTAATGATATTTCAAATGCATGTAGCATGCTTTCTTCTGTGAATTTTACATAAGTTCACATAAAAAAAATAATGTAGCGAAACACTTGGTTAGGTAGGGAGTTAATAGGAAAGCTAATTTAGTAGTATGGTTAAAGTTTTATAACATCTTTGGTTATGTTTTGGCCTAGCAAGTTTGTCACACGTGCTTGCGCAGTGTTGAGGTGAATTGTCGTTTGTTTTTTACAGTCGCCACTTAGTATTTGGTTCAGGGTCACTAGGAAACCCGTGTTTACTGGTCTTGTCAGAGATTCGAGAGTAAAGAATTGGTTGTGGCTAGAAAATGTATTAGCACCCTAGGACACCCTACTTAAGGTAAGCTGCTCTGTGATTTAAATGTAGTTTAAAGGTTTTGATGGCTGTCTTGTTAACGATTTATTAAAAAAGAAAGAAAAGTTCTCCTCAATAAGTATATCATATTCTTATTAGGTAAAGAAAATCTAATTGTTCTAACATTGATATAAAAACAAAATAAAAGTTCTCCTCAGTAAAATTTTCAATTGTTAGATATATATTCTGACAGAGTGGCTTAACACGGCTTTGGGTACTCAACAGCTACTCACTGGAATCATGTCTCATTGGATGATCAAAAGCTTCTGATTTTTAAATGTAAATAGGAAAAAGGGTTTGAAGAACAGAGAATTAGAAAAACAAGTTCTTTATTTAAGAGGCTTCTCCTTCGAGGTGTCTACCCTCCCAAGGTTCTATCTTTCAACATTACACACGGCCTCTATATATGCTACATTTGAGGCTTTTGCATACATCACTCATTACATCATACTAAAGTACACTTAATTTGCTTACATCACTGATTACATCAGAAAGCACTGAAACACACTTAATAATATACCCTTATGATACAAACGACAAGCGAATCCGAACATCAACCGACAATAGGTTCATGATCTGGAGATAGATTCTGATCTGATAGGTTATCCTGATCTCGAGTAGTTTGGACTTATAGGGCCAGCACATAGTCATCATCAGTAACCATTTCCATCTCATGTGGTTCCAGAAGTGTTGGGATGCCCAGAATTATCTGCTTGAGTTTTTTGTTTTTGTACCGCATTTGCAGGTCATGGAGATGAGCAGAATATTGAAGGTCATATAAATCATAGTCAATTTCTTCATCAGGATCTGTTCCTTTAGGCCAGATTTCATCAGGAATAATATTGTTCTTTAGGCACACTGTTTTTTGCAAAGTCCTGAGTTTCGGGAGGTTGTCTAAGGGGTGCTCATATAGGGAGTAAGGATGAGTTTTGTAGACGGCAGCCTGTGGAAAACTCATAACCAGATTGTCTGTTGAAGCTTTAAAAGGCTTGTGGAATATGAAAATAGAGAACAAATGAGCAAAAGCCTGCTTAACAGACTTATTTTGAGATGCACTACGATGTACCTCAATCCAGCAAGGTTGGGGATGAGGCCATTTGGATTTTTTGTTTTGGAGAAGGGAGATCCATTGTGTGGGGTTGTGGAACCAAGTGAGGAACTTCAAAGTATAGTACCAAGAATCTGCTGGCCAAGAAGTCCTGAGAAGGCTGGAAAGAAAGCAATCAGTGGGAAACTCAATGGCAATATGGTACAAGTGACAGAAATACCATAGAAAGAAGTAGAGTTCTTTGGGGAACAATCCAGAGGGTTTGAAAGTGAAAAGATGAATGAAAGGATATTTAGGGTGGATGCCTAAGCTTTGGAAACAAAGGGAAGACATATCATAGTTAAGAAGAAGGTAATCTTGGAGGCTAAACAGTTTGTCCTTAGCCTGCAGGTCAAGAGTGTGGTTAAGAACCATTTCTTGAGCAAGAGGAGGTAGGTCATCAGTTGGGAAGTCTTGGCTGGGTGGAGGTAGGTTGGAAGAGGAGGCAATAAGAATCAGGGGAAGGAGTAATGTTTATGTTTTGGGTGGTCTGGTGAGCATGTCTGAGATCAAGTTCTTGGTGCCTTTTATATGCTCGACAGTGAAGATGTACTTGGAAAACCACTCTGCTAATCTCAGAAGCTGGGGATGAGGAAGCATCTTATGTTTGAACTGTAGCATTTTTGGAAAAGAGAAACAGTCCATGACGACTGTAAAGTGATAGGCTGCTAGGTGGAACTCAAATTTTTGGATGCCATACTTTACAGCTAAGATTTCCTTGAAAGAGGCGTGGTAGTGGGTTTTTGACTCCTTAAATGATCCACTTTTGTATCCATATATGTGTCGGTGGCCATTTTTGTCCTCGAGGAGGACAACACTCCAATATTTGTCACTGACATTAGTTTGGAGTATGCGCTGGCCTGTGGATGGAATGACTAAAGCAGACAGATTTTGTGTGGCTATCTTTAATTTTCTGGCAGCCTGAGTCTGCTTTTCTGTCCAAGAATCCGCATCTTTCTTGAGTATGAGCTGCAGTGGTCGTGTCATTTGTGCAACTTGAGGGATAAAATTTCTGAGATATTGGACAATGCCCAAAAACTGTTGAATTTGCTTTCTCATGAAGGGGCCGTCCGGAAAATTTTGGAGTTCTTCAGCTATATGGGTACCAGGTGTATAAGCGCCATCTGCAAAGACTATGCCTAGAAATTCGATTTTCTTTTGACAAATGAGCATCTTGCTCTCAGAAAGCATAATGCCATGGTGGTGAACAATATCTGCAAATTGCTTTAACAAAGTAGCATGTGAGTCCTCATCTTTGGAGAAAAGTAACACGTCATCAATGTAGATTAAAGCTGATTGAAGCATAGGTTCAAATACTTTAATCATGGCTTTTTGAAATAATGACGGTGCTACTTTAAGACTGAAAGGCATGACTCTCCATTGATCATGATGATCGGGTTTGCAGAAACCTGTTTTGTATCGGTCTTTAGGATGAATACCCAGTTGCCAAAAACCTGCCTTGAGATCAAACTTGGAGAAAACTTTGGCATTGTGAAGGCATGAGAATAATGTCATTGTATTGGGTAAAGGGAACTTATCATCTTGGAGGAAATGATTCAAGGGCTGGTAATTGATGACCAGCCTGAGTTTGCCTCGTTTTTGTTCATACCTTTTATTAACATAAAAGGCTTCACAGGACCATTGAGAGTCTGTAGATTCAATTAAACCTTGGGCCTGTAACTGGGCACATTCCTCTTGAGCGAGCAGCTTGTGCTCAGGATTCATTCCGGAATGACTAGATTTCATGGGATTAATGTCTTCATTAAGCTTGAAAGGAAGTTTAATAAAAAACTATGGATTTTGCCATAATGGATGAGGACATTTAGCAAGAAAGTTTTGATGAGAGTTTGAACATGAGTGTTGGATAATTTGAGCTTTGAGGAGGGCAATGTTTTCTGTGGAAGAGGGTTGGATTTCATAGAGTGAAGGGATAATGGTGTATGGAAGGAAATGAGATTTATACTGAATACCACGAGGAAGGATTCTGAACTTGGATTTGAAGTAAACATCAAACCCAATAAGTCTTTGCCAGGTAAAGGAGAATCAAGGACATGGGTTTTGACAGAACATTGGGGCAGGATTTGTATGGTAATAGGCTTTTTAGTTTTGAGTTGGGTGCAAAAGACTTGATTATCGGTAGCTCGAAAGTTTTCTTTATGGGTGACCAAACAATGAGGGGGAAGAACTTTTGGGTTAAGAATGGTTCTGTGGGCTCTTGTGTCAAATAAGGCTATGGCTTTGATGGGCCTAGCATATTTGGATGTAAGAAGGGTAACATGGGCTAAGGGTATTGGATGTTAAGGAGAAATAGTAGGTTGGGCTTGGTAAAGTTCATAGATCTCATCATCAGAACTTTCATCTACTACAACAGTTATGGTATCAGGAGTGATTTCATCCGTGAGGGAGAATAAGGATTCAACTTCATCATCATCAGGATTGAACTTTGTATTTTGGGCTAGAAAATCAATTAACTTCAATGACTGGGCCTTCTTTTGAGGACAGGTTTTGCAAAGTGACATTTGCGCTTGCAGATGAAGCATCTGTTAGAGCTGGAAGTGAAGTGCTTGGGGCGTCTAGTGCGGCGGCGTTTTAAGAACTTCCATTTTTTCTGGCGACCATTGAAAGAAGATTGGTGGATTTTCTTGAAATGCTTCTTCTTTTTCATGGAACAATTGCAATCAGTATTGTCTGAGCATTTAATCAGCAAATCTAATCGTTTGCAAGCACGGAGCATATTTTTGTCAATCTGTAATAGCTTGGTAAAATATTTGTGTTGATCACACATTTTGTTGAGTGCTTCCAACACTTGATGAAATATGGTGCCAAGAGATTGGTTATCAATAACTTTTTTTCTGGTTTTGAATAATCTGAAAGTCTCATCAGCCAGATCTCTAGGTATGGATGCCAAAAAGGCATGTTTGAGGCTTGGATCATCTGGACCAGAGAGAATATGGTATCATCGGCACATGTCTTTAAAATGCCTTTCAAGATCAGATCACAAATAGGAACAACACTTCATTTTGAAGTACTCATACCGTGCTATTTCTTTGTCATTTAAAGCTTCGCCAAGGAATTCATAATGAAGCCAGCCCAGAGCTTCAGAAAGAGATGCGCTGTTCACAAATTGCATTTGCCTGTAATCATCTAAGGCATGGAACCAGTCCCATAAAGTGCCAGAAAACTTTGCAGAGAATTGTTGTAATGCATCCCTGAGGGTTGCGCCATCTTTGAGCATATAGCTAGTTAGCCATGAATGAAATTCAAGGATTCTGTCTTGCCATTTTACTCGTGGGATATCATCTAGAGTAAAATAGCCACCGGTACCTGGAGAATGAGTATGGGGATTATAATGGCGAGGATTGAGATTTACCTCATCATCACTACTAATTGGTTCATCCACACTAACTCTTGTGGTAAAGGTCGGAGGAGGCTCTTGCCGAGTCCGTGATGATTGAGGATCTGATGTCTGTGCTAGAGGAGGATTAGCCATCAGTAATGGTGGCATAGAACAAGTGTCAGAAGAATCTTCGTTAGTAAAAGAGTCTTCAGAAGGTACCAGAATTTCATCATCAGGGGTCTCTTCACAGATGTATTGGTAAGGGGTTCATGGGTAAGGATTTTAGGAATAGTCTGTTGGGAATAAGTGGTAAGAAAAGTCTGGATATGGTTTGAAGGGTGGTTTGACTAGATCATAAATTGATAAGGGACCTGAGAGTCTTGAAATGGATCATCAGTGTCATGCTGTTTAGATTCAAAAGAATCAGATGATGAAGAGATGATAGGGGCTGGTGATCTAGGTTTTTTGGAAGTGGTTGGTACTGGAGTTTTCCCTGTATCTCTTTTGGAGAGAGGTTTGAACAGTTTTTCAGTGTCTGGATTTCCAAATAGTTGAGGTGTGGTAGGTAGAGGTTGGGGGTTGTAGGAAGGGGAATGTTTAGCCCAATAAGGGTTTGGATAATAGGAGGTCATCCTAGTCTGTGGAGGTTTAGGAAATGGTAAAGGCTTAGATTTGGATTTGGCTAATTCAGCCTGAAGAGACTTGAGTAGTATTTTGAGAGACTGAATCTCGTGTTCCTTTTGAGGGTCAACATGTCTGCCCTTAGAAGCTTGAAGGAGTAAATACTCATGGATGGTGGAGATCCTTTGTTGGATTTTAACACATAGTTGTTCAAGATGAAGAATTCGAGAATCAACAGAGACAGTCATCTGTTTCAGATTAGTCTGAACCAAGTCAACCTTAGATTCTATTCGATGAAGAACATAATTTTGAGCAATGGCATTTTGACTTTGCCAATTAAGAACTGCTTCCGCTTGGTTGACTTGTTTAGGGCGGCCATCAGCATCTACGCCTTGAGGGTTCTGGACTTGGGGAAGAGTACGAACCCTGTCCTTTACCTGTTCTTGTAAAGCAGGAAAATCATCATCATAAGGTCTTGTAGGTTGATACATGGAGATTGTGGGGACGTGTTCTGGAGAGGCCCAAGAGGGAGGACTATATTTGACAAGATAGTCAAACTTTCCAGAGGGTTGTCCCAAAGTGTCAACTGTTCTGTCTCCTTGATTGTATCTGACTTTCAGCTTCTTACCATAAGATTTCCTTTTTTGCTTAGGGGAGTCATCTTCAATATCTAGACTACAGCAATCAACACAATTACAAGTGTCCCAAAAAACATGATTATCCTGAGCAAAAGAATAGACGGGGAGACCGTCGTTAGAGAAGGACTCTAAAGGTACTGGTAGAGGATCGTTAGCTGGTTGCACCATCGAGATGGAGGAAAAGATGCCTGGTGGAGAAGTAGAAGATTCTCCTTTCTTAAAGATGATTTCAACAGTACCATCGGCCTTTTTGGTGAACTCGGGTTCTGTGGATTGTATAGGGACAGAGCTTTGATGCAACTTTTCATAATTGGTAATCCAAGAAGAGGGGAGTAGCTTCAGTAAGTCCTCTTTCGGGATTTGGCGCGGGACATGAGTACAGGTGGCTCTTTGATTGGTATCAACAGTAATATGCAAAGCATCTTTGGTTATAGGGAGTACTAAAACATATTGGTCCCTTAATTTTTTTTTGTATGTATACAACACATACAAAAAGGATGAAAATTTTTAAAAATAATTGAAGAAAAATCATAAAAAAAAATAAAAATAAAAATCATAAAAAACTCTCAAAAATATCTAAAACTATTTGCTATACCCAGAAAGATGCTGCCCCTGCTTTTACTTTTAAATTTTCAGCGCGGGTCGTGGGTTCATGCGCTGCCACAAGCGAAACCAACAGCAAGAGAAAAAACGCACTACAGCATATGATTTTAACTTTTCTTCACTTTTTTTTAGATCTGTTTTCTTCCTTTTGGTTTGTTGTTCTTTCCTTTCTCAGCTGGCAGATCTGAGGAAAGAGGCGTTGGCGGGCTGGCCTGGGAAGAAAGTGGAGATCGGAGAGGGAGAGGAGATGGGAGGTGGGAGGTGGCTCTCGTTTTAGCTAGGAGTGATGCCTTGGCGAGTTGGCGGCTGGTTCAGGAGGAAGGAGCTGAGGGCTGAGAGAGGGGGGAGAGGAAGGATGGCCAGGAAATGATGGAGATGGAGAGGTGGCCCGTGGCTGAGGCTATGGGTCTGTGAGGGAGAGGATGGTTGCAGAAGATGGAAAATGACGGAGAGGGGAGGTGGCTGCGGTTCTGTTCGAAGGAGATGAAGGGAACTGGCGATGGGGAAGAGAATAGTCTTGGCTGGTACTCGAGGGAAAAGGAGAGTGAGGGGGATGGTTGAGAGAGGAAAAGGGACGGTGTGCGGCTGAGGGAAGAGGGGAGAGTGGCTGGTTTTGGCAGGCGAGAGAGGAAGACAGATCGGGGGAAGAGAGGTCGGGTGGTGGTCTGTTGGTGTTGGCCAGGAGAGGGAGGCCGATGGGTCGGCTGAGAGAGGAAAATGAAGGGGCTGCCTGTAGGGTTGGTTTCCTGTGTTAGTGAGAGACAGAGGCGGCTGGGGAAGAAGAAAGGGAATTGGGGGCTAAACAGAGAAGGGAGGTGGAGGAGAGATCAGGGAAGAGGAAGGGCGACCAGAGGTCGGGGAAGGTTGTGGGGAGGCTGCAGTTGAAGAGAGAGTGAGGAAAATGGAGTTTGAAGATTGGTGTGGCCGGGGGAAATGGAGGAATAAGGCAGAGGGAAAATGAGAGTGAAGGTGGCGGCTCGAAGAGAACAGTGAGGGGCTCTCTGTTTTGTGGGGACGAAGAAAGGTGAGTAGCGGCTGGGAGAGGGAGCCGAAAATCCAAAGCAAAAGCAGGGGGCGGCGGCTTCTGTGTGGAGAAGATAGAGTGAGGTCTTTTTTGAGGTTTTTCGTGGTTACCCTTTACTTACTACTCTGAATTATATAATGTTTCTAGATATTCAAACTGGTCCCTCAATATTTTTTATTTTACAAAACTTTGATTTTTTTTATTTTTATTTTTTAAAAAATAAATAATATTAATGTCAATTTAAGGAGAAAATCAATTATTTTAAAAATAATATTAAACATTGAACGTATTTAAAAAGCTTTTAAAATTTAATTTTGATGATGCTGAAAATATTAAAAATAATGAAAATATATTTTTTAAATTTTTGTTGTTTTTTTACTATTTTTGATATTTTCAAAAACTTATTAAAAAAACTGGTTCAAAAATTAAATAGTAATAGATTTAATAGAGAAGCTGTTTCAGTAGCTTTGTTATAACTTGCTTGCAAGGAGCCTGAAACTCTAACCCTGTTTCTTTCTTTTGTTGCTTTTAATGGCTATATCAACTATTAATAAACTTCTCATCATTCATTAAAAAAAAAAAACTAAGGTTTCCCACTTATTTTTATGATGTAGAAGTGCAAGAATAATATTATAAATGTATTAAGGAGTTGTTTAAAAACAGAGTAATACTTTAATTTTCTGAAAAATTAAAACTTTATGTTTAAACATAATATTTCTCCATCCCAAAATTAAAAAAATAATTTTTTAGTTTTTCAAATTTATATCGTGTTTAAAAGCAGGTTGTTCATAGTTTTTCATTTTTTTCAAATAAAGAATAAATAAATGATACAATTTTTGTTTTATATATAAGCAATTTTTTAGCAATGTAAAATATTAAAATTATTTTTTATATTTTCATATTTAATTAGTATTATAAATTTAATTTTATTATAAATCTAATATAAAGTTTTTTTATTGAGTTAACAATATAACATTTTCATATTAATTTTTAATTTGAATAAAATAAAATTAATATTCTATAATGAGATTATAACAAATACAAGTTATTAAGATTACTATTATAAATTATGATTTTGATTTTTTTATAAAAAAATAAGTGGAATTTTGATGTATTGGATTTAGCTTTTTTAGTGGAAAAAACTCATTTTTATTTTCAACAAATGAACATGTTTTTCATTTTTTTATTAAAAAAGGGAAAAAACTTTTAAAAAATAAAGATAACCATTTTTTATTACTAAACACACCCTAAAAGTACTTAATACTCTCTTCTTATATATAATTCTTACTTAAAATTGTTCCACTAACATAAACAAAAACTTTCACTTGGCTTACGTGAGAAGTTCTTAATTCATAGTGTCAAATTATATGATGCACCTGAGTTTTCAACTTCATATTACCAAATTAATTATAAAATTCAAATCCTAAATTTAAGATTTCAACATATTTTTTAACTCAAATATTGTATAGATGACAATTTAAGATTGCTTGATACTCAATTGAACATGGTGAGTTTATATATATATATATATATATATATATATATATATATATATATTAATGAGAAACATCCTCTTTTATTTCTTTGATTTTTCTAGGAAATTATAAAAAAATAAAAAATAAGAAGCATTTTGCCCTTTTATTATGGTTAAGTTTCCAAGAAGAAGCCTGCAGTTATTATTAAAGTTATTAAGAGCTTGTTTGAAATTATAGTGGTAATGATGGTTTAAAATATTTTTATTTATAAATATATTAAATAAAAAAAATATTTTTGGTATTAGTATATTAAAACGACTTGAAAACATACAAAAAAATATTATTTTAAAAAAATTAAAAATTTTAGAAACTTGATTTGCATTGTATTTCTAAACACTCTATAGAACTAACCCTAAAAGCTATACTAGCAACCCTCTAGCTAGTGGCCACCATGTTCAATCCCATAATTTACTTTGCTATTATAAATTGAAAAAAATATTAACATTCTAAACCTTTCAATATTATCTTTATAATTCTCAAAACAGGGGAATTTTTCTATGTAAATAATAAACGAATTTCAATAGTGAATTCACTTTTTGAATTTTATCAAAGTCTTAAAAAAAAAAGATTTTTGAGTTTAAAGATACTATAATATAAGATATTTTATCAAATCTTTAAAGAGTTCAACTATATTTTTTCCAATACTACAATGTAATTCTAGAAAATGTACATCAACTGATATATTAACATAGTTGTGGATAATTTAACAAATTAATTATTATATTAGTATATTTATTGATATAACAATTGATATATTGATTTGCTGATTATTATGTCTCAAATCTCTTAATTTAAATATATAAAATAAAAATAAAGGAAATAAACTAAAATAAAATAAAACAATCCTCTTAACTCCATTAGCTATTGAATTATCAGAGATGATATTGAAATTCTTTTGTGATAATTTAATTAAAACACAGAAACAATACTATATTTTGTAAATTTAATTATAAAATACTAGGTTCAATAATGTTTAACTCATAGGATAAATAATATATATATTTTATCCATCTCAAGAAAAAAGTTCACCCAATAATTAATAAGCAGTAAAATGAAAAATCCCTGTACAAGACGAGTCGTTCGTACTGGTAATTGCTTTTAATCGACCGAACACGAAGTCCTTTCCCCGTCGTCTTCATCAACTCATCCATGTCTTTAACGTAAAAAGTCACTCACAGACCAAGAAAACTTGCATTGCCTCATTTACTTCTCCATTAAAACAGCACATAAATAAGACCCAGATAGCCCTTTTGACCTGTTTCTTCATTGATATTTTCTTGACCATTAACAAGGAAAAGAGGTGGAGATTGATCTGTATTTGTATTTATACTTAAAGAGAGATGTTGGAGAAGATTAGATTACCAGCAAGGCCATCATTGAGAGGAAATGATTGGGTAGCTGATGCTTCACATTGTCAGGGATGCTCTTCTCAGTTCACTTTCATCAATCGCAAGGTGTTTTTTTTTTTTTAATTATTATTAAAGTAAAAATTGAACCTTTTCAATCTTTTTTTATCTTTTCTTCAATACCCATGTCACAAAATGTCTTCTTTAAGTTCTCTCTTTGTATAATCGCTTGATCATGATTTGTTCATTCTTTGATTTCTATGTTATGATAATCACTTATAGCTTAGTTAGGAATATTTGGATCATAAGTTGAAGTTATTCATAATTATTAGACTTGTGCTTGTTGTAGATATCAACTGTCATAAGTTTTAGCTTTTGATTTAATTTTGTGTTAAAAATCTATAATAAGTTTATTATTGGTTCTTAGTATCATGCAAGCTTGTTTATCGGATTTTATAATGAGATGACTGTTGATTTCCATATGGGTTTTTATCTTGCCTAGACTTTATGAAATATTGATTCATGTGTAATTGGATTTGCAGCATTATTGCCGAAGATGTGGAGGTTTGTTTTGTGGCAATTGTACTCAGCAAAGAATGGTTTTGCGAGGTCAAGGTGATTCTTCTGTGCGTATTTGTGATCCTTGTAAAAAGTTAGAAGAGGCTGCACGTTTTGAGACGCGGTACGGACACAAGAATAGAGCTGGGAAAGGTATTTTTTAGTTTTTGATTATGATCATTGATGTTTCTTGCATTACATAGCTCATTTATGTACTGTTTTACTCATTGCATCACTGCAAAATTCTCTTTGTCCTTCTAGTTCTTCATTCATTCAATATATCTAAGGATTGTTGTTTGGCTACTCAAGTTTGTAGAAAGGTTACTTTTAGTCCCCTTTGTTCTTTCCGTGGCTTAATAATCACTTTGGAAAATCTGTTAGTTTGTGTTGAAGTTCATTTCTCTAGCTCATGAAATTATGTTTGGACATGCAAATGCACACTGTCTGATGTTCATGAATATGTGCACAGTGAGATATAATGCATCTTCTTTTTAAATGGTAACTTTGTCTAAACCTAGATGGATTTTTGTGTAGGAAGTTCAAGAATGATGCCAAAGAACGAGGATGAAATTTTGAATGAGATTCTAGGCAATGATAGAAAGGAATCTTCTTCATCAGGACGACAGTCGAACACTGACATGTTTTCTAGCATTCAAAGGGCAAGTAGCTGTGCTTCCTACTCAAATACTCAACAAGATGATGCTCTGGATGGAGGAGAAATTCATAGAAGTCATTCTGTGGATGAGCGCAATCATGTATATAGTGAGGTGGGATCAACCACCCCTGAGGAATTACATCAACAAGCTTTGGATGAAAAGAAGAGGTATAAAATTTTGAAAGCTGAGGGGAAGTCTGAGGAGGCCTTGAAAGCCTTTAAGAGAGGAAAGGAGCTTGAGAGGCAGGCTGATGCTTTGGAATTGTCTACTAGAAAAAATCGTCGGAAGGTTTTGTCTCCTAGCAACACAGTTGAGATTCAGAATGAAGATAGCCCCAAAGAATCTGTCAGAAAAAGTAAACGCCTTGCTCAAGTCAATGAAAAGGACAGCTTTACTGCTGAACTCAGAGAACTAGGGTGGTCTGATATGGATCTCCATGACAAAGACAAAAAACTGGTGAAAATGAGTTTGGAGGGTGAGCTGTCTTCTCTTCTTGGAGAAATCTCTGGTAGAACTAATAAGAACACGGGAAGCAGTGGCATTGATAAAACCCAGGTTTTTGAACTTAAAAGAAAGGCGCTAGCTTTGAAACGTGAAGGAAAGCTTGCTGAAGCCAAGGAAGAATTGAAGAAAGCAAAAGTTTTAGAACAGCAGCTTGAAGAACAGGAGTTGTTGTGTGTGAATGAAGATTCTGATGATGAGATATCTGCTTTAATCTCTAGCATGGACAGTGATCAAGAAGACAAACTATTTGCTGAGGATGAGCAGGGTCATGGTTTTGATTTTGATCACCTTGTGGGCACAGCTGATGATCTCCATGTTGATGGTAACTTTGAAGTGACAGATGAGGATCTGGTGGATCCAGAATTAGCTGCTACACTTAAATCATTAGGCTGGACTGATGATTCTGATACTTTGGAAACCACTGCTACAGAGTCTGTCCCAATTGATAGGGAAACTCTACAAAGTGAAATTCTTTCACTGAAAAGAGAAGCACTTAATCACAAACGAGCTGGCAATGTTGTAGAGGCTATGGCTCATCTAAAGAAGGCAAAGTTGCTTGAGAGGGACCTTGAAAGCTTGGGAGGTGAAGTGTGCAGCTTAATTGCACATGATACCACACGAATGATGAAAAGTTCACCTTCCCAAAATACTAATGCAAAGAGCAATGTGAGTTCTAAACCTGCACCAAAAAGTAGATTGATGATTCAGAAAGAGCTCCTGGCTATAAAAAAGAAGGCTCTTGCTTTGAAAAGGGAAGGTAGATTGAATGTGGCAGAGGAAGAGTTGAAGAAAGGCAAGGTTCTTGAACAGCAGCTTGAAGAGATGGACAATGCTTCAAATGTCAAAGGGAAACAGGTGGCTGTTGGGAGTAAGAACCCAGATTTGGAAAATGAAAATCCTAGTATTTCTGGAAGTCCACCAATTAGAGAAGGGGAGGAGGATGTAACAGATCAAGATATGCATGACCCAGCATACCTTTCACTCTTAAGGAACTTAGGTTGGAAAGATGATGACAATGAGCATGCAAACTCTCCATTTAACCCTCCTAAGGAAAGTGATAACCTTTCTACTCCAACAATCAATCCTTTAGTCACTCGGTCTACATCCAATATCTCATTGAGGACACCAAGAAGAAGCCAAGGTGAAATACAGAGAGAGCTTTTAGGCCTGAAAAGAAAGGCTCTTACTTTAAGACGTGAAGGTAAGATTGACGAGGCAGAGGAAGTACTTATAGCAGCAAAAGCATTGGAGACCCAGATTGCAGAGATGGAAACACCGAAGAAAGAAATTCAGATTGAGTCTAACAAGCCCAAGGATGAAATTGTCAGACCTGTTAGCAGTGCAGCAGAGGAAGGAGATGTAGATGATATTGCAGAGAAAGATATGCATGACCCATCCCTGCTCTCATTGCTAATGAATTTAGGGTGGAAGGATGATGAAGTTGAAGTTGTAACCGTGCAAGCAAAGCCATCTAAACAAGTTTTGGATCATTTGATGCATTCAACTGATCCATTCACAATTCTGCTCTCTTCCAGCATTTCAGCTGCCAGACCAAGAAGCAAAGGTGAAATCCAGAGAGAGCTCTTGGGTTTGAAAAGAAAGGCCTGTTCCCTTAGGCATAATGGAGAAAATCAGGAAGCTGAGGAATTGTTGAAAATGGCCAAGGTACTAGAGTCCCAAATAGACGATCTGGAAGCTCCAAAGAAGGAGCTTTTCCCTGATGCTTCTGAAGACAAAAAATATCAGAGTACTGGATCATTGAATAACCATGTAAAGCAGAATAATGTGAACAACGCAGTGGAAATGATTGAAAAATCGGCGGCGGCAGCAGCAGCAATGGATCCTAATGAAAAAGTTATCGAGTCATTCACTGGTTTAGGAAGAAAGGGAAGTGACAAAACTGCTCCTCCCTCATGGAGTCCTGATATTGTCAATCCAGTGCCTTTTGAGATCAATGAAGACAACCGTCCATCTGTAGGAGAGCTTGATCTATTGGATGAAATGGGATCCTTAAGTAACTCGAGGATAAATCAAGGCACCGAGTTCTTTCCTCCACCTCATCAGTCTATGAATCTGATGGATTTGCTGACTGGTGATGATTGGAGTAGTCCTCAAATACCAGCCAGAAAATTTGAAGATAAAGTCGATTTTGGTTCTGATATATCCTCCCTGCCTGAGCCTCATGTTCATGTGGGCTCCTTGAGAAGTGGGCTTGAAAATCTCAGAAGCAAGGACAGAGAAGCCAATTCTATTTCTGATGCTTTCCATTTTCCTGATCCCCATGTTCATAAGGGTTCCATGATACATGCACCTATGGATCTTGGAATCACAGAAAATGTTAGAACTGGAAAGAGAGAAGAAACATTTAATTCAGGCAAGAAGCCCCATGTTGATAAAACAGATTCTGCTCAGGGATTGGCTTCTCAGAACAACAAAAGTGCCCTTCAACAAGAAGTTTTGGCTCGTAAGAGGAAGGCAGTTGCGTTAAAGAGAGAAGGGAAATTGGCAGAGGCTCGAGAGGAACTTCGGCAGGCAAAGCTGTTGGAGAAGAGTATTGAGGTCGAGACCCTTGAGCCTGTAAGTGGTACCCATGATGGGTCAACATCTGTGTCAAATGCTCCCCCTTTTCAACAAAAGGATCCCAGTGCCCCAAAATTTTCTCCAAAACCACTGTCTGGGCGTGATCGATTTAAGTTGCAACAGGAGTCACTGAGCCACAAACGTCAGGCCCTAAAGCTGCGAAGAGAAGGCCAGGTGGAAGAAGCAGAAGCTGAGTTTGAATTGGCCAAGGCTCTGGAAGCCCAGTTGGATGAAATGTCTTCTAATGATTCTGGAAAGTCTTCTGTCAACATAGCAGAACCAGTAGATGATGTAGTTGTTGAAGATCTTCTCGATCCCCAACTTCTATCTGCCTTGAAAGCAATTGGAATTGAAGATAGCAGTATTATATCACAAAGTTCAGAGAGACCAGGGCCTGCAAAAGTTAGTCCTACCAAGAGTGAAAAAAATAGCCAGGAAAGAAATCAGATGGAAGAACGGATCAAGACAGAGAAGGTAAAGGCAGTAAATTTGAAACGTGCAGGGAAGCAAGCTGAAGCTTTGGATGCTCTCCGACGGGCCAAATTATATGAAAAGAAACTAAATTCCTTGGAATGAATTTGATCATTAAGGATGCTTGAGAATCTTCCTAGTATGTTTTCAGGAACACATTTGGATTAGAGATAAATAAAGTTCCTTTTCCCACATTGGATCCGTACGAATTTGTATTATAGAAACTAGAGGGACAGTGTACCACATGAATTTGCATACCTTTATGGTAAGAGAGAGAGAGAGTTCTCAAATGCTTCTCAAGCAGGTTCTTCTCTACTGTAATGTCTGATTTATTTATTTTAAAAAACGTTGTTATAATTGCTCAAACGTTTCTATGATAGCATGTTATAATTTCTCAAACGTTAAACAGTATTGCAGATTTGGCCATTCTATCACTAGCAACTAATAATTTTTCAATGACAGGTATTCTGGGAAATTTCACAAACTGTTGCCTGACAATGAATTTTGTGAAAAATGAGAAACTTTGTGAAGTCCCCTGGAGATTCTATGAGGACATTTAGAAATTGCCCCACCATTTTCTTCCCTGTTATTTGAAAATTTTGGAGTTGTGTTACTAATTTCAGATTCAAATACATGAACTTACATGCATGAACTGAAGTGCTGGTTGCTTTTCTGCCTTTTTCCAGTGGTTTAATCTTTTCCTTTCTTCATCATCTTTGTTCCCTGGTTTATTCTTTTCTTCTTCTTCTTCTTCTATATTCTTAATCCGCTTGTCTTTCTATAGAATTCAAGCTTCATGCAGAGGAACAACAGCTTTGGTTTGTGAATTGAACATCTTTGAAAACATACGGATCCTGTAATTGAAGTTATCATCTCTTTTACACACACACACACCGTTACACTAATTCTCACTGCTATGATAAACAAAGGTGCTATCTTCTACTGTTCCTCTATAAGGTTACAAATTGAGTAATATAGGTTATATAGCAAATACTGGATTATTGTACCGTGTTATGGGACTCGATGTGTCCCCAGTGTGTTAAGGTTGACCAAATATGTCTCGAGTTGATTTGGTGGGATAAAAAAAAATCTCAAACGAATAGTTAAACTGTAGTTTAATTTTAAAAAAACTTTTTTAATAATAAGATGATAATATATTTAATCAATTAGGGTCAATTTGAGTTAATTTATTAAATTTATAATCCGGATTATAAGACTATAATAATCTCATAAAAAACAAATTAAAATAAATTATGAAGTTTAAATTGCAATAAATCCAATATTGAAGGATAAAATTAAAAAATAAAATAAAAAATTATCAAAAAATGATGAAATTAAAAAATATTAAAAAAATCCAAAAAATAACTTGAATAAATTAGGGTTAATATGTCAAACCTACAAATTGAATCATAAGACTAAGATAATCTCATAAAAAATAAACTAAATAAATTATAAAACTAAATTTCTGATCAATATAATGTTGAATAATAAAATTAAAAATAAATCAATTAAAAAAACAAAAATATTATTTCAATAAATAATACTTTGTGAGAAGATGAACAATAAATTTACCTCCTCCTTTAGTTTTGGTTAATAATAAGTTAATATCTTTCATTATTTATTTTTTAATACATAAAAATTAAGTTAGAATTAATCCTTTTAAAATATTTTTTTAATTTTTCTTTTCTCAATCAATGCTTTAATGGATCTTAGCCTGCACAATGAGAGATAACCTTTTTTTCAATTTCTAAATTCTCGTTCCTTTTTTTTTTTAGAATTTGAACTTGATATCTCTTAATATAAATCATAACTTCCATAGCATCCTCAGTATTTTTTTCTCAGCTCAAATTACATTATAATTACAATTACAATTACAAAATGCTTTAATGGATCTTAGCATGTACAACGAGGGATAACCCTTTTTTCAATTTCTAAATTCTCATGTTTTTTTCTTCAAAATTTGAACTTGAGATCTCTTAGGCCCCGTTTGTTTGCTGAAAATTAGTTTTTTTTGGAAAGTAAATTTTGAGAAAGTGAATTCCAGGAAAGTATATTAGTTTCCGATGTTTGATAGTGTAATGAAAAATAAGTTGGAAAACACTTTCCAGTGTTTGGTTATGTCATGGAAAATGAGCTAAAAAATAACTTATTAATGTTTTATTTTTTTCAAGTTTATTAAAATAATGAGGAACAAATCTTACAAATTAAAAAGTTGAATGATAATGAAATTGAAAAAAAATATAATTTCATAAATTATCTAAAATAAAATAAATAATAGAGATCAAATCTAAAAAATAAAAAATTGAAAGATGAAGAAATTACAATAATAATAATTAACATTTCATAAATTATTTAAAATAAAATAAGTAACAATAAAAAGAACAAGGACCAAATTTGATAGATAAAAAATTTCAATTAAAAAATGATAAGGGAAAAGCAAATAACAATTATAAAAATAAGGACCAAAATTAATATAAAAATTAAATTCTAAGGGATGAAATTGAAAAAAAATATTCAAAAAAAAAATTATATATATATATAGCAATCAAAAGTTTGAGGACCAAATTTGATATAATCAGCAAATAATATGATATTTCTAAATTTTTCACAACTTTCAGAAAGTGTTTTCCCCCCAAAATAAGAGGAAAACACTTTCTTGAAAACCAAGCTAAATTTTCCTTTGATTGGAAAGTGTTTTCAATTGATCGGAAAGTGTTTTCCGTTAATATAAATCATAACTTCCATAGCATCATAACCCGATTTTTTACTCTTTTATTTTATTTTATATAAAAAAATGAGAAAAAAAATGATGATGAAAAAGTAAAAAAAATATTAAAAATAAAATAAATGAAGAATAAATTGAAATTTGGGTCAAGATAACATAAATTGGACGTTTTGGGACTTAATTAAACTTTAGATTAGTTTAATTGATCAAATCAAGAGCTTAATTGAAAAAATGATAAGTTTGAGGACTTAATTGAACTTGAAATTAATGAAATTAGAGGTTTAATTGAAGAACTATCAAAGTTTAGAGCCAATTAAGGACTGAATTGAATTATTAAAAAAGGACTGTCTTGTAAATAGCGATAAAATCCAGGGGTCCAATTACAATTTATCTAGAGGCCTGATTACAAAATTGCAAGACTCCAATGACCAAATCGAAAATGGCCATTGGAATGGGGAAAAAGGAGCCGTTTCAGGAAAAAAAACTATTCATTGCCTTCTTCCTCAGAAACCGTTTCAACAGTAAAGGCAATGGAGCCGTTTTAGCAGTAAAGGCACTAAAACTGTTTCAGTCATGGGGCACGTCTCATGGCTACTATCACTCGCCCTAATAATGCATACCGTTACCAAGCTTTAACCGCATGACATTCTCTGGCCTTATAAAATCCAAAGAAAGGCCATGAACCCGAGGATGAACTGAAAGACGAAAGACAAAATAGAAACAAACACAGAGGAAACAAAGCAGAGAAATACAAACATGAAAAGAAAGTAAAAATACAGAGGAGAAACCAAGGGAGGAACAAACGAAGAAGAGGAACAGAGAAGAGATAAACATAGAGAGACACAGACAAACACCAGAACAAACAAACAAACAAACATAGATAAATGTTGCATTGAGAGAAAGCAAAAGAAAAGAAAGAACCAGAGGAAAAGAAAACGAAAGGAGGAACAGAGGGGTCCCAAGCACACCATCACCTTCGTCCAGCTTCCAGCTAAGTTTCTCCAGCTGTGCAAGATAATTCACCAACACTGTGCACTTGCACATATAATTACCTTGTGGCTGTAGCAAGCGTGCGTGAACAATTCATGCATGCTTGCGGGTAGAAACCGGTTGGGTCTAAGCCAGCCCGTACGGTTAGGTCAGACGCAGCCCCAAAAAAAGGAAAAAGCAGAAAACAACTGGGCCTAAGCCTCAATTTCTTATAATTTATTAGAGAAATATAAACTTCAATAGAAGATGATCAAAGTATAAAACAAAAGGAAACATGTTTGGCCAATCTCAAATTTACATGAAAAAGTGATTTTCAGTCTGCATATTCTTTTTTTTTATATAGAAATTTTACTTTTAGCCTAAAAACTCATTTTTTTTAGTTTTTGAGTTTGAGTGAAGAGAGAGAAGCTCGTTGAAAAATATTCTCTAAACATGGCTAGAAAAATAGGTTGGGGTCCATTTGGTTTTTTAATTCAATTGATTTTTGTTTTTTTAGAGTGATTTTAAAGTGTTTTGAGATTGATAAATAATTTTTATAGGTTTATATTGTATTTTGAATATATTTTTTACTTTGAGCTGAAAATTAAGTTTTTAAGGTAAAAAAAACAAGGCCCTGGTTTTCTGGTTACAGTAGGCAACCGAAAAATAAACCAATAGGTAACAGGTACCATGCTTTAATAAAAAAACAAAAAAAAAAAGCAGTGGACGATGTGCCTGAGGAGGGGCCTGAGTTTTTTTATTAAAGCCAGACGTGTGGCCATGCACATAGCATTTGGTCTCTTTTTTAATTTTTTAATACCTTTTCATTGATTGTTTTTATTGATTTAACTTCTTTTTTTTTAATAGTAATTGATTTTCTTATATTTTTTTCAAGTTGGATGATGATTTGAAGATATTAGTTTGGCGTGTCTTGAATTTGTGGGACGTGAACGAACATGCATATAATAATTAATCCAGTGATCAGGCATGTAGTATAATAATTAATCCAATGATCACAATGATTGTGTTTTTATTGTACACGTTATCAATTATTGCGCATGTAGCACAATGATTGTGTTTTTATTGTACACGTGATCAATTATTGCGTATGTAGCAAAATCACATGCACATATCATATATGCATGATTGCACCAAGGCTTGTAGCCTAGCAGCAGAGTCAAAGTTTCCTTTTCTTGTCTTTGTCACCTGGGTTCGAGCCCTAGCGTGCACGCCTGTCACCCTCGCGATGTTTTATATACCTATTGGGTTTGCAAGGTGTTCAATGGATCCGGGGATTAGTTGTGGTGCTCTTAAGCTGGTCCGGATACCCCGGTTTACCAAAAAAAAAAAAATATGCATGATTGTTGTTTTTTTATACATGGAATTACTTTTTCTCAGTGTACTAGTTTGGAAAATAAATCTGTTCATAGAAAAATTACAACGGACAATTAACTCGAGGTTCTTGGATGGAACCTACCTCTCCACCTAACATCTTAGTGGTGGCGGCATATTCTCTCTCTTTCGTTGATTATATGCATGATGAAATTGAATGCTCCCAGTCCATTTATGTTAATTTCCTAATTCTAGCCCTTTTACTTTTCATGGCGGGAATCTTTTTCTATTATCTTGTGCACCCCATAATTAATTAATTAATTATCGATGATAGCGAGTAATTTTGAATTATACTATATGTTAAAACGAAATATCTTACTTTTTAAGAATATATTTATAATATTAACTTAATACTAGTCTTAGGATTGAAACGGAGAAACAAAAACAAACAGTCGCGGTCCCTTTTGATGGTGTTGGAAAAGACAACGCCTTTTGTCTTGTAATAACCCATTTTGTGCAAGGTATTATTGCGTGCAAATTAACTAGAATATTCTTCCCATCATTTTCTCATTTTGCTTCGTCAATGAACGTCATAGCCAACGCCATTCATATGGATGTCGTGATATCCGTTGAGAAATTATTAAAATATTTTTTTATTTAAAAATATATTAAAATAATATTTATTTTATTTTTATTTTTAACATCACTACATTAAAATTATTAAAACACATTAAAATATTTTTTAATCTAAAAACAACTTTAAAAAATATCTAAAAACAATTTCAATCGTATTTCTCTTGGTGATGCAGCTATCGAGGTTGGTGTTGATGTGCACTCAATTTCTTTTAAATGGGTTTTCAAACTCATATTTGTTAATATAAACATGTTTAAATTTCGTGTTAGAGCAGTGGTTATTAAGATTTTGGTTTTGATTTCATCTGTAAGAAAAAATCTTGAAGAGAGAGAAAATAATGTTTAAAAAGAGAAAAATTGTGGTTTGAGAGAGATGTTTTTATTTCATTTAATATTATATATAAGGGTATTATAGTTAATTTATCATATTTGAAATATTTTATTGATGGGATGTAAATTGTACCTTTTTAAATTATAACAGTTAATCATAATTTGAATTAAACTATTTAATTTTTTTTAATTATTCACATTTAAAATAATATATACATAATTAATGATACCTAACTTGTATAAAATAATTCTAAGATATTGAATTGACATAACAAAAAAAATTTGAATACCCGATTTTACGAACTAGATATATTATATAATGATTAATTTGTATTATAAAATATTTATTTTGATAATATTAAAATTTTTGCTTAAGAAAATTCTTGCACAATTAATTTGATTTTTAATCAAGCACTCTTCTGCCTAATGGTGCTTTCACCTCAATTTTTTCCAGTTTTTTTTTTTTCAATTTCAAACACTTTTTCTCTTTTTTTTAATTCTACATTCCAATTTGTTTTTCTTCTAATTTCATTTTTCAATATTTTATAAATTTTATATTTATCATCATAATTTGTTTTCATTTTCTTTTATCGTAGTCTCAAACAGATATCATAATATTTGATTAATACTCAATTTTTTACAAATATCTATATATTTTTTATTATCATATCAATAAATAAAAAATAGTTTTTTTTTAAATAAACTCAGTGGAGTAGAGTCCATGATTCGGTTTACGGGTTTTTGCATCTTAAATCATAAAACCCAGGATGATTCAATATGTTGTCATCTCAATATTAAAAAAAATCATCTTGAAATTTTTTTAAGTGAAACCACGCTTTTACCAGATATCCGAGTTTCATTTGGACCAGTCAAGTTACTAGATCGTGTAGAGTCAACTCTCATGCGAGTTAGTTTTAAACTCAGGTTAAATAAAAAGTCAGTTCAGAAGTTTTTAAGATTGACTTGTTGGATTTGGTTTAATAACAATACCAAATAATTTTTTTTCTTTCTAAAACCCTATCTTTCATTTTTTTTTTCTTTTGGTTGAATCCTTTATACTTTTTTTTTATCATCCAATATTTGATTGATTTTAAATTGCTTTTTATAATTTGTTTCGGTTTACTTTCTACGAGATTATTGTAATCTCAAACAAATATCCTGATATTTTATTGATACTCAATTCTATAATTAAAAAACTATTATTATTATAATTATTATTAAATAAAAAATAATTTAAAAAATAAATTATTAAATTCAAAAAAAATCCTAGAAACAAATTTATAATTTAATCATAGTTTGAAAGAATAATTCTACGGACAAAAAAAAAGTGGAGCACACCACTAATATAGCTATCCCTAAGATTAATTTTTTTCGGGCTACCTACACTAGGCTTGTGCATCTAACCTGTTTTTCTATTGTTTTTATTTTTCTCTCAAATTAGAACTTAAATGCACCATATAAAATTATTATTCAATTTTTTTCATCTTTCTTAAATAATATTATAGGCTTGTTTTATGGGAATTCTCTCTCTCTCTCTCTCTCTCTCTCTCTTATTATTATTATTATTATTATTATGTGCCTAATATGAAAAACAAAACTCATGGATATCTATTTAACATAAAATCTATGTTTTTAAGATTCTGAATACATGTTTTTATATATATTTTTCTCACATTTATCAACATTATTTTTCTTCAATCATAATGAAAAATACTAGGAATTTATTTGAATGTTTTATTTTAGATTTGTTTTTAAAACCATAATGTATTTTTTCTTAGATAACCGTGCTTCTAATTTACAAAATTTATTGGATTAATTCTTAATTTTACGAGTATTTGTTTTTACGGTATTATTAAATAATTTTTTTTTTATATAAAAACAAAGTCATGTTGGGAGTTTAATTCCAAGTAACCTGCTAGATTAGGTGTATTGATAATGCCAAAAAATTCCACGAATATTTTTAGATCTCATGAAGTAACCTAGATATAATGGAAATGAGTTCAACAATAGAACTCTAAAGATATTTCTCAATAGTATATAAGTCTTCATCAAATATTTATGATATAGATAGTGATAGTGGTTTCATGTGATTAAGATAGAAGGATGTGCTTATATGAGTTTTTATTTTTTCATTCAACTCATTACGTTGAATACTACAAAATTATACAAATTAATCAAGTTTTGGTGCTAAGATTCACTATTTAAGCTTAGCATAATAATATGAGCACTTAATTTTAGACTTTAATTTGTTGTTCATGTGCAGTCAGTCAACAAAAACATAATTATAGACTTCTGCTGTAGAATGTGCAGTCAACATGACAGAACACATGAATCACACATTGTGTGGTCCTACCTAGCACTTGTTCGTTAACATATAACTCTATATATATCGTCCCACAAACTGAATTATAGCACATCACAAAATTCACAAGACTCACTCAAATCTCTCAATATCCCTTCTCGTTAAGTATTGGTGATATTATCAATGGCATTTCCCATCAATGATGGCAACTTCTCAGCATCCTTTCATCTTCCTAGCCTTGAGGTAAGGTTTCGGTTCACATGTTGCATGTTAATTTGTTTCTGGTTCCTTATATTGCTTAATCTATATTTCACTTTTGCAGAATGAGCTATGCCTCAGACATGGAAAAATGGTGAAGGAAGCTGGGTGTATTCTCAGCAATACTGCTGGAAAAGATCCACTGGAAGGCTTAGTAATGATCGATACACTTCAACGCTTAGGCATTGACTATCACTTCCGAGAGGAAATTGAAGCTTTTCTAAATACTCAATATATGAACTTTAATTCTCCAAAATCATCTTCCTCTTGATGTTTTTGGAGTTGCTCTTCGCTTTCGATTATTGAGACAAGAGGGTTATAATGTCTCTCAAGGTGAGCAACCATTAGAGAATAATATAAAATCATTACCGAGGTTCTAATCATTTACTTAACTTTTATACATGTTTAGCTGGTACGTAAATTTGTTTTGTTACATGTTAAAATTCGATGAATTAAAAACACTTTGTAATGGACAAAGTAAGATAAATTAGGAAATAACACTTCGTACTGGACCGCATCACCACATTCGGTCATCAGAGGAAAAGCCCCCGTCCTAGATTGAGGAGGCCATGAGAACTCCAAATTATCAGAAGATAACTCTTGCTCACTAACTTTAGGCATGCTTACATCCTACTCCCCCCAGAGTTACTGCTAAGACACAAAAAAAAGAAAAAAAATCCAAAATATTTCATAGCTCTTCTAAAGCCTCGTTATATTTCTAACTTGACCCTACATCAATTTGGTCCACGCTTCACCACTGCTTTAGTGCCTATGTCGAGGAATACAAGTCATACTCCAATGCTAGATGTAGATTAGTATTACTGCATCTGAAAAATAAATAAATTATTTACCATCAATTTTTTTTGTTGTGGCTGTGCTATAGAGGTGTTTAACAACTTCAAGAATGAAGAGGGAAATTTTCATTTGATACAAGAAAATGACGTAAAGGGTTTGATGGCATTGTATGAAGCTTCACAACTGAGTATGGAAAGTGAAGATATACTTGATGAAGCTGGAGAATTCAGTGCCAAGCTACTTAATCATCATGAATCTGAAATTGTTGCAAATACATTGAAGCATCCTTATCACAAGAGCTTGGCAAGGTTCATGGTCAAAAACTTCCTAAACAATATTGATATCGGAAATGAAAACATCAAGGTTTTTTCAGAGTTGGCGAAAATCGATTGTGAAATTGTACGATCTATACATCAGAAGGAAATTCTTCAGATTTCAAAGTAAGAACTATATATTGCTTGAAATGCACTAACAAGATTAAATTATTCTCCTCTAATGCAAAATCTTGTGTTTTTTTAGTTGGTGGAAAGACTTAGGCTTGGCTAAGGAGTTGAAATTCGCAAGAGACCAACCTCTAAAGTGGCACATGTGGTCCATGTCTGTCCTCATAGATCCTAACCTCTCTGAGGAAAGGGTTGAATTAACTAAACCCATCTCTCTGGTCTACATTATCGACGACATTTTCGATCTTTATGGGACGTTCAATGACCTCTCTATCTTCACAGAAGCAGTCAATGAGTATGCACCGTCGTATCATCTCTCTCTTTGATTCTTCGTGTGTGTTTTGTTTAAGATTTTCTAATCCATCAAATCATTGCTGAAGATGGGACCTCACAGCCGCTAATCAGCTATCAGAAAGCATGAAGATTTCTCTTAAGGCTCTTTTCGACATCACTGCGAGCATTAGCACTAAGATTTTTGAAAAGCATGGATGGAACCCTATAGAATCCTTACAGAAATCGGTATGGATCATTTATTTACAATTCAATATATGCTAGAACCAACCAGGAATTCTCTCGCACACATTATATTTTCTGCCTAACATTTGTCATCAAGGATCATCTATGATACATGTTTGCCATATTCTTATCTGATTGTTGCAGTGGAAAAAGTTGTGCAACGCATTCTTAGAAGAAGCAAAGTGGTTTGCTTCTGGGAAATTGCCAAAGCCAGAAGAATATTTGAGGAATGGAATTGTTAGTTCAGGTGTGCATGTGGTGCTGGTTCACATGTTCTTTCTCCTGGGCCAGGGCATCAACAAAGAAACCGTTGATTTTGTGGATGGCTTTCCTCCCATTATATCATTCACAGCAACGATCCTCCGTCTTTGGGACGACTTGGGCACTGCTAAGGTAAAACTATATAATCTGAAAAGGCTATGAAGTCAATAAACAAAGAAAATAGCATTAATGATGATTTTATATGATGATTGAGACATCTTTCTTTGATTGAATTCAGGATGAGAATCAAGACGGTCATGACGGGTCCTACTTGGAGTGCTACATCAGAGAACATCCAAACGTTAAAATTGAAAGAGCGAGAGAGCACGTTAGCCATTTAATCTGTGATGCGTGGAAGAAACTGAACCAGGAATGTCTGTCTCCGTCCCCATTTTCACCGTCTTTCACAAAAGCTTGTCTAAATGTCGCAAGAATGATTCCTTTGATGTACAGTTATGATGACAATCCTAGTCTTGCAAGTCTCAAGGAGCACATGAGGTCACTTGCTGCTCATTTAGAAAGTAAACCTTTCTAGGTTGAAAGAGAATGTGCTACTTAATTCAGAACCCTAAAGATCTATATATAATTAAGTTAATAATCACTAATCACTACGTTTTCTTTAAATAATCAACGGGTTCGAAGACGATTGTTGTTTTCATTTGTCTGTTTCTAGCTTTGTGTATATTATTTATAAGAGAAATAAAAGAGGAAATAAAAAACACAAGGGAATTGTACTGATCTCGATCGATATGTACTTAATTTTTTATTTGCATTACTTTTAATAAGATTTGGCTCCACTTGTGGGAAAAATATTTAATGGAATTACAATTCTTGTTTTTATTTATTTATTAAAGGCTTCTCCAACATATATATATATATATAGGCAATTATATGTTCCGATCGATCACTCCCTAAACTATTGGTATCTTTTTCATCGACCCTCTCAGTTACGTACGTACTATATTCATAAATTACATCTATTAATTATCAAACCTATAGTATCAATAAATATTTATTATATATAGGGGTGCTTATCAAAATTTTTATATTTATTTTATAAGTATGAAATATTTTTTAAATTACATATCTTAAAGTAATTAGGCTGGGCCGTAAGCCATTTGCAATCAAGAACATCTCAAATCTTTCTTCATCAAGCCTTAATATTTTGTAATTGTTAAAGCAAGTTAAAAAAATAATATGAACAATTTATTATTAGTATTATTATTTTCATATTAGATATATAATAATTGAAAAAAATTATTAAAATTCAAATAAAAAATTATAATAATATTTAAGAGCCACGTCAAAATAAAAAATAAAAAGCAAGTGAATCTAATAAAAAAAATTTTAGAGTGCCAAATAAAAAACCAAAAAAAAAAAGAAGAAAAAAAAGACAAAAATAGTTGAGGTTTAGCATTTTCCCACTAGTAGCAAGTTGGGCGTGCGTGGGCAAGGATGTTTGGGAATTGTTCATGTTTGATGCTTTTTGGCTTGGAAACACAGGTGCCACTGTAATCGCACCTGAATTCACAAATAGGCCCTTAATTGAATTTTTTGAATTGTGATATTCGTTGAGCGATAATAATAATAAAAAAATGTCATCATTGCCATATAAAACTAGCCAATTACCCACTTGTTACTATGATTTCTTTTTATTTTCTTATATATTAAAGTTTGTATTTAAAATATATAACTAATGATGCCTCTCTTATATAAAATAATTTTAATCTATTGAAATACTCATATCTATATATATAAAAATTACATATCTAGTTTTGCTTGGATATATTCTATATATATTAATTAACTAGTTTTTTGATCTGCAATATGTCACATGTTGGATCATTTTTTTTCAACCATAAAAAAAATATAAAGACATTAGGAAGTAAAAAAAGCATACTGGCCAAAACACTTTTAAAATACTTAAATAGTGACACTTGAACGGTATAGACGACAACATATTAACTCGACTTGAGCCAACTATTGTTATCCAGCGAATATGGGGTATGAGATCATGATAAAATCATGAAACCCATTTCAAACCAAATCAGGAAGTCTAATTATACTGAACCAAATATTGAAGGCCGAAAACAGGAAAAAAAATAATTTTAAAAAAGTGCCAAAAAAATGCTAGCTAGTTTTTATTTAATTATTATTGATATTAATGAAAAGATTAAATTACCCCTAAAACCAAATGATTATAATAAAAAAAACCAATATGAGATTACGAATAAGCTCCTGAAATCAAGTTTTAAAAATTTTAATTTTAAGAACAATAGAGTAATTACATTGTACTTTCAAAAATAAAATTTTTAAAAAACATCTAAACCTAAGCTAAGTGTTATTTTGCTTTTAAGGTTAATCTAGTAATTTAATTGTACAAAAACATTTGTAAAAAGATAGGAGTAACCTCAATAAATTTAAAAATATCTAATCCACAGTAATTGAAGGAGTGTAAGTGTGGATTTTTTTGAAAGATAAAACTGTAAATTTTATTGTCTCAATCCATAATAATTGACTGGGTGAATTTTCTAAACATGAGTTAAACTTTTAAAGTCACAAACTTGTTGCAAGAAGTCTTATCAAGTTATATCAACCTATTTACTTTTATGTTCTAAAAGTATTTTATAAAAAATTAAAATTATTTTAATTTTTTATTTATTTCAAATTATTTTTATTTATTTTTAGATCATTATAATATATTGATGTAAAAAATAATTTTTAAAAAATAAATAAAATATAATATTTTAATATACTTTTAAACAAAAAAAGTTATTTTAAAAAATAATCATTACTTTATTTTTAAACATCTCCGGCGCATGGTAGAGTCCTCCTGCAAGGTTAAGTCCATTTCTGCTAAGGATATGGAAACCAGTTATTATAGAGTGTCATAATTTTGTCTTAATTTTTTTCTTTTCTTTTCCACTGTACAAAAAAGAAGAAGAAGTTAGGAACGCGAGTTTGATAATTCATATGAGCTGCATTTATTAAGAAAAAAAATAAATCCACACACAATACACACACACACACACACTATTCTTTGTTTACAAGAATCTAAAAGAATTTTGTTTTTTTAGGAAAAAAAGAAAAATATATATGTTTATGAGAGTATATATGTTAATGAAATTGATGTCTCTTTTCTTGGCAGATATTTCAAAGGCATGCATGCAAATTGCAATTTCCTCCACATGTTTCTTTCCAAATCTTCCATAATTGTGGCATTGTCTTTGTGAATTGCTGAATTCTCATCAACAGTTATGGCTTTTTGACTATGAAAAATACTAACGTCCCATCAACAACTATGGCTGTTTGACTATATATGTAAAAATTCCCTCCACAATGTTTTCTTTTTCCCATGGAAACGCGTTTGAAACCGCAAAATGCAATTTGATCGTGGAAAAAAAGCAATTTGAATATACACGCGACTCACGAGTCTGTAGTTTTGGTCTTTGTAGTTTTGTATGAAAGCTGGGGAAGCAATGAAAAATCATTTAAGGAAGCTTGGACAAAATTTTAGGATTGGCTAGCTCCCCTCAAATTGCGGAGTGAGATTAACATTAAAAATATTTTTTTCCACGAACCATGTTCTCAAGACCAACTCTATAATTCGACAACAAAAGACGCGTAGAATATTCTCCAATCTCAAAATATTCAAGGTATCTTGAAATGTTAGGAAAGAAAGGAAGACAAATTAACCTCAAGATTCAAGAACACGAAGGTATATATAGAATATGTTTATTATCTCATATTTTTCTACATGGAACATTAATTACACCTACATCATTATGCATTTTATTATAATTAATCATCAAATTATAAAGGTGGCTACAATGATCTCCTGTCTTAAAATTTGAGGAATCTCCCAAAGAGTATGGAAAAAATTAATCTTTAAAATGCATAGATAAAGATATTATTTTTATTTTTATGTAGAAAAGTTGACTTTCGTATGATGAGATGCAAAGATTAGTCATTGAAGAAAAACATGACAGTGGTGACGTGATTTTTAAACTAATGTCAAATATGTTAAAATTCTTCATTGTAAATCGTGAAATGAAATGTTAATAAATTTACTTTGATTATTGTTTTCTGGTTTGTAAAGACAAGATATATTCACGTGATCAAAAGCATTCATATGTTACGAGAGAAAAAAAATTATTAAGTAGATAAAACTATTTTAATTAAAGTTGGTGATGAACATTACAGATAGATTAAAATATTTGTAAAATATGGTAGTGTTCATGAGATTTTCAAACTATTGTGAAATATATTTAAATTCTTTAAGGTGTTTACGTGGAAAAGTCCTTATCTTGGCATTGCTAATTCTTTTAGTAAAAAAAACATGAGAATTAATTTGATGTGAATCGATTGTCTTGATGGGTTTAAAAACAGCTTGAATAATTAGTAAGAATATAATTTGACTTAAAATAAATATTTATAATGAGATTTTTTTAATAAATATTAAGACGATAATATATTGAATCGATTTAGGTTAACCTGAGTTAACCGGTTAATCCACTTATCAAAATTTAAGATCATGATAACACAATAGAAAACAAATAAAAATAAATTATGAAACTTAATTTTTAATAAATATGTTGAAGGATGAAACTAAAAAAAGAATTAATTAAAAAAACCCAGAAAATAAACCCTAGTCAACTCAGGTTAACTTGTCAAATTTGTGACCTGAGTCATGAGACTAGGATAACACAATAAAAAGTGAATAAAAACAAATTATAAAACCAAACTCTCAATCAAGCCAGTGTTGAAATTGAAAAAAAATCTATTAAAAAAAAGGCATAAAAAACCGCTGAGCCAGGTACTTGAGTTATGAAATAGATAACTTCATAAAAAGCAAACTGAAATAAATCATGAAGTCTAATTTTTAATTAATCTAATATTAAATGATGAAATTATAAAAAAATTAATTATAAAAAAACTTGAATCAATCAAAATAACTCGTCAAATCTGTAGTTCGGGTCATGAGTTTGAGATAATTTTATAAAATAAATTGAAAAACAACTATTAAGTCTAATCCCTAATAAATTTAATATTAAAAAATAAAATTAAAAAAAATATTATTCAAATAAAGTTTATTATATAAGAAGAAATACAACAAAACTCTCCTCTAGTTTTTTTTAATAATAATAAATAATTCCCAAGTGCATGGATAAGTTAACAGTGGCAAGAAATGGCATCTCTTTTGTATGGGCTGGACTGATTTATAGGAAAATATGGGCTGGACTAATATTGTTCCAATTTATTTCTCTTATCAAAAGGGTTCGACAAACACAGAATGATCCAACTGTTTTTCTATGGATAACTAGGAAGCTCCTGGCCCAAGAATCAGGAACCGCCTCCGCCCCCAGAAATTCTCTTCAGGCACAGGGTATTATCGTTTTCCTAGCTCATGCTCGTAAGAAGTCTCTACTGTCTCAGCCTCTCTACTCCCTCTTCTCTCACATATTCCAGGCAAAAGGATTCTTTTAAAATTATGAACAGTTTTAATTTTGATGGTTGAATTTGATTTTTCAGGTCAGTTCCTCAATTGGGTGTTGCACTTTTATCTCGACAAGTTCACTTAAAAGGTATAAATTTATTTACTTTCGTGTTCTTAAGTCTTGTTGCATTTATATGGGTTCCTGTTTCTTTGAATTAAAATTGAGAAAAGTAAGGGCTTGTTTCTTATATTTGAGTGGTTGGCGGGCTCTATTTTTGTTGAAATGTTGATGTTTTCGAAGATGATTTATGAGGCTTCTTTGAGTTAAATTTGTGGAAATGAAAGAGGTCCTTTTGACTGTTAAGTTTCTTGAATGAAAATTTGTATCTTTTGGGGCTGCTTGTTGGGATTTCTGCTGTGAAGTGTGGTGATAAGAAATTGGCAGACTTGTTAGCTTCAGTTTTTGTGATTCTGTCCAGGTAATTATGGCTACAGCTCTGTCATGGCAGCCCCAGCTGCCCACACGCATACACAAGCATTCACACCCAAGCTCCTTTATTGATGCTGGCACGGGACATGCTTTCCAATGCCGCATCCACAGGCCAAGCTCCTCCATCCATTCAGGCAAGGCACTTGCTTTCCGACGTGACTTTGATAGGTTTGCAAAAGATGCTTGGCGCACTGCCAATGATGGATTTGAGCAGTTTCTTTTTGAGGCCAAGAAGACTGCTGAGCGTATTGACCGTAGATACTCAGTGTCACGACGCCTCAGCGCTGTAGCACAATCTGCTTCTGATCGTGCCCGTGAGATTGACAGAGAGTATGATATTAGTCTTCGATGGCGCACTTTTTCCATGGATTTTAACAGAAATTGGCCTAGGGTTCGTTCCTCCCTTTCTCCTTCCTTATGCACTGTCTAATATTGTGATTTTAATAGAAAAATGATTCTTGTTCCTGTATATGAATTTAATACATGGAAAAAAAATGAAAGAAAAAGATATCTGCTCATCTAATTGTTATACACTTGTTTAGCTTGGCTGTTGTAGTGAGTTTTAATCCATGCTTGTCTAACCGAGGACCATAGAAAGTCATGGAGTCTAAACAATCCTATATAATAATTTGAAAACTGAAACATTAAACTACTCTGGACCTTAAATCTAGAAACAAAGTAGAAAGTCTTGATCCAATGACACTGGAGTAGAGGGCAGTAAGTTCTCGGGCAATAAGCATATGGTAAGGGATTATTAATATAGGAATTGGGAAATTTATTCTTTGGGAAATTGGTTTGGTTTCTGGACTTTTTGGTGAGAAAAAAGGAAATTAGTTATAGAACCAATAACTTCACATTAGTAAGCTTAATGAATCACTTCTTAGTAGAAATCCTCATGCATGAAACTAAACTTCTAAAGATTTTTAAGAATGTTAGAAAAAAACATAAAAGCTTATATAAGTTTTCGATAATGTAACCTTAATAACAAGCAATCATAACTGTCTGAAATAAACTAATCTCTATCAAAACTAAATGAAGATAAAATAGTACATGCAGACACTGTTGATTAAAATAAAATAGAGTTCCATGAAATTCTGATAATTATCCCCCCCCCCCACCCCCTGATAATGGATCCATGGTATATTAAATATAACAAATTGAAATAGTTATGCATAGTGTTGCACTGTATTATGAGCAGTTGCTTGGACACTAACATGAAAAATAATAGCCTACAATCATTTTAGCTCCCATGTTGAAGCAGGGACCAGAAACGTAAGTTATTTTAATCTTTAATTGTGCTTTTGCTTGAGTTTCTTGTTGATGAGATCATACACATGACATATTTATTTCCTCACTGTATTATGAGCAGTTGCTTGAACACTAACATGAAAAATAATAACCTACAATCATTTTAGCTCCCGTGTTGAAGCCGGGACCAGAAACGTAAGTTAGTTTAATCTTTAATTGCGCTTTTGCTTGAGTTTCTTGTTGATGAGATCATGCATATGACATATTTATTTCCTTCTCTGTTTCTTCTCATAATCAAAGAAATTAATCAAAACATACTGAGGTTAATAACCCTGAGAGAGCCTTGAAAATGATACCCGGTGAAAAGCACCTAGAAAAACAAGGAGCAAATTAGTTGCTACTTCATTTGCATTTTCAAAGAATTGGAAGAAATGAAGATTGTGACTACTCATCCCACAGTCCCCATCTAGCCTATATTATAAAGCTCTTTTCATACTTTGCATTGCTGTTACAACTTTCAAATTCTTACTTTAGGTAGCCAGAGGTGTATTAAATATTGGTTGCTGCATATTTCACAAGATTTTGAGGTTAAATTTATGTGATATGCTGATTTGATGACATGTTTTCAAAGATTGATTGAGGAATATTTGCTGCCACCATAGTGAATATTCAGGGTCTACACATTCTAGTAGTCACTAGTCAATGATACAATGCGCTAAAAATGCCATAGTAAGGGACCATAAAAAGTTACTAAACCATTTAGTTTCTTATACTTAACTGCTAAAAGTGTGGGTATTGTGTTAACGTGTGCAGTACTACCATGTTGCATAGAGTTGCTAATAATTCTTAACAGAAACATCCACAACCATTACATAATGCTGGTGACGACCCCTTGACTCCTCTATCATGGATGCAGTTAAGATTTAAAACCAAGATTTGAGCCCCATCCCAGGTGGCTTTTCTAGGATTTGTAATTTATAATAGTAATTTTTCCATATTATGCAATTGATTATGGAAAACCTACAGACTTTAGATTTAGTTTTGATTAATTGGTTTCATTCAAAATTTATTTTAATGTTGGACACTAACAATTTATTGGCAAAAACTATGCCTACCACTAATATAAAGTTAATGGCATAAACAAGTCTCCTTCACTCTTCACAGTTTGGAATAGTATTAGTTTTGATGATATCATATTTTTTTAATGTCATTCTAAGTTATTTGAGCTTTTGGTTTGATCAATGATTTTATCTTTGCAGTACAGGAAGCAGATTAATGACTTTTTCAATACCCCGATAGGAAGGAGTTTTGTTGTGAGTATAATCCCTCTGTACTTTGCATGCGTTATTGCAAGTAAAATGTTTTTATTGTCATTAAATTTCACCAAGCATGTCCTAATGAAATTAGTTTAATAGCGGTCCATTGCAATGTGTAAATATAAATTTGTAGGAGTTTTAATAGACGAATATCTCTGGATTCGGTAGTTTGAATTAAGTGATTTCCTTTCCATTGGTTGTGCTTTTCTAATTATCTAATTGTTTTCAGGCTCACATTTAGAATTACTTGTGTGTTTGCTTTGTTTGTTGCCTTCTAGACTATTTTTTTCCTCTGGTTTGCATTATCTGGGTGGATGTTTCGGCTCTTCATAATTGCTACATGGGTTCTGCCGATTGCTGGACCTCTTCTCATTGGGACTTTGGCAAATAATCTAGTTATCAAGGTATCACTGGCTATGACACATTGCTTTTGACTATATTGTTTTATGGTTATACAATTGATAGAAAGGATATTTTGGTTCTGTCATTAATTAATTTTGTTGATATTAATCTAAAAAATCCTTTTAACAGAGGAAACTTCTTATTTATGTTGTTTAATGTTTAGTAGAATTGGGCTAGGGATATTAGTTGATAAGGAGTTGCTGGTTCTTATTTGATTAAGATTATTGAACACAACATATTGTATTCAATTGAAAGCACTGATATTTTGATGATTGAACAAATACTATGGAGTCTTTGAAAAAGATTGAAATGCACAACTTTTGTCTTTTTCTTTCTTAAAAAAAATCCATTCTTCACTTGGTGCACCTTAAGTGCCTTTAGAACTCTGACTTTCTGAAACTACTAATTTCATCCTTAATTCTTGATCGAATGGCTTAAATCCATGCATCTTTCATTCATCAAGAATTTAAATATCTTGAGCAGATTTCTTGATTGCACTGCTTATTACATTTGCTTGGGCTGCTGAAAAGTTAATACACCAACTTCTGTTTATGTCTTTATTTGTGGTAATTTATAAATTAGCATAGAGGTCCACTATAAATATGTCAAATTTGGACAGGGAGCTTGTCCAGCTTGTAAAAGACAGTTCGTTGGTTACAAGAACCAAGTGATTCGTTGTGGTGGCTGTGGTAACATCGTGTGGCAGCCTAAGGGGGGCTTTCCAGGCAGAGGGCCTGGGGATTTCTTTTCAGGAGGTGGTAGAGGGACCAGGAGTTCAAAGTCAGATCCTGAGATCATTGATGTTGATTTTGAGGAAAAATCATGAGATGCAAGCTTGTACAAGAACAATGTGTGCCTGATGATATACAACAACATAAAGAAGCTTCTTGAAGAAAATACTGTTCATTTGCTACGATGTTTATTACTTGTTGTATGATAATCTTACACCCAGTTGAGACTTGAGTAGCTTATTTACCCGCAGTACATGTAATTATAACAAATCCTTTTTTTGAAGATCAAAATAACCTTTCGTGATCAATTTTCTCTGATTGGAGGAACCAAACTATTGAAATGCTCTAATGGGCTTTCATTTCTTGACTGGGAAAAGAATGACAAACATAGAATTGTACTTTATTTTGGTAAAACTAACATTTTCGATGACCGAGAAGCTGATAGCCAAGGTTGTAATGGCACCAGCCTCCCAAGAAACCGCATATATAATGAAATTAACGAACAATGAATTTGATGGCTTTGTAAATGATGAACTTCAAGCAGTATTCCGACTTGGATAAAATTGAAGATTCTTATGCTTATTATGCAACATTTGGATAGTAGGACAACAATGATTGATAAGTTATTTATAGCAGTAACATTGCTACTCTTCTCGACTAAAACTTGAAGTAGCAGAATGAGCTTGTGACATCTTTCTCTGCATCTCACCACAAGCTTTGGCACTCTTAACAGAAACCGTTGTACCACTCATTTGCAAGCAATTTCAAGGCATGAGAAGTTCATATTTGTGTTTCTTTCCATCTTGCACGAGCTTTTCTGCATCTTGGATCTTAGCCTCCATAACCAATCTATTCACCACAAGCTGCAATACTTCTGCTCTTGCATGCCACTTCTTGTCAAAAATTTCCTCACAAATCTCAACAGCAAAACCAATATCACCCTTCTCGCAAAGAAAGGGAATCAAAAACTGAAAAGTCACCCTGTTCGGCTCGCAACCATGCCTCCTCATCTCACCATACCACTGCTTAGCTTCTTCCAAATCCTCACCATTAAGAAATCCTCTAATCAAAGCATTGAAACTAAACACATCTAGCTCAAGCCCCTTATCTCTCATTTCCTCAACTACTTCAATAGCTTCTTTCATTCTGTTCTCCAACGCCAAAGCATGCAACTTTGCATTATAACTTCTTACATCAGGCACAACATTCATTTCCACCATGCGACTCCAAATCCTCTCTCCGTCAGCAAACTTGCCATTCAAATAAAACCCATTTAAAAGCGTATTAAACGTGATCAAGTTCGGCTCTACATCACTCTTTATCATTTCATCAAACACCATTTCAGCGGACACCAAATCACCCATCTTGCAGAAGCCATTAATAGCAATACTGTAAGAAACCACGTCAAAAGTTATTCCCAACTCAGATCTAAAATCTGCAAGAAGTTTTTTAATCTCATCAAACCTGCGTGCATTAATACACGCCAATAGCAAGGCATTAAATGAGAAAACTGTGCGAGGACATTTTAAATCGGGCATTTCATCAAACAGTTTGCGGGCGTCATCAAACATGCCGGCTTTCCCATATAAGTAAATGAGATGCGCAGTGAAGGTCTCATTTGTCATATCAGCGAAGTTCTTTTGGTGGTCAAGGATCTCGTTGATCATGGAGAGTCGATTGTATTTGATTAAGCGTTTGACGGTGATAGCATATATGTCGTAGCGGGACCGGAATGAGCTGGACTCTGAGCATTTCTTGAACCTGCTTACCATTTTCTCGAGCGTGCCTCTTTTTTTGGTCGCGGTTGCGGCGGCCGGCGGTCTGAAGGAGGGAGATCTTTTGAAGATGCCATGGAGGCGGCCACAGGCAGAGGACGATTTGATCATTTTGGGTTTTGTATGAGCTTACTGAGAGAAAGGGGTTCAAGACCTCTCTGCTAGTAATGGTTGGTGTTTAAAACCAAAAGGGGAAAGGAAAAATCTGCCCCTCGTACTATATGCATGTCTCATTTGGATCCCCACCCGTCGATCATACCAATTAAGTCCCCCAACAATTCTGATTCTTATCAATCAATCCCATTCTTGATTCTTAATGTTAACAATTCTCCCTTCCTCTTGCGAGAGAGAGAGAACCCACCTTTCCTAATTCACAAAAAAAAAGACCCTTTAATTTTAGTTTGGTTGTTCAAAAAATCGAGGGAGGCCGAATTGCTGTAAAATTTCTCCTTCGGTTTGTTCTTTTATTTGAAGGTTGAGCTCCAAGTTCATCTTCCTCGCTTGCTTGGAAGCATGTTGTCGCAGCCAGACCTACTAGACGACAACGAGAACTATATCATTGCGGCCACAGGCCTCTGCACAAGCCTTCATGTCGTGAGACAAACACCTTAAAAGACCTTCTCTAGCAGCCTCGAAAACCCAGGTCAAGAATTCTAGCCCATCGTCCCAGCGATCGATTCCTCTTTTGAAGATGCGATAGAAGGTTATTGCTTTAAGGACGGACATAAATTGATCACCGAGTCGGTCAGCGACCTATTCGCCTCTAGCTATGGGTTCTTGTTGAATCTAGCGAACTTGGTCTTCATGCGGTAAGCTATCAACATGTTTGGATTGTGAAAGCTTTCTGAGATCTTTGTTCTATATTCTCTAATTTGAGTTCGTATTGTGAACAGATTTCACAGCTTATTGAGATTCTTCTGCGTATTGTGAACAGATTTCACAGCTTATTGAGATTCTTCTGCGTATTGTGAACTCTTCTGCGAAGGTCACAAAATATACATCACATAAATAGCTTAAGCTTCCAGTAAATTTCCAAGCAATGGGAAATGCCTGCAACAAAATACCAAGAAGGGATCTTTGCAAAGATAACCTAGAGTGGAATACCGATTCTTTGAGAGTTCCAAATGCCAGTAAGAATCTGCAATATAATATGGATATCATTACAATGAGTAATTAATTTTAAGAAGGGAGTAATTCCTTTGAATCAAATTATCAACATCCTTATATGTATTAATATTGAAGTTAATTCTCATAGTTGAGTAACTCCTCTGTCAAGACACACTGGTTTTTTTTTTTTGCTTTAGATTTTTCTTTTCTAAATGAATTTATTAAATATATGTGTTTGATGCGTATTTTAATTTTAATTGAGACTAATTGAAATATATATTTTAAATGCTTATAACAATTTTTTCTAATATTAGCAACTCTAAATAATATTTTTTCCCCTTAAGTTTTAATTAATTACTTTTCTATATATATCTATTTTAATTATCATTTGATCTAATAAGAAATTGGTTAAAATTAAAAGTTCATCTATCTTTTAGTTTCAGCGTTAATAACCTTTTTCTTACTATTTATTTTTTAATGTATATAATTTTTTTTATTTAACTAAATATATGCATTAATATTTTGATTTACAATTATTTTTTTATTTCATAAAACAGTTTAGAAGCATCTGCACATCTATTTTTCTACATTAAAAAAATTTAATTTAGCCCACGCGGCCACCAATCTAGTGTGTGTCTATATATATATATATATTCCTTCAGACCTTGTAAGTTGTAACCATTTCACTATCACTGGATCATGTCACTCTCTATCTTTTTACGTTGACAAGGGCAAATCAGGTTTTTTCTTTTGGAAGAAGCATACTTCTTAAGCCTTGCACCAAGTGTGCCATAAAAGTACGTTAGAAATTTACAAGCTATCCCAAGAATCAAGGGAAGGACTTGTACCCATAATCTCCGTTGAATGTACCTCAGGTGAAGTCACAAGGAAAGTTACTTTGCCGGAGGCTGGCAGAATCTCACCTGCCATGTACTTTTTAACCGTCTATATTTGAGTCACATAAGCAAAGATATTGTTATTGACAGGCAACCATCTATGAAAGCAGTTTCAAATGTGAAAAGGTTGCTTAATCTTTCAAGATTACATCCATTTATACAATGAGTCTTTCCAACAATAAGGTGATTCCAAAAGAAGAATCAAAACTCAAACTTTGAAGACGGAATTTTTCAATTTGGTTCACTTACGAAAAAACTTAAGAACACGTACTAATTCAGCAATAAAAACTTGACATAGAAATGGAAGCAAAGCTATAAAATTTCAATGACAAGTTAGAGCATAGATTGACTACCACTAGAAAATAAAGACAACCGAACTAAGAAAGAAAGTGTGGAGTACCACTGATCAAGCTATAAGATGTTTGGAATTATTTAACTGTGAAAGCTCCATAAAATCCTTCTTTTCTCAACATCTGCAGGTATACCAGATGAAAAAACGAAACCAGAGAGGCAATTGCATGCCTATATTGAAGGCAATGTCAACTTTAAAGAACCGGAACGACGTGCCTTGCTGAGTTCCACAAGCTCGTTTGCTTCATTGATCTTTGACTCCTTAGCCAATGCATCCAGCACAGGTTGTATCAGTGCCTCCTTAACAGCCAACTTGCTAGAGAGAGCATCCTTGCAAAGATCAAAGGCAAAGGCAACATCACCCTTCTCAACAACGAAAGGAATCAATGTCTTAAAAGTCAATTTATCAGGTTTAATATCAGATTTCCTTATCTCACCATACCAACCCTTGGCTTCCTCCAAATCACCCTCATTAACAAACCCTCTAATCAAAGCATTGTAACTAAAGATATCAAATTCAATCCCCTCGCTCTTCATTTCTTCAACAACCTTAGTCGCATCTTTCATTCTCTTCTCCAATGCCAATCCAAGCAACTTCTCATTATAACTCCTGCCATCAGGCTTAACATTCTTTTCCTTCATTCGCTGCCAAATCCTCTCCCCAGCATCAAACCTTCCATTCGCATAAAGCCCATTTAAGAGCGTATTAAAAGTAATCAAATCAGGCTTCAAACCCTTCTTCTCAATCTCATCTAGCAACGAAACAGCCGAATCCAACGAACCCATCTCGCAAAAGGCCTTCATGACCGTGTTATACGAAACCAAATCCGGTTCAATCTCTAACTCCTCCGATAACCCTCTAAATAAACCACCAACTTCATCAAACTTCTTCGAATTAACACAAGCCCCCAACAGCGCATTGAAAGACAGCACCGTCCGGGCACATTTTCTTTCAAGCATTTCATCAAACACCTTGCGCGCATTACCGAACATGCCCGATGAACCATAAAGAGAAATCAAACGAGCATTAAAACCTTCTTTCGACATGTCCTGATACTGCTTCTGGTTCTCTAGAATCTCTTCTACGTAGCGAAACTTTTTGGCAGCTGCGAGGCGGCGAATGGTGTCTTTGTAAATGGCACTTTTAGTTCGAAACCTCTCATTTTCGGAAGCTTTTTTGAATTTTTCAACAAGACGTTTGAGGCTGCGTTCTCTGAAAACTTCGTTAGAGAGTGATCTGACGATGGTGTTTTCGGTTGCTGCGGCGGAGGTGGCGGTGGAGAATGTGCTGCGGAAAAGGCGGGATAAAGCCGACATAGTTTTTGGGTTATGGAGAGGCTGGGGCCTGGGAGTCAAAGTGAAAATGACACTGTTGTGTGGTTCGTAGGGTTTAAGATGTCCCCTTATGATTCATGCATGACTTGTCGTTCTTTATGCAATTGGACTGATTTGTCGTTCGATTTCTTGGGCCTAAGCCCTGTTCTAGTAGCCGTCTGATCTTATTCAAACCCAACTAATATTCATAGACTCTGTTTTGAGATTATTATTTTTTCTTTTTCAAATATAACAGTATTTTTAACGCCTGCATTAGGCATAATAAAAGTGATATAAGAATATTATAATTAATTATATCATAATAAATAAATTCATATATATATATATATATATATATATATATATCATAATAAATAGAGTATGAGAGTCTTTCACACACACAAAAAAGGGTAATAATTCTAAAAGGAAAAAAAAAAAAAGCTTTGAACAGAAGGCTTTAGAAGAAATACAAAAGTAATTCACTCATATTGTACTTAGAACAATTTATTGGAAACAAAGACAGAAGATGTATACTATTAGTACTTATTTTACCTCACAATTGAATAATTTGTAATTACAATAAATGTAGCAATAAAAAGTATTCATATTTTATTAATTATATTAAAAAAAGTATTTATATTTTCTTCTTTGATTACCAAATTTATGTGAAAAAAGAAAAAAAAAAGAGAAGGCTTTAACATGACACAATATTTGGTTTCTGGCATCTGTTTGGTACACAACATCACCCCTTAACACATCTTTAGCGTGGCCAAGCACACTTTCGACAACAAAACTGTCCTTCAATAGGACACAATATTGTCTCCTTCGTTCTTCACACTTCTTGTAACATTACAAACATTACAAAGGAAGTTATTAATTAAACCTCAATATTATTAACTCGATTTAATTTAATTGTGCTAGTATAAATAATTTTTTAAGATAAATTAAAACATGATTAATCTTAGTAAAAATAATTAACTCGAGTTGAACTAACCGGATTAATAACTATAATTAATTCACGGTTATTGCCGTAACCATACATTGATTAATAGTATAATATTGTTTTTGAGTTGAAATTACCACATTGTTATGTTTCTTGGTTCTCAAGCATTGCAAATAACCATTCATCAGTCGAAAGAATTTTATAACAAATAAAATCCAAAAAGAATGGCAAATTGCATGCAACTAACCGTATTCTCTCCCTCCCTCCCTCTCTCTCTCTCTCTCTCACACACACACAATTAAAACAACAGAGATTCTGTTTCTCACTTGTGTGAGTAACTGCTTTATAAGTAGCCAAGAACACGACTAATGTCCTTAATTAGTTGTAGTATTAATCCAGAAGTTCATCCTCTCTCTCTCTCTCTCTCTCTCTCTCTCTCACTTGGTCAGTACCGATTGTCATGACAATGAAATACTTAGCCATGAATGAGTTAGGCTTAGCTGATCAAGAAGGCAGTTGTTGGGGAAGGATGGGCCGGAAGAGGACTAGTTATGATGATACAGTTGGTTACAAATCAAAGAACCTTCATGCTGAAAGAAGGAGAAGAGAGAAGCTGAGTAACAGGCTCTTGACACTGCGTGCACTAGTCCCTATTATCACAAATGTAATTACCCTAATCTTGATTTTATTTTCTTGACATGATCATGTGTAGTTAGTGATGATTTGCTAATGAAATCTTGGGCTGTTTTTTAGATGAACAAGGGCACCATAATTGAGGATGCAATTACTTACATCCAAGAGCTGAAGAAAAATGTAGAGGCTCTTACTGACATGCTTCAAGAAATGGAAGCATCATCGTCGGAAGAGGAATTCAAGACAAGGGTTAATGAGATTGATGCTTCTGAGGAAATGAAGCAGTGCGGGATTAAGGTTTTATTGAAAAAAACTTCAATACAGCTTTTTTCACCAGTCTAAAAAAGCTGCTAATTAATGTAATTTTTCTAACCTTAACTTGTATTTGTTTGGCTCTGTTGATATTTGCAGGAAGATGTTCAGGTGACTAACATCGAAGGGGATAAGCTCTGGATCAAGATTATCTTGGAGAAGAAGAGAGGCGGGTTCGCTAGATTGATGGAGAAAATGGCTTGCTTTGGCTTGGAACTCATTGACAGCAATGTCACCACCTCTAAAGGAGCAATGCTTGTTACAGCCTGTGTTGAGGTATGGAGCAAAAATTTTAGAGTCATTTGTTTTAGTAGATGCCCTCTGCACCTCCATGACAGGTGACTAGTTTTATAGCAAGGTAGAGGTTCTTGTAAGGCTACATGTGAGGCTACCTTGTTATTATAGCAGGCTAAGAATACCACCTTGGTTCCTACATTTACAGACAAAAAGAGGATAAAACAGAAAGAGAATGCTTCAATAATTGTGTGTTTCTGATGTACCTTTTTCTGTGTTCTAAGTTGTCGTTAGTTTTTCTGTCTTCTAAGCTCAAATGGTATGTGATTTCAGGGTGCTTTCGGCGATACTCTCACAGTTCAGCAGACCAAGGAACTGTTGACACAGATCATCAAAGGCATATAGAGACCCTTCTAGTGCTTCTGATTACAGAATTATTCATAATTTATGAAGATTCATTTAGCTAATTTATGCAGGAACATTCGTTTAGAGTTTGAAAATTCACACTGTATCATCCACTGTGTGGTTCAACATATAAATGCAAGGCAGCATGTTCAACATAAAGTGCAAAATTATCAATTTTTTATATTTTCAGAACTGCTTATGCTTTTTGTTATGTCTGAGACGAGGCAGAAAAGTCTATTTTCACTAGTTATGTCTGAGACGAGGCAGAAAAGTCTATTTTCACTAGCACTTCTTCAAAACAGTCGAAAACAATATTCACTGCCTACCTTCTTATATAACCAAGATTTCAACATAAAAAACCCATCTAGGGTGTCCTAATAATAAAAATTTAAAACTAAAAGATTTGTTTTTTTATGATTTCAGGTTTGAATCTTATAGTTACTCGATGACCACTAGAGACTTACATGATCATTAAATTTAGGGTCCATGGGATTAATCGAGGTGCACGAAAGTTGATCCGAATACCCACGTTAAATTAAAAAAAAAAAATTTCTAACCTAAAAATTTTAGTGATACTTATATAAAACTAATTATAATATGTATTAATTAACTAAATATTTTTAAAATTATAATTTAGACAAAATGTAATATCAATCGCACCACTAAACTCCTAAATTTACCCTTATATAAGCTAGGATGTGGAAACTTTTCCACACACCACCTTACGTGTTTAGTTACTGCATAGAAATCAACAGTCCATAACTCAATTTTCAAACTTTCAAACCAAAGACCAGTTATGCCAATTACTATATAAGTGGTTTGGAAATGCCATCCAAATAATATTTTATGAAAAAAATTATTTTTTTATATTTTTAGATTATTTAGATGTATTAATGTAAAAAATAAATTTAAAAAAATAAAAAACAATATTATTTTAATAAATTTATATATAAAAAATATTTTAAAAAATAACCGCTATCATAATGATAAACTATACTTATAAAACTCATTTTCTTCTGATTTTCATATACATGGTTCAAGTTGAAGCTCATGTAAGATAGATGTATAAATAAATGAAGAATTTTTTTGAGATTGTATTATCAGTTCAAAATACTTTTTGTTTAAAAATATACTAAAATAATATTTTTTAATTTTTAAAAATTATTTTTAATATTAATACAACAAAACAATTTAAAAATAAAAAAAATAATTTTTTAACACAGGATTTCTGTTGAGCACAGACACAACGGTCTATCGATTGAAAATAAATTAATTATAGCCCTCGAGAAAGTACTAATAATTAAAGAATCAAGACAGCAGACCTGTGTATTCAAATCCCACATGATAAACAATGGGATTCGAAACCCAAGATTACAGAAGACAATGGTAAACTCATGGTTATAATTGGTACCCAACATTCTGTCTAAGATTCAAGTCCTCGAATGGTGGAATTCATCTATCTCCCTACATAAACCTCCCCCAGCAGTACTTTCCCTATATAGCGTAGAGATCTACAGTCCAACATGGAGTCATCTGCCGAACTTTTCAAACCAAACATTGCTTATCTAGTCCTCTTATTATATTGACAGCGAAGACCAAATCTAAAGCTGTCTCGGTGCAAGGATATATAATGAGATCAAGACTTCCATTCACATATTTAAGAATTGCCACAGAAATAATCAAGTAATTTGATGGCTAGGCTTCTTCTCCTTAGCATTGTGCTGGCTGATCTGTCGGTGTTAGGATTACCGCAGCCACCTGCTCTAAGTCCAGCACCATCTGAAGGTGGGTAGTAATCCCTGCTAGTCCCTGGATCAGGCGGATAGCAAGACATCATTCTGATAAGTCTGAAGCTGGGGGAGATGTGATTCTTGGTGGATTCTTGGTAGCCATTGTTGCAGTGGTTTTGTGTTACATTCGTGTCACGAGACGAAACCAAATCCAGGATGCCTGAATTCTTCTTTCTCTTCAAAGAATTTTGAAGTTGGGAGATAGCTCTTGGTTAATTGGATTCAGCTTACTTAACTAATGTATACTTATCTTTTCTTCAGGATTCAGGAAAAAAGGAATCCTAGAACTCTTGAAATTTTGAGACGATGATGATGTAATATCTACACAGTACAAATCGTTACATTATTTTATCTTAAATGAAAGAAACTATTGATAGATACTTTCTTCGTTAATCACTGCTCTTACCAATTTCCCAACTAGCAAATGACACGAACAATGCAATTGCAATGAGCTGGAAAATCAAATTGACAATGATATTGTGCTGGATAAGCATGGATCCATGATGTGAGTTGTGGGACTAAATTTCTAATTCAGATTGCTAATTTCATATTTCACATATTCAAGAGAACATCAAGGAAAAATAGAATTGAATCAAAGTACATAAATAAGCATTTGAGTTCCATTAATGTTTAAAATATTTTGATTTTTCAAATATAAGAAGATCTAAATCGATTTATAACCAAATTGACTCGTGCATCAATCAATCCCCTTGTTGTCTCCCCTTTTATTTTCTAAGCAAGAATTGTGATTTTTTCCCAAAGTAAATTGTCAGCAACCATTAGTTCTGTGTCGAAACATGGATGATTTGCAGGTTTAAAGCAAACTTTAAATCAAGAACAAATTAAAACACAGTGCCGTTCATCATGGAAATAAGAATCCAATCCACCCCCACCCCGATAGCAAGTTTAGAAAACAAGACAAGACAAGACTGCAGCCACGGTACGTTATTGACTATATACTTTCAATATATATATATATATATATAAAAGAATTCAAATCTATAGAATAATATCTTTAGCCGTTTGCATGTGAATTGGTTTTGGGATTTCTAGCTCAACCAAGCTGGTGCCCACTTGGATCCACAAGAAATCGTACTCCAAATCAGCCTTTTGTTTAATAATTTTTTTTTTCATGTCTTGAAATTTCACATACGCCTCCATATCTATGTTTTTTTTTGCCATAAGTTGGCGAATCCTTGTACCTTGATATTTGAAATTTAATAATATAATCTCGAATTTAACAACTCCAATAGGTAACAATTTCCATTGTTTAACACAAAGTCAAATATACCTTCCAATAAATAAATAAATATTATTTTTGTCGTCCCTGTTTCAAATCAAATTTAGGAAGAAAATAACAATGATTTAGTGAAAGGAGAGAGAGAGAGATGAAGCCAAATTTCCTTATGTTACAAAGAAGTAAATGCAGTTAGCTATATTAATCATTCCCTGACAAATTATTTAGGGAATTTAATGTTTCCTAGCCTAATTTATAGCTATAAATTCACAAAGCTAGTTGGGAATAATATAGCACACCAAATTTCAAATATCCCATCAGCTTCCCTGTTTCCAGATGCGAACAACCTTTCCTTTCAAATTCAGCAAAACATTAAGAACATAACAGACCAGCACAATCATTGAATATCTTTTTTAAGTGATTAAATATTTTTATCAGTTAAGAATCTAAGAATTCCAAAAGTTTGCCATTTGATTCCGCAATTAATCCCCCAGTTTCCTTTGTGACAGACTCTATGTAGCATCCAAACAAGAAAGAAAATTAAAGAAAAAACAAAAAAAACAAAAAGAGAAAGAAAAAGTTCTGTCTCAATTTGAAGGAGTTTAATTTGCTTCTTCTTTTTTTTTCATCTCTGAAACTGAACTCCAATTTTCCTTCCAAAGTTCTTCAATAGATCTGCAGCCCCTGCAATATTTCACATAATTAATTTCTCAATTAGCTTTCCAATATTCAATTTCAAAATGTTTTCTAGAAATTCCTTTAAAAGAAACAAAATTGCTAAATTCCGAAAAAAGAAAAAATTTCTCCTTTTATAAAGATATAAGATCTTCCTTTTCTTTTTACCGAAATGAACAATTAATTGTTTGAACATAACAAGTTGAGTGTGTATAATTCATTTGTTTTCATGATCCAGAATGAGAGGATTACAGCATTTTTTTCCATTTATATCTTTCTCTGGACTAAAGTGAGATTAAAAAAAACAGAAAAGAGACAAAAACAGCAGAATTGAAGAAAAATACTCATCAAAATCTAATCAGAACTCAAGTCAATCCAAGCAAAACTAAAATAAATTAAGAAAAACCCATTAAAGAGAAATCAAAGAAGAGCAAAAGCCATAAATTAATTAATTACCTTGAGGCTTGCAAACAGGAGGAACTTCAAAGAGAGAACGAGAGAGCTGCTTATGAGCAAGACCAATATCAACAGAGATCAACCCAGAAGATGGATCATTTACTTCAAAACCTTTGACTGGAAGCCAAAGAAAAAGCTCTTCTTGTATAAGCCCTTCCAACCCCATAAGCCCGCCATAACTGAGATTGGCTCTAACCACACTGTCAAAGACCACTCTTGTCTCATACTTAGTCATGCATAGACCATCTAGCTGCACCTCTAAGCGACCATCTTGGTCAAGACTGTAGGACTTGACATTGTTTGGAAAGAGACCGCCTGGTAAGCCGTGGCTTTGAAGGAGGTTTTGTAAAGTGGATGTGGTTGTGGTGATGGTGGAGAGGAGGAAGATAAGGGAGAGAAAGAAAGGGAGGAAAGATACTTGTGTCAGAGACATTGTTAAGGTTTATGTGTACAGATGAAGTACAGAGTTTCAGAGAGATTAACAGATGGATGGGTGTTGTCTGAGGTTTTTCAAGTCAGGTTTTAGACTTTCGCTTCAGTTCGAGTCTGGGGCAGTGAGTTTTTGTGATGACGATCGTGAATGTAAGGCTGGTGGGAGTAGGCCTATTACAAATTATGTGCTGGCGAGATTCGTTGTCCAAATTGCCCTTGATTTGATAAACCTTGTTTAGGGTGGGTTCAATGTTAATTATACAAAATTACTTAAATGACCTCTTTTGTTTTTTTTTTTTTTTTAGATTATGATTTGGTCCGATTTGATGGATATTGGCCCTTTCCTTTTTGAAAATAACACAATGTTTATCCAGTAAGAGATATGATAGGTTGCGTTTTTCTATTATAATCTGACTAAATAGTAGTAATATATTTATGCATATTCGTATGTATATACTTTAAATTGTTAAACATTATTGCATATAATAGTTTTTAGTATACATTAATTATACACCATTGATAAAAAATTAAAGTTAATTCATACGAGTATGAGATCTGAAGAGAAAAACTTTGATCTCACTTCATTTATTAATATATATTTAGCAAAGCGTTTAAATCCATGTTTTACTTATAAAAAAAATTAAGTTAATACTTTTTATAATATTAAAATTCTATTCCAATTTGATAGTTAAAATAACTTTTTACTTAAAAATATATCGAAATAATTTTTTTAGATTTGTTTTTATTTTTTATACCAAAACATTAAAACTATTAGAAAATAGTAAAAACATCATAAATTTAATATTTTTTCAAGCAAAATTTACTTTTCAAAGCACTTAACAACAAACAAAAGTTATATCAACACCCTCATAATTTTATCATTTAATGATTTTAGTTTAGATATAAATCTTATCAAGAGAGGCCAAATGAGGAGCATATGATAGTGCATACCTATATTTTAACAAATAATAGGAGACTTGCTAAGGTAACAATATTAGAAGGGTAAATAAGTAAAGTAAGCAAGACAGGATACGAAGAGGAACATCGGTAATAAAGAACAAAGGGGTGGTGAGGGAAAGATAAAATTTGGTAGCGAGTCAAGTGAGGTTGGGACCAAAGAGTGAGTATGTTGTGCCTAACAACAGGAGAGGTGAAAGCATCTAACTCAGAAAGCTTACACTTGGCAAAAGGGCAAGAAATGATGAGGAAAAGAAAGAGGAAGAAACTGCTGCTTCGACCATGGTGGATACTACGAGGTTCGAAAAGCACTTCTCTTTTGTCTCCCCCATGGTTTTTTTTCCCTCTATGGCAAATATGGTTTGTGGGGGAAACTTACAGTTTAGTCCTTATATTTGTATCAATTCCATAATTGAGTCTCCTGAGAAAAGATATATATTATGAAATAGCATAAAAATCACTCAAAACCATCCAAGATATATATTAATTTAATATTTTTTAGACAAAAAAAAGAACAATTTAAAAGACAGGTTGTTTGTTGAGTGAAATTACAGCTACCAATAAAAATATTTTATAAGAAGGATATTTATCAAGACTGTACAAAGAAGGGTGCTTCTTGTGTATGTGACATGTCATGTTTATCATGTTTTCCAAAAACGTACATTAAGAAAACGACAACATTTATCATTCATGTCAATTTCTTTTTTCTTTTTTTTTTAATTATTGAATTTGGCTTAAGATCTTTTAATTTGGTAGTCAATGTTGACAAATTAAGATTCTCGATGACATCCGTCTAATTTGATTAATTAAACACAATAGGTATATATATCTATATTTTTTTTGCCTTGTGGTAAAATATTCTCGAGCCAATCATGAGTTTATGTTGTTCTCAATAATGCAATTCCATGAGTTATGCTATTGGAAATAACATAACATATATATATATATATGATTAATTTAAAATTTAAAATAATATTTATTATCTACAAACTAAAACAACTGATTTATTCATGTTATCACTCATTTATCGAGATGCAAACAAAAATTCACATTTAGATTAACGCATTCAAAGTTTCTTTTGTTTCTCACCATCATATTCCTTAAGTTCAACTCATTTATGGAGCAAAATCATTAACAAATTTCCACATGAGCGTTGACTTGTTAAAGGGTTTGATCCCGTGTTTTAAAAAAAATAATTTTTTTTTATATTTTGAATCGTTTTGATGTGTTAATATAAAAAATAATTTTTTAAAAATAAAAAAAATATTATTTTGATGTATTTAAATACAAAACACACCTTGATAAAGAATTACAACACTACTTCCGACCACATCCTTAAATAAAATCCTTGTCACCAAAGGCCTTTGGTAACCTATTCATCTACCAAATGACATCATCTTTTGCTCAAGAATAGACATAAGGCTTAAATATTAGACCACATCTCATTAGCCATTGGTGCAAACCCAAAGGGATATCTCTCTCAATTAAAAAATATGCAAATTGGCCTCCCTTAAGAGTAAATTAAGGCAACGGCCAATCAGCCATTAATGGGAGATTAAGACTTCTTTAATACACGGGCATCCCAAAGTTCTCCAAGTTAAAAAGACAAATCGAGTGCTTTAAAGCTTTATTGTATTATATTATATGATAGTACTCATCCATTGGTTGCCATATCGATTAACAAAGGTTTCTGTTCATACTCATAGTGATAAAGATCCACTTTCCTTTCCTTTACGACCTTTTCTTCCTCTCTAATGATAATATTTTCGTACATGATTTTGATTTTCATGTCTCTATTGTTTTTGACTTTACCCTACCATGCCCCACCCCCCCCCCCCCCCCCCCCCCCCCCCCCCTTATTTTTCTTACAAGCCTTCCCTACACTTTCTTTCTTTAATAATTATGGTCAAGTCATGATTTCTCAGCTCAATAGTTTTAAATCTGATCTCTTGGACTTCCACAATTTTGAACTTGGCATGGTCAACAATTGTTTTACAATACCCTATTTATATTTAAAAATAATAATTTGTTTTTTTTATTGTAAATTAGTGTATTTCTCTTATTGTCAAGTTAGGTTTTTCTTTGTGCATTTCTTAAAAAAATACAGCCTCATAGCTTAAACAAACAAATGTTTTGCTTAAAATCTCTACTAGAATTAGGAATTGAAATGATATCCCGAGGAAGGAATCCATTTACCATCTAAGACTACCTCGTAACGTGCTCAAAGCTTGAGTCTCAGAGACTATTATACCAGTTTGATGTCCTTACCGTTACGTTTAACCATCAATTACTTCTAATGATGACTGCTTCCCTTATGACAACTCTCTCTTGACCCATGCAAATACCGGTTGGCCTCTGCCTATACAGCAATCACCACCCCGATAATTATCAAAGCCACCCAAGAATATGCATACAGTAACCTCAATTTAATTTCCCGCTATTACTCTTATAGCAATTAACTCTGTTTAGCATGTTAACTTGGTGTAAATTTTATAAACAATAAGAGGATTAATTCCGAGTAGATTCATAATCCAGTCAACATGGTTAAAATTTCAAGATTGTTTCAAGAATTAATTTTTTTAAAATTGATATTGTTTTTATTTTTTTAAAAAAAATTGAAAACTTGTTTGAACTATGATCCAGGCTCGAATTATGATCCAGGCTTTGTGTTGGATCGAATCTAAAGTTCGGGTTAATAATTATTGGGTTTTGAAGATAGATGAAGCCTTTGCAGATTATTAAGGTCCATTATTTAAGACGCATTTTTGCAAAACGACCTAAAAACCCACCCTTTTGGCTGGAATAAATGGATGAATTATTCAAGAAGATGCACAAATGACCGCGCAACATGCTCAAGCTGACCATCAATCCTCAACATACTTGACCTGTTAATAGAGAATTTCCTCTTGAGAATGCCTCCCATGGACATAGATAGCATTCCCATAGCTGCTGCCTGCATCCCTTCTTTCAGCATAAGGATTTGATCAGCTTCCAAATAGATAATCAGCAGTCCCCTTCATTGGTTCCCATAACTTCCACAATCAGTAGCTTGTTGACGATCATTGTCATTCCTAGCATGCTAGAAAGACAAGGCCAGTAACCAAATAACCTTCACAAAGGTCCATTGCTTCCAAGCCATATCCTGATGGAATTTGTGCACTTCCTGGCCATACTCATAACCAAGTTCTCCACTTGATCCATTGCAATATCCAGCATCATAGCCAGGCAAAGAATCGTGATGATCACCCTCGTTTTCCTCACTTTCTTCACCTTTATGCAAGACTAGAGACTTCTCTTGGGAATTTCCTTTGCCATTGCCATGTTCAAGGGACAGCGGCGCTGCTTCAATAGCAGGAAGCCTAAGCGGTTTCCTTTCACTTCGAGGTTTCGGAGCAGGTTCATTGACTTCATCTTTTCCGTAAGGTGCTGTAATCGATCCATAGGAGACACCATTTAATGATAAGGCATTCGGATCCGGCGTTGAACTAGGGTAACAAATTTTGTCCGAGGAAGGAAGAGGTTTTCCGTAAGTTGCAGCAGGATCATAGCCACCACCAAAAGCAGTTGGATCGTATTCTTCGAACTCAGTATCGTTAAACTCGGAGACCTTATACGAGACAATGAACCGCGTCTGTTCATGATAGCAAGGACCAGGATCATTCTCAATACACACAGGCTCACAGAAAGTAGAGGCAGAGTATGCAATTCTTGTGTAAACTTGAGACACGATCGTAAAGCATAACAAGGAAGCGGATCATGGGCAAAAATTTGGTGCTCATTATAGTTGTAGCTGGTATAAGCCACTGAATATCATGATCTGGGACAGAACCATTGCATTATAGTAAGGAGTTCGAGAGACTCACCGTTATAGTACTCACTCTGATAATCATCATCATAGCAGGAGCTGTAGTAGGCCATTGATGATCAATCTGCCTCAACTAATATCTTCAGCTACTAAAACATAATCATGTTATGGTGTTTCCAGCAACCATTTTCCATAAGCTAATCAGATCTCGACAAGAATATCAACAAAAGAGAAACAAAGCTTATCTGCACATTTCACAAAACTTAGCAATTGTCTATGTACAAGAACCATACAATCCCTATATATCTGATAAGAAAGAGGATGTATTTGTTAGGCATTAATAACCCACCTAATTGAATCTTCCTTCGTGATTATCAAATGCGGGAGCAATTCAGATATTCGCAATGAACCAACCATCAAGCCATTTTAGAGAAAACATGCATGTGCATACGCTTTTAGTCCATGGAAAAGGACAATAAATTCATGGTCATATGATCATTGATTAGTCTGCTTTTCAAGAACACAGGTGTGAAAGTTAGACATGGATGTGACGGAAAAGGAATCAACTTTATAAGCTTAGGAAAACTACAAGGAGCAACTTCTTTTTTCGTTGGTTGGTCTGTCATTATAATTGGTTAATCCTACAGAGTGTTGTTACCTAACCAACTGGAAAGTTTCATCCAAGTTCAACAGGATGAATTGAGAAAGGAGTGTATCATCCATGCTGTAAGCTTAACAAGACATTATAATGAGAAGACAAGTAACCCACAAGAGTACAACAAGTAGTTATTAAACCCGGACCGGTCCGGTAGGTTAACTCCAAACTCATTCGACTCAGTAGCTGGACTGGTCCGGGTAAGATAAAAAACTGAAAAAAAAACCTGGCAAAACCTGGTTGACCCGTGAACTGGGCGACCTGACAAAACCTGGTTGAGACCCGATTTTTTTTTCAAATGTGTTTTTTCTCCTAGTCAAAAACTTTTTTTTTTAGTTGGTTATTAATCATTTTCAAAGTTCACTACATAAATACTAAAAGAATATTTTATTTTTTCAATGTGAGATTTGAAGTCTTTTAGTATATATACTCTATTTTTATAAGAAAAAAGTTATGTTTTTTTCAATATGTGATAAAATATCTTTTTAATTGAAATATTTCAACTTAAAAAGATAATATACTAACAATATCTTTCGAAATAAAAAAAAACGTTTTAAAATAATATTTTAAATTTTATTATTTATAACATGTCTAAGCCTATATTCATATTCGTATTACAACTCAAATCATATATTTGGGGGCCAAACTAAAAGGCTCAAGGCTCAAGAGAGAGGGGCCGAGCTAAAAGGCCTAAAAAAAGGATAGAAATACCAGACAGCTTGGGGCTGTTTGGTCCAGCTATTGGGCCACGATCAAACCGCCACACTAGTTATCAGCGAGGCTCCTACGGAATACTTTGCCTCACTAGTTATTCATTTTATTTTATTTTATTTTATTTTATTGGTATGATGCACGGTTTTCATGGCAAAGCAAATGTACTCACCGATTTCTCTTATGCTTGCAACCCTACTCCTTACATGGCAAATTCATATGATTTAAATTATTTGGGAGTGTATAAATACCCCAAGAACATGCATTATGTATAAGACATAACTTAAATGATCGAAACACATAAAAATATTTCTATAAAATTATTCTCTTGCATTTTCATTATTCTCCTCTCATCCACAGCTATCATCCCTAATTTTTCCAACTTATGCATTAAAAAAATTCCTTTTTTACAATAAAATAAAATAAAATTATTGCCCATAATGACCACACCTGGAAAAAAAACCACCAATCACTTTCAAAACATAGATAATTTCAAAAAATTGTTTTTATGTATCTTTAGAAGTCCATTTATGTATAAACACACATATAAACTCTACCTGGTACAACCACTTCCTAATCATAGAAGTCTAGTTATTGATTTGAGATATTAATCATGTTCTTGCGAGCATTTTGTTTTCTAAAACAACAGGTATAAACTTATAACATATTAAGTTAAGCAGCTCAAAACTCGATCTAACTAAAAATATTTAAAAAACAATGTTGTATGTATCTTTTATTTTAAAAAATATTTTTAAAAAAACATTAAAATAGACAAGTTGTAGTGAACTCTTTGACAATGTCATTAAACTTGTCCTAGTGGGTCAATTCTAAAACCTTTTGACTTGATTCTTTGTCCAGGTCAAGGTTAAAATTAAATTATATATGAGTTGTTACGACGTTACTCAATCGATTAGATGGGTGCAAATGTAGTTCATATAATTGGTAAAAATGTGATTGACTCTAAAAGAATTTCAGGTTAACTTATATATATATATATATATATATATATATATATATATATAAAATTTGAGATAGGATATATTGGATCACCACCTATTAACTCGGGCTAATTATCAAATTTGTAACTCGAATTATTATCACAAATACAATTCAGTAACTTGATTGACCAAGTATCTCTTTCTTTTCTCTCCCTGATTCACTTCTTGTTTGGACCTTTATTGGATTCGAGTTTGATGAAAGTTGTGACCAAATTACAAAAATTGTTATATAAACATAGGTTAAATTAAGAAAAAAGGATTTGGACTTAGATATGATAAAATTCGAGACACAATTGAAGAGTTATTCTAGAATTTAAGACTAAATGGAGCAAATGAGATAAAAAGTGATTGATGTGTATAATATACATGCTAGGTTTTGTGTCATGATTTTTTTTTCTTCCCTTGAAGGATGAAAAATGGTTGTATTTTATCATACTGTTCAATTATAGACCCTTTAGTTTTAATCTTTTGAAAAACAAAAAATATTCAAAAAACTTCTTATAAAATTGAGCACGAAGATGTTTTTTTTTTAACTCTATAAGAAACCCACACCTAGTTTACTAGAAAAAAAAACTATCAAGACGAGTCTCAAATAAAATAAATATGGAAGTGCCCAGTTATGAAGAAATTATGTGCATAAAAAAAAAATTTACTCTTTATCATTGCATAGTGCAACTGAGTGAGGAACTACTGCAATTGAAACAATCAATTACTTAACTCTTTAGTTTTTTTTAATAATAAAAATTGCTTATAAATAAAATATAAAAAAAATACAAAGAAGATAGAGAAGCTATATTCCTGGCTTTTGATAATGTGATCATATAAGGCCCGTGTTTCTAAGTTCAGAGCAAGGCATAAAACTGCATTAATTTCTAAAGAAATTCCAAAATTATATACAGGACACCACATATTAGACCAGCTTAAAAGTTCATATTAAAAGAATCGATCTAATTATCATTGGAAAAACACTATAGCCCATTAATTTCAAATTCTCATATTTCTATATATAATATGTATCGAATTATGTATTTGAGGGCGAGCAGGTGAATACAGCTGAAGCTCAGATATGGTGATAAAAAAGGAAAGGAAAAAAGGTATGAAACGACTCATACTTATTGTTGTCAAAGTCTCTTGATTTCTATATTTTGACAAGTATGGCTGTATTGTTGGCCCTATCTTTTATATATTCAAACACACCAAGGTAATGGAATTATATCATTTAATTTGAGGGCGGCAAGGGCTTATAGCTCAAGCTCAAGTACAGTCATAAGAAGAACGAAAGAAAAAATGGCTGTAGATCTTCATGTAGTGATGGTTCCATGGTCTGCCTTTAGCCACATCATGCCATTCTTTCAACTTTCCATTGCCTTAGCCAAAGCAGGAGCAAAAATATCCTTCATATCAACGCCAAAAAGCATCCAACGTCTCCCCAAAATCCCTCCAAACCTGATTCCCCTTATATATTGACCTAGTGGAAATTCCATTGCCGAACTTAAACGACAAAGATCTCTTGCCAGAAGGTGCAGAAGCTGGACATTCCGTCTGAGAAAATTCAGTACCTGAAAGGTTCATATCTCTTGCAGCAACCCTTCAAGCAATTTTATCCAATCGATCAGCAGACTGGATCATAGCTGATGTTATTGTTCAATGGGTGGTGGAGATAGCCCAAGCACATGATGTCTCGCTTATGGTAGTTTCTCCATGCTCAGCTTCAACAACTGCATTCATGTGGCCTCTACATTATCTTGTTGAAGATGGCCAGAAAAGGTTCCAGTCCTCACCGGAAAGTTAGACAAAACCACCAGAATGGCTTGACTTTCCCTCCTCCATAGCTTTCAAGCTTCATGAGGCTACTGGATTCCAGGCAGGGTTCTATGGAGATAATGCTTCAGGAATATCAGATGCGGAAAGGACTGGTAAGATTCTTAATGTTGGTCAAGCATTGGCCATACGTACTTGCAATGAATTTGAAGGCGAGTACATTAATCTTTATGAGAAACTATGAGGAAAACCAGGATTCCAGTAGGTTTACTCCCTCTGAGAGACCGGAAACAGGAGAACGGTTAATGATGAGTCATGGAGGAAGATTTTCATTTTTCTTGGTGAACAGAAACCAAATTCTGTTGTGTTTGTGGGTTTTGGGAGCAAGACTAAGCTAAATAATTAAAAACCAGATACATGAGATAGCTTATGGCCTCGAGCTATCAGGCCATTGCCGTTTGTCTGGACTCTCAGGAAACCTAGTGGAGTTAATAATGATGTTGATGCTCTCCCTTCAGGTTTTATTGAGCGTACGAGTAACAAAGGAATTGTGTGTATGAGATGGGAACCACAGATGGAGACTTTATGGCACCCATCAATTAGGGGATCTCTGTTTCACAGTGGTTGGGGATCTGTGATAGAGACTTTGCAATTTGGACAATGTCTTGTAGTGTCACCTTTCATCATTGATCAACCTCTTAATGCAAGGCTTCTAGTTGAGAAAGACTTGATTGTGGAAGTAGACAGAGATGGAGATATGTCTTTTAGCAGGGATGCTATAACCAATGCTATGGTCTAGCTATGGTGTCTAAACAAGAAGAAAAATATAGGACAAATACAAGTGAAGCTGCAGCAGGTTTTGGGAATCATGAGTTTCATCAGGACTATTATCTTGGTAGGTTTTATCAACTACTTGAAAAGTGGTGTTAACAAAAACAAAAGAGTAAAAGACCACCTCTTCCAACTTGTTTCTGCTATTGTTTAATATTTATGTCTCTTTGTCAAGCTGTTGAGGCTTACCTCTGCCATCATTACATTGTTGGCTCTTCCTCCAACTGTCTGGTTTTACTGTATCAGCTTTCCTTTGTGCATGTACTTTGGAACTGATTGATTGTTTCCTGTAATAAGATCACTTTTAATCTATCCAAATTAAAACAAAACGTGCCACCATTATCTAAATCATACTGTTATCAACATTAGAGAAGCTAATGTCTGGAACGAAATATATAATTCTGCGCACAATATGAAGTAATTTAGATGCACTAAGGATTAATAGCAATGTTCTAAAACCTAACCGGTCCGGTGGGTCACGACCCGCAAACTGGATTGGGCTAGTTTTTTCCAAATAGATATATAGTTGATTTAGTCAACCCTAAATGATTGATAAATCAACTTGTAACATGGATATTCTTGTCAAAACTTGGATAAGATGTAATTAATTTTTGTTTTTATTCTTTCAAAACAACATCATTTATAAAAAAAAAACAATTCATCCAAGTTAATTCATTAACATGTAAATTGATGTGCTAAACTTGTAACCCAAGCTTTGGGCTAATTTACAAGTCTAGTTAGGTTTCAAGACATAATTATTAGTATTGTTTCATTCCTTTTTAGATTTTCTTAGTATCTGTTTGATATTGTAATGACTTTTGCTTTTCAAATTGTTTTTAAATTGAAACTTTTTAGGTGTTTTTTTTTAATGGTTTTAATGTGTTGATATAAAAAATAAAAAATAATTATAAAAAAATTTATATTTTGATATATTTTCAATTGAAAGTACTTTTGTAAAATACGTTGCACCACATTACTAAAAACACACTAAGGGCTTGTTTAAGAGAATGGTAAAAATTATTTTTCAAAATTTTTTTTGCTTGGAAATATTTCTAAATAATCCTTTTTTAAAAAAAATTATTTTTAATATTAGTTTATCAAAACCATCACAACACACTAAAAAAAATTAAAAATAACAAAAACGACCCACTGCACGAAACAAACATTAAATATGGCCCCTTTACTATTTTTTTTTTTTTTTACTTGGTTGATATACTCTCGAGATTTTCTTAATGTGGTCCCTTTTATAGGATTCAGTTCAATTTTCCAACATGTGACAGGTGGAATTATGGGCCATTAAAAAATAACAAATGGTATGACACGTTGAAAAACATTGACACAAGGCAATTAATTTTTTGAAAAAAAGAAGAGAAAAATGACCTTTATTAATAAAATGAAACTAAAATAATTAAAAAAATAAAATAAAATTCATCCATCCACATCAGAGGTATCCAAAAGGACACGTTAAAAAATAAAATAAAAGTACGAATATGAACATGTTATTCATGTGAATGAAATATAAGCGGAGGATGTACACTTTCATACCGAAGTATTAATTAACAAAAACCGAAGCTTGTAGGTAAAATACTGTATTGTTCTTCCTCTTACAATTAAATTGTGGATTGTAAAAGTATATCTTTAAAATTTTTTATTTTGATCTTCAATTTTTTTTTTTCATGATTGGGAAATGGTTGAATTGAAAGAATAAAAATTAAAGTAAAAAACACGGGTAACTTAGATGGTGACTTTGAAATTATTTTTTGCAAATTTCATTTTCTCCCCTCATCTTTATTAGCTATTAGGTGACCGATCTCTATAATTTTTTTAAAAATAAATTTTGGTATCAAATTTCATTTCTCTTATTTTGTAGTCATTTTTCTTTGTGGAGGAGAGAGAGGGGTTGTTGAATTTCAGCTTAGAGAGAGAAAGTTGTCGTTAACAATGATTTTGGCCATCAAAATAATTGATTTTTATGTTAAATAGTTCCATATAATGACGGAGTAAGATTGATTTTTTTTTTTTTACCTTGAAAACGACTAGACAAACATATTTGAATTTGGAAAGATTTTTTATTTCAGGTTTGGGGACGTTTGTTTGTGCTTTTGAATGCCATGAATTGGTTTACCAAGACTCCTTAGATGTTTCATAAGTGTTTTAGGTAAAAAAAAAAGAAGATTAATATATGTTTTCCAGTGAAAAAATTGGTTCAAAATTGCTGGATTCTAGGAGTTTCATATGACACGTCGTTGACTGAGACAAACAACACATCGTCTTTTTTCCCCCCTTCAATTGGAGCATATGACATATTATCCACCCCATTAAATTAAAAAAAAAAAAAAAAAACTGTGCATGCAAGCCTTTTCTTGATGGGCTAGGCACTTGGCTTGACTTATCATGCCTAGTAATGCCTATTCTCATTTCTTTTCTTAATTAATAACTTTTTATACTTTTTAAAAATAATTTTTTATTAATGTTTTAGTTAATACCCCTTCAATGTAATTTTTTTTAGTTTTTTTAAATAACAATTATTTTTTTAATTATATTGAATGTGTTTAATTTTTTAGGAAGTTAGTATGATTCATTTGTAATTTGTTTTATATATTTTATACAGATTCAATATTTATTTTTTATAATATTTTCAGTGTGTGCAGTCTTGCATAATATTTCTTTCCTTTTAGTTTATTCAATAAGTTTTATGTGTGTGTCGATTTCTATTACAAATTGATTTTAATAAACAAATTCATTGAACAAAACCAAGTAAATAACCCGTATTGCGATATTAAATATCTTTATTTATATTTGTCTCTTATTTTTTTCAATTTTATTTTTATTTATTGTTAATAATTTGTTTTCATTTATCTACATAATAGTTTGTAATTTATTTAATTAGATGGATACATAAGTTTTTGATTTCCATTTTTGATTTTTTTATGTGAAGAAACACATTGAAAATTCTACATGTTCAACTTCTTATCATGTATTGGTGTTTTCAATTTGATTTTTATTTTTATGATTTTTTATTTTCAATTTCACCTTTCAATCTATGTTGATGGTGTATGGTTTTTTTTTTTTTTAATTTTGGTTCTTTTCTTTTTTAAAAAAATTTTTTCATTTTTTTTATTAATTCCTTTTTTATATGTCTTTTTTAAATTAATTTTAAATTTATGCTTTAATTAATACCTCTTCTTTGTTATTTTTTAGTCCTTTTTAAATATCAATTATTTTTTAATTATATTGGATGTGATTAATTTTTTACGAGGTTAATATGATTCATCTATAATTATTTTATACATTATATAGATTAACTATTTTTTTTTTATTATATTTTTAATATGTGGAATGATAATTTTTTCCTTTTATTATATTCAATAAATTTCATGTGTGTATCGATTTTTATTACAAATTGATTTTAATAAATAAATTTATTAAACACAACTAGGTAGATAACTAATTATTATTTTTTTATTTTTGAATAAGAATTTTCTTCTCATGTTATCATGATTTTATATATATATATATATATATATATATATATATATTCCTGTTTGCTATCGTCATCTTTTTTTTTTTCCTATATGATTCAAATAAAACTAGTTTATTTAGTTTATCAGGACTATAACTTGAGTTCTTAGATTTTATTTTTAAAAAAACTTGAACACTTAAATATTTTACTAAAAAAATAATATAGACATGCAATGTAGCACGAACTCCAATCTAATTATTATCTATTATTGTTACCCCTTCCTCCTTCATATCTAATAGTCTTTCCGTACTCACTTAGTATGGAGGGGGACTTGGAAGAGATGGTATAATTTTTATTAGGTAAATGTTTAATAATTTTCTACGAGAATAATAAAAACATATCATCTTATACCTTTTATTTTAAAACTATAAAAAATTATTTAATATTATTATATTTATCTTTTCAATCAAACATATTTTTATCTTTTTTTTTTTTCGGTACATTACTAACGCAACCTCAATTTCCCTCTCTCGGATAACTTTTGTTTACCTCGGATTAAATATCCAAGAAAATATTAGATGCAAACGTCCACTCTAACCCAATATGTGTAATACTAATGGATTGAAACACATTCCAATTCACTCTAACCCAATTTGTGTCGACTACCCTCTTAGACCCTAGCCCGGTCCAATTATAAATGGTTCATTGATTCCCAATAAGTTCGATCTCAAACCATTTGTGAATCACACAATGGGTTAGGCTGCGCAAACAAAATTAGGGTTGGGTTAGAACTTGCCGTCCTAGCTAGCGAGTCCTAGTAGGTCCCTTTTCCTTTTGCCACAGCCTGTCTTCAATAATAATTGTGACATGCAGCTAAGCAGCTTGGAGCCCGTCGAGTCATTTTTCCTGGCATCCTCATGTTCTTTTCTGTAATTGACTTAGACCCTTTGAAAATCGATCCAACGAATCTTAATAGAAGAAATAAGTCTCAAGTACAAAGACTATCGGGTTCATGTGCATTGAAAATTTGCTATTTGAGTCTCTTTGCTGTATGTTACAAGGTTAGGTGCATGTTACATCACAAACACCATCAAATCCGGTTGAAGAAAAAGCCCTAACTAGATACATGATAAGTATATATTTTTTTCATAATTATTTGACCAAATCTTCTCCTTACATCAGTAGTTCAACAAAACTTGTTTATTTTAGAGAGGGTGTGCAGAGATTAGGGAAGAAAGTAACACTAGCAAACAGGAAGAAAAGCAAACCAAACCAAACCTTGTACTTATGTGCACAATATTTACTTGTATATTATGTTAGAAAATATTTATGAGATTGCTAAAATAATTACAAGATAACAAGTCATTCTAGATTATTAATTAAATTGCTAGCACATACATAATTATTACGTTTTTTGTGCCCCCAAATAAAATAATGCCAACAATTCTAATTTGGCATGCTAGTTTCATGGTAATCAAATAAACATTCCTTTGATGAGGATCAACCTCCTAGCCAATAGAAACTTTGTGTAGTTTCGACAAATTGAACTCATGAAGTCTGTAGTTAACTTTTTCATTTGATCTCAAAAGTCGTGTTGAATTAGGTTGCAATAAGTTTACTCCTCATGACTTTTGTACATGCTTGACTTCTGTTAATGGTGCAGGTCTAGCCCTTGATGTGTTCATTAACCTGAAAAAACGTGTGGAAGCAATTGACTTTGAATTATGTGTTTGTTGATTTCTTTCGGTTTCTGTTTTGTAGGAATATTCTTTTAACTTTCCTTTTGTAATTTTTATAGGATTATTCTTTTAATTTTCTTTTTATAATTTCTTATGAAACAGGAATCTCTGCAAAATCGAATTAAAACTTTATGATTGTGTTTAGTTAATCAATAACTTATGAAAACAAAAGAATATTGATAAAAATAATAAACAACTAGGTAGCGTTTAGCTCCTGCCTTGAGAACTGCCTTGAGAAAACAAATAGAGATAGTTAGGATATAGGAGACTTGTCTATAGACTTATTGCGACTTGTTGAATTTATCTGGTGACTCAAGATATTTACAGATTTTGATCACGTCAGCATCTCAGGAATTGCATGAAAATTAATTGGTGGAAACGTTAATGCCTACTATTGGATTTGAATTTGACATGTTATTGGTGGAGTAATTGGTGAATATTAGCTAGAAATAACCATTGGTTGAGAAAAGAGGTACTAATTGTATAGAATATGGTACGTGTTTCACTACCAACCATTGGCTAGAAAATGCAGTGCCAACTTGCATAAAAGTTTGTACTAACAAAAAATTTGTTATTAAAAACATAAAAAGTTTATGTGGGTGGGTAATGTACCACGTCACATTCTACCTCGTAACTTGAAAAATGTTTAGTGTGTGCATATTACATAGTGTATTTGAAAAAGATAGAAGGAGGAGGAGGAGAAAAACATTTGGTCATTTAGGTCTTGACCCAACATTTGGGTTATGACCATTGAAGACATGGGGTGGTGCCTATACACGACATGAGGGTGAAAACATATGAGAGAGAAAAAAAAATGCAGTCTATTTGAGTTGCTACCAAAACAATTTGAAAAGGTAGTCTATCTGGGCACCAACCCAAACACACTGCCAATCTTCTTTTTATATATATATATATATATAAAATGCACACCATCATTTACCCCCTCTTAAGTCTTTTAAATAGACGTGTTTAAATTAAAGACTAAACTAGCAAAAGAGGGAGAAGAAAATACTTGTTTTATACAATTGATGTTGCCTTTTTATTTTTATCAATGTTTCTACAAGAAAAAGAAGAGTTTAATTGTCTTGTTTTGTTTAAAGAAGGAGTGTAATAGTAAGAAATAAGAGTAAAAGTAAGTAATATGGTTTGTGTATGCATTAAGGACGTATGAAAGTGTTCCATAAGTAGTCATAGAGAATGTAGAAGGATCTAATCCATTTAAAGACAAGTGATCATAAAGACTTAGAGAAAGATTCTTGATTCCTTTGGAAATAAATGGTCATAAAGACATAAAGAAGGATTTCTGATTCTTTTGGAGATAAATGGTTGTAGAGACCTAAAGAAATATCCCTGATCCTTTTAGAGAGCTTGGAGACTCATATGGAGATTCAATAGAGATATATTTAGATTCATAAAGATCTCACAGTGGAGATTTTAATATAGATATATTAGGAGATTATTTTGAGACATTGGAGATATAAAAAAAATTATTGCTTTTATTGAAAAGTTCAAAAGATAGAGATACAATTCTTAGATCTAATTTGAAGATTATATGATCTTAGGCATACTATTATGTGTGTAGACTTCCTTTATTTCATGTTTAGGTTTTGTTTCTTTTTTCATGAGCTAATAACAGTAACATTTGGCTATCAATATTTCTATCTTTTTTTTTCAGGACATGATATTACTTAGTGTCATATTCATGGTCATGATGAAAAAAGTAGAACTTATTAGGGTTTCTTGCATTCACTTCACTTTTCATGGGAGAAGGATATTGCATAAATTCTCTCTCTCTGGTAATAGCTTGCACCTCAGTCATTATGATGATAAAAGAGGTAGTCAAGAGCTTAAGGAATGTCATATAACCAAGAATGTGTTCTTGGTGCTCTTTTTAATGCTTTTATCATAAATGTGTCATTGGTGTTCTTTTTAGATACTTTAGTTGGACACTAGTGATGTTAAGGAGACTTTATTCAATGGAAACATGGATGACCTTATCTGGTCACACAAGCTTCTGCCATCATAATATAATTTTTCATTGCTTGTTTAAGGAATTTTTATTAAGGAGAGAATACAACTTTTTCCATAGGAAATAATTATAGACTCCATTAATCAGATATTCTATGGTGATGAGTTTAATGAGTCTTTTCACGTAGAGTATTTTTTTTTGTTAAACCTTTGGAGATATGCCCTAGTGCTCTCATCTTCTTAATATTGTGTGATGACAAAGAATTAAGTGGTGATCTTTCTAGTTAAAATGCTTATGCTAAAGTGAGAGATGAGTTTAGAGTCGAGATCAAAAAAATAAAAAATAAAAAATAAAAAATAAAACCATATTTTAGGATATGGTACTATGCATGTAGAGACTCATAAACATTATTGGAATAATTTTGCACATAACATCATTTTCTCATATGACAAGCTCGAGAATGTTTCTCATATTTTGTATTTGCTTTTTGAGGTTTATGAGTTCTTAGTAGTTGTTTAAACTAGCTTTTGCAGAGATACAATCTTTGAAGATTCGCGTGTATAGTATTTTATGTTAAATGTAAGATTCTCCCACTTGGTGGGGGGGTTATGTTTAAAAGCTCATAAAGTGGATCTTGTCTCATACATAGAATGTTTTGGGATGTGTAAGTAAGACTCATGTGGAGATCGATGGTGATTGGATCCTTATTTAGAGCATCATATGTGAGAACAATTGGTATAATTCCTTTTAAGCATAACAATGCGGTAGTTAAGCATAACAATGCGGTAGCTACTTGCTTGCATGTTATCTAGCCATGTCTCTTTAAAACTAGATTCATCATTGCATACTTAGTGGTGCAAGCATAAGAACTTGTTGTTGTGTAAGAGAAAGATAATGAAGATGTAGTTGTATTACCATGACAACATTATTGAGCATCTGCACCTAATAAGATAGTTATTGAAGACTTGGAGAAGCTGGAGTCCCTGTGGCGGGAAGATAAGTTATTCTTCCCTGTTCTAGAGTTTCATCAACCATGTAAAGAGTTTTTGGTGAGTAATGAAAGGGAATAAATTGACTTTTTATTTAGTTCCCACATACAGTGCCACTAATAAAGTAATGAAAAACATCACATAGAAATTGAGCTTTTCACAGGCTACGAGCCGAGGCTAAGATGTGTGGGTTTGATTATGAGCCAAAAAGGATTTTCTGATGTTTAGGTCAATAAGTATATGAAAGAAAGAATATTTGACCAAGCTAAAGACAAAGACCAAGGTTCTAGTTAAAAGGGGTATCTAGATTGAGATTTCAGATTAACCTAACCACAAGCAACATTTTAGTTCTGGTTAAAGAAAATCGTCAGATTAAGATTTTAGATTAATTGAGCTATTTTTTAGATTTTGGTTCTAATTAAAGGGAATTGCTAGATTGAAATTTTAGGTTAGTTAAGCTGTTTCATATTTTGATTTTGGTTAAGGGGGATTGCTAGACTGAGGTTTCAAGTTAACCGAGCTAAAGACAAAGATTTTTGTTTTAGTTAAAGGGAATCGCTTAATTGAGATTTCAGGATAACCAAGCTGAACACAATTTGATCATAGTTCTGGTTGATGGGGATTGCTGTAAAAATAGAGTTTCAGGTCAACCAAACTAGAAGCTTTAAGAAGATTAGTTATTAAAGAACAATTCATTTATCTTTACAAACTTACTACGCAAAATACTTAACAAGTCTTTTTTCCGTAAGTATTATAAAGATAGGGCATCTATTGCTATCTAGTTTCTACTCTGTTTTTGGAAACTTTTCATAAAAAACCAAAAATAGCAAAAAAAAAAACAACAAAAAAACCCAAAACCATATATTCTTGATGTATTTACATCACTTTCAACGTCTTTTTCTACGTGTTCAGTTGTTAACGTGCCTTTTGAGTCGACATTGGTGTTCCTCTTAAAAAAAAATCAAAATACAAAAAAAATAATATAAGAAAAAATCAAAGTGAATCAAGGGACTAAAAATGAAAAGAAAGAAGTTGAGGGACTAAATTGTTTTTGGGTTACTTGGTTACCAAGTTTGCTTGGAGACTAAGCAATTAAAAATAACAAATTTATTTACCTATAAATATGTGGCTATACGACACATAAAAAAATGAAAGGAATTTTAGGGGAAAGTTGATAAGGGAAGACTATTACAAAAAAAATAAAAATTGAAAAGAAAAATACCAAAAAACTCTCTCAAGGTCCTCACACCCACACAACACAAAAAACCTAGACCCATTTATACACACATCAGTTGCAAACATATGGTAAAAAACCCATACTTTTGACAAACCATTTCCAACCAACCACTGTGAGATCACCCATAATATCTATTTATTCTTTCATAACCATTAACCAGAGAGATACCATGGGCTGTCATCCTCCCCTATGGTTTCTTTTTTCTCTACCAACCTCTTGGCCGAACCATTACCAACAGCCTTACCCACATAAAAAAAATCTTATGGATCAAGCTTTCTCTCTCCTTTAATTGCATTGGTGGTCATCAACACCATAGTCCGTTGCTGCTACCAACGACAATAGAAACCTAATCATGCTAATGGCTTTTTCCCATCATGAGCCATCATATGCTTCATCTCTCTTCTAACATGTTCATAGCCTTCAACTACTTTATCTTCAACCTCTAACCAGTTACCAAGACCCACTATTAACACTACCAAGCCGCCAACCTCATCACCATGAGAAGCTTTCCCCTTATCTAGCCTTTTCTCTTTAACTCACAAAAACACCAGCCATCAATCAGCCTTCACTGCCTCCATATAAGATAAAACCTGAAATCAACAAGCCTTCAAACAAGTGATGCAAGCAAGACCTGTCTTCCATCGCGTCTTTACCCCCTATTGATTGTTGAAATAACCAAAAAAAGAAAGAAACTGAGAAACAGATCTGTGAATAAAGACCAAAAAAAGATGAAAATGAATTGCCTGTGTGATTTCCTTTGCTTACAGGCCACAATGACACTCACTACCAGCATAAGATGGAAGAGAAGAAGAATTTACTTCAGATCCACCATGTTTTCCAATAGTGGTGGCCCGTGGATACACGCGCTGCCATTTTTCCTCCAGCCCCGGAATCTTCTAGTGTGGTTCCTAAGTTCCAGCAACTTTGCCCACATTATTTTGTGAATTTTGGGTGGCTTATTTTTGCAAATTTTAAAAGTTTAATGTATGTTTTATTTATTTTTAAATTTTAAATTGTTATTGTTTGTAAGCATATAGTTGTGGGGGTGTGTGAGTAAAAACTATAGTAAAAAAAAAGAATGTGTGTGTGTTTGTACTTTCTTTTATGTTTTTTGAATGTTTAAAAACTAAAAAGACAAAAAGAATGAAATATTTTAATTTCATACATCCAAGTTTCTCAAAAATACAAAAATCATATCTTGTTTAAAAAATAAAATATGTGGTATATTTAATTTTTTTAGCATGCATTTTGGATTTAATAATCAATTTATCGAATCCATGAGAATTTGGCCAATATTTCAATAACTGATAAAATTTTGATTAATGAGAACTAATGATCAATTATTTGGTATAAACGTTAGACCTACTATCAGGAGTTGACTAAAAAATTCTCAAAATTATTCTGAGTTTTCAATAATTTTAATTGGGAGTATTTTTCACCACAAAGCATGAGTTGTGAAAAACTCTTCCGTCTTCCAGGATAGATGAACCATGTCAAGACACCTACATGGATCCTCTCTATAAGAATTCATTTGGGTACACAAGCTCATAATAAATTAAAAAAACCAAATTTATTCACACAAATAAATCTTCACCCCAAGCCATAGACAGACTAGTGGTTAGAAACCCATCAAAACCTTTAAACCACATTCAGACCACACAATGCAACTTACCTCATTTAGGGTTGGTAGAGGTGTTAATACCTTGCATAGCCACAACTAGTCCTTTACCCTTAGAATCTCTGATAAAACCAGTATATCTGAGTTTTCTAACAACCCTGAACCAAACAATTAGATGACGACTCCCACAACCCTGACGCTTTGTGTCCACATGCGATGAGCTCCACCACTAGGCAAATGCAATTCTAAACAAAAATAAATAATAAAACTTGCTTTTGCATCGTTCTCAAATTTACTTAAAAGCAATTTAAAAAAAGAAGAAGAAGAAGATCTAGAAACCAGACAAACATTTGTTTCTAGTGTGAATAATTCAGAAAACAATATCGATTATATTCTACTTTTTCAGAGAAATACAAACACTTTTTTTTTATATAAAGAAAAAAAATAAAGAGAAGATGCGTACCAATGTTTGCATCATTCTAAACTCTACATAATAATCAAATTTCTTATAAGATATTTTTATCTTGAATATCAGGAGCATCTTAACTTTCCTTTCGTAATTTAGTGTTTGGACGAAAGCCATATTGACTCTTACAAGACAAGAGGTTAGGTATGGTTTTGTTTGGCTTAAACTGGTTATAGATGAGACAACATTATCTAATCTTGTTTCCCTTGCTTAATTATAATTATGAATTTGGTCAGCAAATAAATACAAAAAGCTATTGTCTATGTGATTCTCTCTTCGATATTTCTATATCTCTTTGTTTGCACTATCATATAGGGCAAGTTACTTAACCATCCCAACTTCACCAAACTCTTTAAGTGCTCACTTTCTACTTAAATTGTCAAAAAGTCATCAATGAATATTAAATCAAGTCAGTGGCTTGATTAAAAAAATAAAAAAAAAAGTCACTGGCTTTCTTTCCTTTAAGAAATTGAGTGAAAGCAAAGGTTTCTAATTTGAATTTTTGTGCTCATCACTTTAAAATATGGAAAATGATAAAAAAAAAGAGTAAAAATTACGATGTTATTGCAAAAGACTGTTCATGATGCTGGTCCAAATCCAATTTTCAACTTGGCTTGTATTTTTCCACCTATTTGGAGACTTGTGTTAATTTCGTCTTTAATATATGCTACAAAAAAATTAATACTTCTTAGTCGCATTTTCTTAAATTTTTTACTCCTTCCATAAAAAATAAACGTTCATTACAAAAAAAATGGTAAAAATATTTTTTTTTATACTATAAAAGAAATTATTATTGTTTCAAGCATCTATTTTCTAATCTTATAGGTTTAATTTTTTTTTTAAAGAATAATACTTAAGTTGTATCATTTTTTCGTGCCAGCCATGTATTTTGAGACTGAAGGAGTACTTCAAAATGATATTATGAGTATATTTTTATAATTGGCATTTCACAATATTGACTTCTTGCAAATTGGAAATTAATTATAATATGTATGTATGTATGTATATAAGAAATTATAGAATATTTTTTTCAAAATACCAATATTGGCTCTCAAACAATTTTCCCAAAAACCTTCGTGTAACTTGCCACTTGAGTACCAAGTGTGATATCATATGAGGTATAAAAATTATACACGGATGAGAGTAAATTAAAGAAGAAAAAAATAAAATTTGCGTGGACAAACAAGAGAGAAAGGGAATTCTTCGTTTGGTAATTATGAGAATAAAGAAAATGAACGAAAAAGAGTAGGTCCAACCCATCCATCCATATCTCGACAACTTCTCTCTACCATAATTGAAACCTGAAACAATACAACACAGCCTTATTTTTAACTCCTTGGGCTAGCTTTTGGGGTCCTTCGATTAATAAGAACAAAATGGACCCATCTCAGTTTCTGTTTCTCTTTTTTGTAATGATGATTCGTGTTGTGGCATGGTCGCCTGTGGAGTGACCCATATCATAACCTCAGAGAATTTCGAATTAGCTAGACACCATCAATGGTGCAAGTGAAAATTAACGTTAGCTGATTCTTTGGTAAATGTCCCATGAACTAATGTCTATATCTAACTGATGGGAGATTCTTGCTCCGAAGATGACATGGAATGGGTGTTCATCCTGTCTCCTTTAATTTGTTCTTGTGTTTCGTGGCTCTCTGTTCTCTGGTTTACAAGCTCCCTGTTTGCTATTTTGCAATCTTCCCATAGGTGTTTTCCATGTGTTCATGCTTATCAGAAAGAAAGAAAGAAAGAAAAATAAAACACTAAGGTCCATTAATTTCTAACTGATACATTGGCTGATTAACTTCGTACATTTGAGAAACTAAAACGGACAAAAAAATGGAGGAAGTGTAGCTCTACTTTAGGGTACTTTGAGAAACTAAACTATAGTGATGCTTTCAAAAACGTTGCAAATGGGAGTGGGGCTGTTGAATTAATTTTCAAATTATAATCAAACACTTGAAAGAAATCACAGTCACAGCTAAATTAGTGATTTCCAGACATGTACTAATTAACAAGCTTGATTGTGAAATGACAAACACAAAATTCACTTATAACTCTTGCTTAATTTTTTAATTAAGCAGTTAATTGGATTTATATATTTATTGAGATTAAATTCTTTTTTAATCACTTTTTAGTTCAGATGTGAATAATATTTAATTTGATATATAAAAACTGCTTTTTAAATAAAAAATTAAATTAACTTATGATTTATATAAAAAGCAAACCTTCGTGACCTGAATAATGCACACCCCTAGGATCTGCATCTTGAACCAAAATTGTATTCAAAATCTAGAATCATAAGAAAATAAGAATACAAAACAAAAATGTTATTGAATACATTTACATAAGACAATTCCGAAAATCAAGTGTTGAGATAAGTAAGCAAGGACTTGTCTTAATAACATAAAATGACAAAGGATGACCCATGTTTTCAAATATCGATGTCCTAAAACCTCTATCTCCCGATAATTTTTCTGATAATTTTGAAGGAGTTATGAAATGTGGGACCCCATGGAGACTAAAAGGAATGTTTCAGCATGGGTCAATTAATCCATGTCAACCCCACAAAGGGGAAGACTAATTTGGCGACATTTCATAAAGTTCACAAAACCAATGATTAAGTAGTTGTCTTTGTTTGGAATTTAGGAACTCTCTCTTTGGTGGAAATAATACTAATTGCATATAAATATTCCACACCTTCAAAAGTCAAACTAGATAGGGGATGGCTATGGAGGGAGCGAAACCCTAATTTTAAAAAAGTATTGCAATTGGCTTAATGTGTACGTGTGTGTGAGAGAAAAAGAGAATGAGAGGGTAGGTGAAAATTACAAGAATTTGAACAAGTAAGCCATGGCACAAGCCTAGACAATAATTATAACTCCTAAATGATAGAATCAAGCAATAGGACGGCAATCTGAAAGCAAGTTCATTGCTCTTTAATCATTTTTCCACTGAGCCTGCCCTATCCACACATCCATTTTTAAACTGCTTCACCAACCAGTTGGATTTTATTCTCATTAAACAATTTGCTCATTCTTATCTTCCTTTTTCTTAACTATGTAGTTAAAAACAAAAAAAAAAGAAGAGAAAAAGGAACAAACAGTAGAGCAGGCATGCAAATCCCATCTTTGTATTTGGTTAGACTCATATATTATATCTACAATTTTTTTAAATTTTTTTATTACAATAATGGATTAGACAAATGAATTTGGGATGTCGGATCAAATAGAATACAATAATTATATAAGTTATCTTAGCAATTGTTATCCTGTTTGTTCCACTGTGTGTGTATTTTTCAAGTTAAGTAAATGGCTCAACTTCTTCAAATGAGTTGACTTATATCACATCTTGAAATAAATAATGGAAAGTTCTTGTTTGGTCAATGAGAGAAGATAGAAATAGAATATTGCAACAGGGTTGCCTTCTTAATCAGATCTTAATCCACCAATTAATTACAAAGTTATAAACAAAGCTTTTAATCCCATACTCTTGATCGCATTCAGCTTTTAATCGTTAGCTGATTCAATTTTGCCGTTTCTTAGTTTGTCATAAGAAAGGGGAAAAAAGAAAATCCATTAGCTGATTGGTATAGTAAGTTTGATGCAAAAAGTTTTCAAGTTGCAGAGCTCAAATTGTCTTGCATAACTCCTTAACTCGTGGACACAATTTATAGCATAGATATTATTATCTCAAGAGGGGAGAGAAGGGAAAAAAAAAACAAAAACATAAGAGAAGTATCTGAATAATAAAACGTGTATTGATCTACCTCGAGAACACAAATCCTATCTTTAGGTAGTGGCATGAGATGTCTAGCAAGTGACATTTAGCCTTTCCTGAGGTAGTGACGTGAGATGTCTAGAAGATTTGGATTGATTAATGAATAGAAACTCAAGAACTTAGAAGAAAGGGTTGATGAATATTTGGAAGAGAATAATATAATTTATATATTGAGATTTTATTTAATAGATTAAGTTTTTGGGTTAAATTGGTTTTTTGATATGGTATTAGAGCATTGATAACCAAGTGTTTACGAGTTCGAATCTCATTACCTCCATTTATTTGATAGAAATCAAGCACAAGAAAATGTGGACATGTGTAAGTTTCAAGTTCGAAGGGCTTTCATCTGAGGAGGTGTGTTAGAGAATAATATAAATCGGGTTTTCACTTGAGGAGGTATGTTAGAGAATAATATAAATCATTTCTTGAGACCTCACCTAACAGCTAAACTTTTTGAGTTGAACTGATTCTTTGACAATCATATCTTCTCATATATTATTTGATTATTTTATGATATTTTTATTAAAATTCAACTCAATTATAACGACAAATATTTATTATTATTATTATTATTATTATTATTATTATTATTATTTATAAAAAAAGGAAAGTGAGAAATCTAATTAATCATAAGCAGCAAAAAGGGTAAAAAATGTTAGGTCTTTAAAATATAGAATACAAAGTGTAATGACTTTAAAAATATATATAGGATGATATGATAATTAATTCTTTTTAGAATTATATATCCCACTATACCTAAGATAATCGTAATGTTACACTAAAAAAAGAGTGCCAATGGTTACTCGGAATAATAGAGAAAGAGAGAGACAAAGTTTCAATAATTTTTTTGTAGACTTAGTTTATATAAAATAAAAAAGTTTAATTGGTTGATACAATAGAAAATATTGCTAAAGAAAAGAAATTGAAGGGAAAATTTAGTTGATTAATTACATGTTATAATTAGATATTATTTGCGAACATTTCATGCGATGGTTATTCAATTTAGAATAGGTATATATATAGTAACATCTTTTTATGATTGTACACTGACTTTTCAAAAAGAAATTAAAAGGATGGAGTAACTAACACCAAACCCTTGATAGGATGAAGAGGAATTCACATCATGAACTTTCATTTTTCAAGTATAAATGATTTGTTTTTTATTATGTTGAAAATTAAAATGAATATACTTTTGATAAGTAAAAAAATTGTCTAAAAAATAAAAATATTTGAAAAGTTCCTGAATTAAATATATATGTGTATTTGATGAGATCAACGAGTATATAAATTATTTATTAATTAAATTTAATAATATGTTTTGTTTTTATGTTGATTTATGAAAAAAAAAACTCAATTGACATAAATGATTAATTTGTGAGGAAAAAAAACATATTAAAGAATTTTATTAGTCTTCCACAAAAGGATTACAAATTAGCCATGAAAACTTGTTTCCTCTAATATAAAGTAACAAAAAGGGTCACTAATGGGCGGCCTCTCCTTTGTGCGTGTTTCACCAAGCCTCTCACTTGACTAAAAAAGCATAGCTAAGTACACGTTGAATCTGCAAAACACATGGTCAACCCTTGCCCACAAGAAATTCTCTACTCTATTATTTATTTATTTTCTGTGGTTCCATCATTTGTTATTTTCATTTTCTTTATAGAAATTGTTTTTTTTTTGGCTTTCCTTACAATTTTTTTTTTTTGTGGGGCCTTTAGCACGTTCCTGTTGCTCGAACACTTGGTGCTCATGCCTGGGCCATTCCCTCTGTGTTCCCAAAACGTCCCCAGAAGTATATGTGCGCGCCCTAGTTTTGTCGTCTTACACACCTCAATGTTACCTCACAATGACATCAGTACTTGCCTAGCCACTTCTATATACGTGTATTCGTACATAGATACTCTTAATTAAGTACAATATACATGTATTTGTATTCGATGGTTTAATTAATTTGTTAATGGAGATATTCAATTTGGTTTAGAGCTTGCTACACAAATGCATGCATGGATTAGTTTCCTATCTCCTCCACTCTTACTATGAAAATGAGCCAAGTGTTAGGTTGTTTATGTCATTAACGCTTGAACACAGCATTAGCCACTAAGCTAATTGCAATTTTATTGACAAAGCCATCATTATCATGATTATGGGCCGGCCATAATGTGTCTAGTCGCAACGTGTAGTTATCTCTCCCTCCCTCCCTCTTCACCATTTTATTATGCCAAGAGAGGCAACATTAATGTAATTATTATCAATTGATATTAATCTTTTAAATGTTGATTCAAACGGTAAATAAATTTGTTTTTAACATTATTAATTTGCTTGCAAATCCTAATAGATCAGTTTTAGAATTTTTTTTTATTAAAAACCCTGCTAAGATTTGAAAATTAAATAAATTTGCTACCACATTTGTATGATGGAATTGATCTATTTTATGATGAAAATATTTGTATATTAATTATTGCTCTCTTTAAACCATGAGTTATGCATATTCGATCGTGTGAAAAATCAAGAAAACATGTATTTAAGACTTGAAAAAGGCACGGTGATCATGTGCTAAGCTCCTGTTATTATTGCTAGATTAACAAACAAACATTAAGAAAATGCAATAAGTAGGGTCTAATTAAAGCAATGAAAAACGTTTGAGTGGTAAATAATACTAAATATAAGGGAAAGCAGTTAATTAATGACCATGTATGAACAACTATCATGGTGTGTGTGTGTGTGTGTGTGTGGTTAAGAGTCATAAGCCATGACATGAGCAAACAACAAGGATACGAAATGGTCATTTTCTAAGGAAGAAGGAACATTCCTACAACGAAAGAAGACAAGCAGAAAATCCAAGAGGTGGATGGGGAGAGTGACCTAATATCATTTTTCGTCTATACGAACTAGAAAGTGACCCCCATAGCGTCCTAGTCTGCCCTGGCAAAGAGGTCAGTCTATCTTTACATATTTGAGAGCCACATTTCCCTGATCACTGCGCCTTCTTTCTCCCACGCGCTGCCTCCCTGACCTAGCTAGGTCTGTGCAAGGAAACGTTGTCTGTGAGCCTCAGCCTGTACTTATGAGGCAATATGGTGAGGTTGGCGTTTTGAGCTGTACACTTCAAAATGTCTATGTCTTCTCTGTTTAGCAGTGATCCATATTCTTACTTAATTTCAAAAACTCTACCGCTCAAAAGCTTACGCTCCCACCACCAATCTACAAAACTTAATTCTATTCATACACTCATTTAGGTTTGTTGTGTGCTTGAAGAAGATGCGCAGTTTGATGTGCAATTATTAGTACAATGGGTGCCAATTACTCTTAATGATGTTCTTTATAGCTTAAGGAATTGAACTTAAGAGAGACGGAATTGAGTTTTATGTCATTGTACAATGGCATAGTAAAGATGATGAAAAACCACACTAAAACATTGTATAACCTTAACTTTAAGGATTATCTCGAAAAATAAATATTTTTTTTAGGTAAAGTATAATTCTCAAGTAATTAAAGTCTTCAATGTTGAGATTAATTCTATGGTTAAGTGTAACTATATTATAAAAGATTCAAATTTTAATAATTCATAACATGTATGAAAATCAGTTAAATTATAGTTTATCTATTTTAGATAACAATTTTTTTTATAAGCAAGTTATTAAACCATAGAGATTTAATGAACACTTTATATTATCATCTAAATTCTTTATTTTTCTATAATGTTTTATACAAGACTAATCATATAATTAATAATTTTGTAAAATAAGGTATTCGAATCAAATCATATATTCTGTTTTGCTAGATAATAGCTTAATGGTTCTCTAGTCTTATTTTAAAATCCTTTTGATTATTACAAAACAAATAAGTGATTTTATGGCTTGGATCTGATTGTTTCATGTCGTGATGTGTTCAATTTTGAATATTCTTGTGGGTTTATGATTTCATAATTACAATGATTTTGATACTTGTTGTCTTTATATTCTATACTTGTATTCATTTCTACTAGACATTATGCATATGCTTATAAAAAAATATTCATTTGACATTGAACTACATAATGAAACCTTTTCTCATCTTATAATAAAAATCAAATAAATTATGAATTATATATCAAATATACAATCATTCAATTATGTTTACTTCTGTAATTAAAATAAAATTTATTACAGTTCGAGTCCCACAAACCTCAGAGTCACTAGAGGTTTACATGGTCATTAATTTTAGAGCCCATGAAATTAATTGAGATACGCACAAGCTAACCCGGACATCCACGTTAATAAAAAAAATTATATTATTTATATGTATTGCTAAGAAAATGAATAACAAAAAAAAAAAAGTTGTGTGAAATGGGATTTGGAGGCTGCGATATGGATTCAAGCTAGCTCTTGTGATTCTAGATCTTCTTTGACATTTTAGGGGATTGAAGAATTATGAGAAAGGTCAAGAAAGAAGGAAGAAGATTGAAGGGTAAGCATGTTTTGAAGCTACATGGCAATTGCCCTAAGGAGAAAATCAGGGTACGGTCACAATACAAGGGGATTTTGACTCTTTGCGATGGCAAAAGAGGACCCACCTGCCGTCTCGAGCGCGCGTGCCACCGCGTGGGTCCTACTTTTGACTCCAACTAACATCAAAGGGACATGGCTCCTTCCCATTGAAAAAGCTTGACCTCCTTTTTTTCCTTCCTAATTAGTAATTTCAACGGTTTGGTAGTGTCAAGCTTTTATTATTTTTCCTCATTTTTTTTGAACTTTTCTTTTCAAATTATTTGGAGCTAAAAAAATAATGTAAATCATAATGGAGAAGAAGCTTGCGAGTAAGATTAACATTACCCCTTTTCTCACTTTGAGAAATAAATTAATTCCGTTTAAATATACTATAATTATAAGCAATATTAAATTATGAAAGTGAAATGTACACATATTTATATATATATATATATAGTACCCGTGCGTGACCACTTAGATATATAAAGTATATTAGTCATTATTAGGCAGTGGTCCATAACTTATGTACACATATTAAATTGCGACAATCAATTACAATGGATCTATGCATACAGCTTTACATGAGCAATAAGAATCATCCTTTATGTATATTTCACTCGATCGTTGTAGCTGACAAAGTTCTTTGAGTTGATTCTTATGGCCGACTATTGACTTCATACAAATATAAAATATCGGTGTCAAGTGAGCTTCAAGTGTTGAAATTAGAGTCTTTAATTTCTTGCGTTTTCAGGGAAAATCAGAACTCAATATATATATATGAATCTTACCTAACAAATTAATGTCTTTTGAGTTTTGATATTTTAATTTTTCAAAGTCAACTGTTATATATGATCAATTTGCTATTAAAAAAAGTCCATTACAAGGATGCTTAGACTCGAGACCTTAATTACCTCTTGAAGAGAGAAAGAGGACAATAATGTCAGCTGAACCACTCTCAATAGCTATATATTTTGGATAAATTTAAATTTTTAAAGTAATAAATTCAGTTGTTTTTTTTATTTCATCCTATTTTTATTGGTTCTTTTTAATCTCTTGTTGTCCCATTTTATTAATTTGGTTATTTTTTAAAGTCTGAGTTTTATAACTATTTTTTTTTTATCTTGTACCTTAATATATTTTTTTTTAAGTGAAGACTGTTAATTAATTTTATCCTAAGATAATTGTTTTTCAGAAAAGAATTCCAATAATAATGGAACGAGGGAATAATAAGAAAGGATACATACAAGTAAGGTGGTCCATGTATTTAATTAATTAAGTTCATGCATGTAGCTGACTCCCCTGCTACACAGTAGTTGCACTGATTTTTTTATCTAAATATTCATTAATTTAAAGGATCATATATTGACGAATTTGATGACTTATCCCATTGACTCTCAATTGATTCTTGCCATGAGATCATCGATTCCAATGTGCTGATTTCTTTACATAAGAAAGTAGGAGCAGCAAATGGTTTGATCAACTGTGCCACTGTTTTCTTAGCTTTGCCTAATGCCTACAATGGCTAGTGATTAGCAGGTCTTCCTCCATTTTCTTTTTGTTGAAAGCAACCTTGCTATATAATCTATATATAAGTATAAAGAATTAATGCTATAACATCAACATTAATGAAAATCAATGAATATTTCCAATTTCAAGAAATAGATACACCGTATGGCCTGGAATTACAAGTCTTCTGCATGGGCAAATTGAATAATTTGTGCTATTCAATTTGGATAATGCATAAAGACTTCACGCAATTAAGACATATATGGGAGGTGATTTGCTCAATCATTTCTACGTTTTCTTTCTGTGCTAGCTGTTCGTCAACTGTATGAATTTCCATGTGCTATGTCTTGAGAAAATGGGAAACATGATAGCGTTGATGGCTGTGGAAATGACAAGGAATTTCTATATTCAATGGCATAACTCTTAATTAAGACTGTTAAGGAACACCCCCCAACGAATCATAATTTTTGAGATATCCCTTCACTGTTTTGTGATAATTGTTTGAAATTATTTCAAGATGAATAGTTCTTAGAGAATCTGTAATAGATTTTTGGTGTTTTCGGAAGAGTTTCTGCTTTTATTTTCGGGTGTTTTTGATTTGAAAAAAAATATTAAATTGATGTTATTTTTTATTTTTTAAAATTTTGATTTACTGATGTTGAAAATAAAAAAAATAAAAAAATTTAATTATTTTTATATATTTCAATCAAAAAATTAATTTAAAAAGCACTTTACATGAAATTAATGACTAACCTAATGATTCAATCCGGGGATTCATTTCCATGAAAAAGGAGCATCCAGTCCTGTAATTGAGAATTATACTCTCGTTTTTTTTTTCCACTTGATGAAATAAATTTATTAATTAAAAGGATAATGCAATAAGTACACAGAGGGAACTAGATACGGTGTTTTTTTTTTTTTTTCTTGTTAGTTTTTATTTGTTAAGAACTAATTAAAATCACCCTTTCAATCTAGTTGAAAAAAAATTTTAATTTCATTTTTTATTTGATGACAAGAGTTATTTTCAGACCAATATTCTACACATCAATTAAAGCAAAATTTCTTTCTCATACGATCTTAAAAATACATCCCCTCACTTTGGTCTAACCGTGATGGAATCTAGAAAAGAAATTGCCCTCTGGGGACTGATATTTTTCATTCCCAAAAGTAGAAATCTTGTCCCTAAAAGTTTTAGGCCTATTTAGAAGTGCGATTACGGTTACTTTTCAAAGTGTTTTTTTTATCGAAATGCATCAAAATCATATATTTTTTTATTTTTAAAAAATCATTTTTGAGATCAACGTATAAAAAAGAATATCCAAAACATATCAAAAAAATTAATTTTTAACAAAATGTTTTTTTTTTAATTTTGGGGGAACGCGGTGCGCTCTCTTAGAAATAAAAAAAAAAAGGTTGAAGATAAAACCGTGATGAAAGGATTTATGAAAAATTAATTTTTTGTTCTAATAATGAAATTACTATTGTTTTAGAAGACTGATTTACATTGTTCTAAAATAATTTTATGGGACTCAATTTCAATCTTATATGAACTCCTATTTTTTGGATAATATAAAATAAAAAAAGACCATATATAATATTTTTTTTATTGTAGAAGAGAGGTTGGAACTTAAAATCTTTTATGAGGATAATTGACATTAATTAATATTAGTTGAATTACACATTAGGAACTAATCAAGGTGTATATATTTATTTATTTTTGGTTTTATGATCTGGTAATATCTTTATCCTTGAAGCTATTTAAATTCAACTTTCCAATATAGTTGAAGGCAAAACCTAATTTCATACCACCAAGCAAAATTAATTATTTATGAAAATCTCACAAAGTTCTCTAATAAAAATGAAACTACTATTAATTATTTTAGAATTTTTTTTTTGTGTTATGGAAAATTAATAAAATCAACTCATTTTTTAGTTGATTTATATAACAATTTAATTAGTGGTTTTTTTTTTCACGCGCCAAGGATTAGAATCCATGGCAGGTAGAAACCAAACCTCCTATACCCTCCACCATCATGCATTTGGGACCGTCGGTTCTATATGGTCCTATTTCTCAGGTTTATCTTTACTTTTTTTTTGTTTACTAATCAACAAATGAATACCAACCGTTGGATTTAATAGAGAAAGAACATTATTCGTGGAAAACTATGACGTGTCATCTTGATCAATCCCCATCATAATCATAACCATGCCTATAAAGAACAAAAACTTGCATCCAAAACATATTTAAATAATTTTGTTGTGTAAGTTAGAGTTAATAAAAATTGAAATTTTAGGCAATTAAAATTATTATTTATTTTGATATTAAAATTAATTCAATTTAAATTTGTTTCCATGTGGTAATTTTCTATAATTTTATTTTTAACATTAGCCCAATATATCGATCAAAATCTATAAATTAATTCAAAATCTAATGAGAAATGATTTTATGATCATATTGTATAAAATATAGATAGAGAATATTGGAATGTGTTTGGTATTATGATGCAGAGTACTTTACTTGAAAATATATAAGAATTTTTTAATAATTTTTTATACCAACAAATTAAATAATAAAAAATACTAAAAAACATCAATTTCATACTTTTTTTAAGCTATATATATGCAGTTCTAAACTTAAAAACAAATGGTTTCTTAGAAATAATAATAATAATTGAGAATAATTTTTTTTAAAAAAATTGTACCCCAAATAATTAAGAAAAAGTGAGAACAAAAAATAATTGAAACAAAAGTAAAGAAAAAGAAAAAAATTCGATTCAAAATGCTTCGTCTCATTTGTCCAATCATCCCCCTTTGATATGTCAACTATCAATTATTTCTGGTAAATTCCCTTGCCCGTACCCCTCAACCGTTTCATATATAATATTACATAGATTACATTCCCTCAACCATATAATATATAGCTTCACTATAAAGAGAGATCATAGCTAAGCTAAGCTCAAAGTCACAGGTTGCAAGAAGACACACACCCACAAAGAGAACTCGAAGATTATTAATACAACAAGTTTTTGGCCATGGCGGAAGAGTTTCAGGCCGGGATTTGTGGCGAAAACTGGTGGATGAATTCGTCGAAAAGCGTGTTCATGGGCGGCTTGTCACCATGTTCTACGGTGAGCATCGCTAGTGATCATATGGGAACTTATGGATCATGGACCACGGCTGATATGGTAGACTTGAAGGCAAGGTCAATATCATGCAAGGAGTCTAATCATATTACTACCTCAGTGTCCGATGCCTCTATACCTTTCCTAAATTCTCAGAAACCTCAACAGGCTGATTCAGATAGTGGTGGTAGCAGTATTTTGATTGACTCCACCTTGCAAATGATGGGGTATGGCCTTTCGTCGTCATCTTCGTCATCATCGGATTGGAACCAAGCTTTACTGTAAGTTTGGTAAACATGTTGTTCCTTTTCCTGTTTTGTTTTGTTTTGTTTTTCTTTTCTTTTTTCCCTTCTTAAATTCAGATTATGGTGGAAGTCCAACTTGAAGGTCTTAAATTCCAAAAAATTTCATTTCAACTACAAGTTAGAAAAAAAATACATGGCTATGTTTATTGTTTCTGTTACAAAAAGCAAGTCAAAATGATCATCATTTTTTTATGAAGTGGTAAAGATTTTAAATCAGTGATAATAATCCTTGATCTTCTTGCAGTCCTGGGAATGGAAGAACTGAGAGTTACAACTCCATGATGCAAGAAGAGATGAATTCAGGAGGACTAAACTCTTCTCAAATCCAAAAAGATTGGAGTCCAAAGAGCTATACAAGCACAGCTGAAGATTTTTCCTTGGATCAACAAAGGCTAAATCCGGTTAACAGTTCCGGCAATTCGCCACCAACTTGCCAGGGATTTTCTACAGGCTTTTCAATGGAGCCATCAGCATCTTATGGCTACCCTTCAACATTGATACAAAGTTTATTTGAACCTGAATATCCTCAACCACAACAAGCACAATCTCTTTTCAACAACAGGTTCATGAATTACTTGTCGCCAACAGCTCCAAATTATGGGACCAACATGACTGAATTGTCATCTCCTTCTTGGCCTAAAGTATCTCCGTTAATAAAATCTTCTTTGCCAAAGCAACAGCCTAGCACTTTGCACTTTACTAACAACACACCCTATTGGAATGCCTCGCCAACTGGAATAAACGATATTAGAGCAAACCTTTTACCCTCATCACAGTCTCAATTTCTTCTGCCAGCTTTTGAAGAGAAATCCAATTGCTCCAACCTCACTACAAAGGTAATTAAAGATGATGATTAAACATTGATTAATTAGCCTTGTTCATCAATTAGTGACTAGGGTTTCGGACTAAACATCATTTTTTCTGTGTATTCACAAATTTCAGCCTAGCAAAGAAGTTCGAGACTCGGTTTCGGTAGTTAAGAAAGGAAGCGAACCAGCTTTCAAAAGGCCTCGAATTGAAACACCATCTCCATTACCAACCTTCAAGGTATAGAGAACTCTAAGTATCGAGCTCTTGATGAGTACTGGAATGTACTTGACATATTTTTTTCATTTTTTTTCTTGCTTGATTATCTTTTCATCTTTTGAAGAAGTGAATGTGAAGATGTTACTTGTTATCAGGTCCGGAAAGAGAAGCTAGGAGACCGAATAACTGCCCTCCAGCAATTGGTTTCACCTTTCGGAAAGGTTAGCTTTTGGATTTTTCTACTTTATTTCAAATAGTACAAATACCAAAATAAGTCTTTGCTTTATGATTCAATTGAAAGCTCACCCTTTGGTCATGTACTCTACCTGTCCAGACTGATACTGCATCGGTTCTCCATGAAGCTATCGAGTACATCAAGTTCCTTCATGATCAAGTCAGTGTATGTTCTTTTATCTTCCTGACACCAATATTCGAGTTTTTATATAATCCATTGATTCTCACTTCTTAATTCAAATTAAATAGGGTAAAGAAAAAAGTCACAAGTTCTAGTACTACTCTTAACAACCGTGTAAATGTTTACATACATTAATTAATGGGAACCATACCTCATTCAGACAGGATTAAAATATATTTAAGTGTTTAAATTGAGGGATTATTTGTTAATATATGTTTTTGTTTTTGTTAATGTAGGTGTTAAGTGCTCCATATATGAAAAATGGCAACCCCATTCACCATCAGCAGGTATAACAATTCTTTATTTCTTCATGTTGATTACTTTTGGCCAACACTTCCACTAGATGAATCAAAAGATTCTTTTGAAGCATAATTAATTGATTTGATATATTTTCATATTTACAGGCTCCAGCTGACAAACTGAATGACCTAGAAGGGCCAAAACAAGATCTAAGAAGCAGAGGACTATGTCTTGTGCCTGTCTCCAGCACATTTCCTGTTGCTAATGAGACCACAGCTGATTTCTGGACACCAACATTTGGTGGTACTTTCAGGTAGAAGGATGATATATAGTAAAGCTAGCTAAACGTACAGCTTCTATCCAATGATCAAGTACTGATTCTAAATATCTGTAGTGTTGTATCAATCCAACCAAGATGGAAGGAAATGATCATAACTTCAATATAGGAATTGAGAAGATTATATTAGGAGCTGAGCTACTGCATTGCTGTGCTAGCTAGCTGTATCAGTCTTGAACGAAAAGCGAAAGAAAACAAATGAAAAAAGAGAAAAGGGAACTCAAGCTTCATAGATGGACAGACAATGCTGGGCCAGCTGCAAGAAGAATTAATGATGTTAGGCTAGCAAATGATCATTAGGAGCCTCTGGAGATCAAGAATATTATAAATATCTATAAGGATTATTAATTAATCCAAGTTGTAGTGCTGGTTAATTAACTAGTAGTTTAAAGGTGGGATTAGGCACAGGAACAACTGCTAAATTCAGCTAAATTTAACAATATTTGTGAAATTAGAGATTAACTGTATGCTGTTGATTGTTATATATGAGTGCGGTGAAGTTAGCAGATTGGGATAGAAGGCCTTTTGTTCCTGTTGCTCTAAGATTGTTGTGGATGGCACCACCAGTCCACCTTTTTCAATATATTGCATTGTTATTATTGATGAAAGAAAAAGAAAAACAGAAATAAAGGGATCATTGTACTCATTGGCTTGTTTTTTATTCATATATATATATATATATATATATATATATATAGAGAGAGAGAGAGAGAGAGAGAGGAGTGAGTGGAGCTTATTTGATTGGTTTGTAACTTTTTCTTTTGTTTGTGTTTGGATTGTGCATGATAGTGCTAAGTCAGAGGGCGGCCCACTATTCCTGCTTTCAGGGTTCTTGTTTATTTTTTCCAGATGAAGAGATATATGTGCATGCACGCTTGTGTATGAATTATTAAAGGTTGTTAATAATGAGATTTGAATCTAAGAAATGAGTCTAGTCTCCATAAATCTTGAATCAATTTTTAACCAAGCCTAAATCCTTGGGATTGTTAGAGATGATGGTGTCTATATTCTCACCCACACACTCATTTTCAATTGTGATACAAGGCACACGAGAATTCAAGATTGAAAAAATTTATTATTCTAATTTTTTGCTACGAGTAAATTTTGAATTCAATAATTGAGTATTTTACATACGTGAAGTATGTTTATTAGATGTAAATAAATTATAAATATATAACAATAACAATAATCTCAATGCAAATCCTTGGCATTTTGATAAAAATGTATATAACAATATAAAGAAAATTATCTTTACTATACATGTTTTAGGATTTAGGGCTTAAGTTTGATGGAAAATATATTAGTTTAGTAAAAATTATGTTATATTTATAAATAATATTTAATGTCATTAAAATGCCATTAGAATCCAGTAAATTGTCTAAATTTAGACTCGTTTGATAATGTAGTTCAACCTATTTTTTAAAGTGTTTTTTAAATTAATTTTTATTTGAAAAAATATCAAATTATTACTTTTTAATTTTTTTTTAATAATCTTGATGTACTAATATCGAGACTTGAAAAATAAATATGAAAAAAAATCATTTTAATATATTTTTAATTAAATTTTTTTTTTATAAAAGTATTTTACACCATGTTACCAAACACATATAAATATCATTAAACGCACGCGCGTGCACACACAAAAAAATAATATTAGTTACTTGAAATTTTATTATAAATTGTTTTATATAAAAGGAAATTATAGTTTTGAAAGAATTGGGCACTAAAATTCACTTTTTTCTTTTGGGACATGAATGAACATATACATGAGAACGAGAAAGAGAATGCAAGACTTGATCTCATTCAGGTAGCTCTAGCTAGCTTATTAAACATTCTTAATGGTTGTCCCTTAATTAAAAGTTAATTCCTCCCTAATCATTTCTGCTTTGTACTGTTAATTTATGTAAAAAGTGTTGCTTCTAGGGTAATAATTGTACTTGTGCACACCTTTATTCAACATGAATATCCAGCATGCAATATTGTTATAATTACTGCTGTCTTAATCCATTTCTTGTGTTCAGGCTATAAGAAAATAATAACTATTACAATGTTGAATAGGAATTTTGATTTTCACAATTTATCTAACCCATATAATTAATTGGGGTTTATTTTTTATAATAATAAAATAAACACTTCACTAGACAAAGTTTTTTCCCCCTTGATAACTAGTTTGTTCATCAATTAAAACTAGATCTCTTCTCTAACCAATCTTCAAACAAATCAAAATATACATATCGATATTACTTATTAAAGACTTGTATATATTTAGAAAAGATTTTTTATTATTTTTATGTTGTAATTTCTACATTAATTATTGTACATTGCCCTACATATACAAGTCTCTTATTATTCTTAATTTGGTATCAGAGTCATTACACTTTAAATCTCTCTTTCCTTCTCTCTAATGAACTCTTCATCTAAGCCTACGGTGCAAACTTCTTCTTCTCCCTCTGCTTCGGAAGATTCCCTATTGTTGTCATGAATCCTTAGTCTTCTTATTCTCCCTGTGCTTTGGAATCTTCCCTTGCTACTACTACTTTGCAACCTTCCCCTACTGCTGCTACCATGACTTTTGCCATTATAGAGGCTTCAATTACAAGCATTGTTTTCAATACTTATCAAGTTATTTCTTTTAAGCTTATAAACACCAATTATATTTATTGGCAAATGCAAATGAAGTCATATATTCTTGGACAAGTTGTTTTCCCCTTTGTTGATGGCTCTTTATCGTCTTCTCCTATTCATATGATTGTTGCTGATGGTTCTTCTCTTTAGTTTAATAATTCTTTTCTTTGTTAGAAACAATAGGACCAACTTATTTCTAGTGCACTACTTTCTTTTCTTTCAATAGATATACTATATTTTGTTGTCGATTGTCGAACCTTGCACTGTATTTGGCGTACTCTTAAACCCTCGCTTCTTTGTCTATTTCTCGTATTATGGAACTTTATGATTCTTTTCAAGATCTTCGTTAAGGTGATTCGGTCACTGTATTTATGCAAAAAAGCAAAGAATTTTTTTTATGAATTAGGCATTGCAAGCCTGCCAGTTTTGTTAAAGGATTTCAATTTGTATATGTTTTTTTTATTTTTAAGGTGAGTTTAAGGACTTGGTAACAAGCCTCGTGACCAAGGCAGAACCTCTTTTGTATGTCGAGCTTCATAGTCATCTTATTACTCGTGAGTTCCTTCATAAGACATCTCTTCACTCTATGAGTGTTGCTATCACTACTCCTTTACTTCCCATGCCAGCTCAGCAACCATCAACTTATGTTGCTCAACGTTAGCCCTTTGGTTTGTATAATAGCAATTATAATTTTAGTCGTGGCAGAGGACAATCTTGTGGAGGCTAATATAATAATTATAACAATAATTGTTACAACATTAATGTCAAGTCTGATTTTTGAGGTTTTCATAGGTCTTCAAATAGCAATTGGAGGCAGGGTAATTTGCAACAAAACTAACAAAATAATGGCTCTTCACAGTGGTCTAACGTCAGGTGCCAGCTGTGTCAAACCTTTGGTCATTTAACCCTTTACTATTCTTCACTTCAAAGGTATGGACAATAGCTTAATGCCAATCTTGTGCTCAACAATACTGCCTCAATAAACTTTATAGATTGGTTTCCTGACACTAGTACGAATCAACATGTTACACCTGATCTTGTAAATGTGACAGGGTCCTAACCATATCTTGATAATGATCACTTCCATATTGGTAATGGTAAGGGCTTTTCCATATTTAATATTAGACATACTAAGTTACATACACCAAAACAAACCTTCACTTTATCTAATGTTCTTCATGTACCACATATTCAAATGCCATTGCTTTTAGTTCATAAACTTTATCTTGATAATAATATATTTTTTAATTTCACCCATTTGTGTTTTATTTTAAGGATCTCAACACCAAGCCATTGCTTTTTTCTAGTCAAAGTAAATATGGTCTCTATGTTTTGCCCAAGTCTTCTGCCATGTCAATTTTTTGAGTTTATTGGTCTCCTTGTGTATATGCTTCTGTTGATCTATAACATCATCGATTAGGTCATCCTACTTCCCATGTTTTTAATTTTTTAATATCAAAAATAAAAGTGCTTGTACCTCTAGACATTTTCAATTTCAGCGTCAAGTTTGTTTGTTAGGAAAGTCATCGCGTCTGTCGTTGGGACATAGAGGCTACAAAAATTTTGCTCCACTTGACATAATATTTAGTGATGTTTAGGGTTTTGCTCCTCTTTTTTCTTCTGATAGTTTTTGTTACTTTATTATTTTTGTCGATGCGCACACAAAATATATATGGTATTATCCTCTTGTTGCGAAGTCTAAATGTCCTCTTTGTTTTTATTTTTTTATAAATTTCAAACTTTGGTTGGATGCTAATTTTAACTAAAAATTAAATTTGTTCATACTGATTGGGGTGGTGAATACCACAAGTTACATACTTTTTTTTAGACAACTGGTATTCATCATCATGTAGTTTTTCCTTATACTTATGAACAAAATGACAAAATTGAACGTTAGTATAGGCATATTGTAGAAACTAGTGATACTCTTCTCGGTCAGTGTAAAGCACCATAACAATTTTGGAATTACGCTTTTCAAACCTTGATTGTCTTTTTCATAGTTCTCCTAATTATAATTTTTTATGTATGTTTAGGTGTTTTTGTTTTCTATTTCTATGTCCATATCATAATCATAAATTAGATTTTTTATCCTCTCCATGTGTGTTTTTAAGCTATAACTCCTCTTATATTGGTTATTGTTGTCTTGATCTTACATCTCAATAAATTTATATTTCTGGTCATGAACATATGTTTCATTTTAACAAATCTAAATAACCAATCCTTACCCCCTCTTCTAAAAATTCTATAAATTTGTCTAATTTCCTCACCTCACTAATTTTTTATACTCCTATGTTTGTAGCCTCTTAGCCTTTCATTAATGCCACCTCACAACAGCTTACTAGTCCTGCTCTTACATCACCACATGCATGTTTCTCTAATAATCAAACCACAGGTGCATGTTTGACCCCTCTAAAATTGCAACGTGATAGGTCTGTTGTTGCTGATTCTCCCAAGTCTCCCGCTACTGGTTCTCCAATGTCTAATAGTGATGTCTCTGTTGCAAGCTCTGCCTTTTTTACTTGATTAAATTTGGTTGTTGACCTCTCCGCTTACATCATCATCATATTTCTACTCTCATTGCCTTAATGTCTATGGTTCGTTGACATTATATGGTTCTTCGTCTACGACTACAAAAAATGATCAATCTAACAACTTCTTCAGCCTCATTTGATAGTCATAAATCTTTGGAAGTCTATAGTCCTGCTTATAAACCACTTACTTTTTCTGATGCTGATAGATATGAGGCTTGGCAAGATGCTATGAAGGCTGAAATTCAGGAGTTGTGTTCCAATGACATTTGGTCCTTGGTTCCTTTTCATCATTCAATGAATGTTATCAATTGTCGTTGGATATACAAGATCAAACATTATGTTGATGACATCATTGAACGCTATAAGGCTAAGTTGGTTGCTAGAGGTTTTAGTCAGCAAGAAGGTATTGGTTACATTGAGACTTTTACTCTTGTTGTTAAGCAAGTCATTGTTCGGTTAATTTTCACAGTTGCGGTGTTGCGTGGTTGGAAAATTAATCAATTTGATATTTATAATGTTTTTCTCAATGGGAAACTTGATGGAGAGGTCTAGATGCAGCAACCTCTAGGTTTTGTTAATTCTAATCTCTCTTCTTATATGTGTCGGTTGTATAAATCCTTATATAGATTGAAACAAGCTCCTTAGGAATGGTATACTCGACTTAATGATTATCTTTTCTCTATTAGCTTTCATGCTTCTAAGGTTGACACATCATTATTCATTTTATATGTGAGTGATGATATTTTGTTAACTGAAAGCAATTCAGTCTTGCTTCACTAATTTATTCAATTACTGAGCTTAGAGTTTAAGCTTCGAGATTTAGGAGCTGTTTATTATTTTTTAGGCATTAAGGTTTATCTTACTACTATTAGTATCATGCTACGACAAGATGAATATATTTTTGACATCTTTCACCTGGAAAATATGTCTTCTTGCAACCTTGTTGACATTTCTATTTCAACATCAAAGGTTGTTGAGGTGTCCGATTGCTCTTTTTTTTCTAATCCTACATGTTTTTAAAAATTTGTTGATGCTCTTCAATATCTCACTTTTACTAGACCAAATATTTTTTTTGTTGTTAACAAAGTCTGTCAGTATACGTGTCGCACTCGACATCGCGATGGCCTTAAAAATAATCTCGATTTGTGGGAAAAAATAAAATTATGGCATCTTGTTCTTTTAGGGAAAATGTCTTGTTTAAGGAGTCGCCACTTAAACGTTATATGGTACGTTATATGGTATTATGGTCACTAGGAACCCTAACTGATTAATAGAGATTATATGGTACGGGACTGGTTAAGTAAAAGGGAAGATATTATCACCCCTTAAACGTTCTGCCTGACGCAAACTGCATTGCTGGTTTTTGTCTTAAATTGCTAAATGTTTATTAGTTTATGCTATGATGATTTGCTTATAATATTCCTGACTCTGGCGTCAGTGAATATTCACATAAAAAATTATTTTTTACGCGTGCACATATTTTTTTTATTTCTAGCTAAATAAAATAAAATACAATGAATAAAAATAATATAAATTTAAACCGGTATTTTTATTCCTGACTCTGGCGTTAGTGAATAAACCAATAAATTTATATTATTTTTATTTATGCATACACATTTTTTTTTATTTTTTCTACCTTTTTTACTTTTCTGTTTTTTATATTTTATTTTATTTTTTTGGGCTGGGTCCACCTCAGCTCACATGGGCTGGGCTGGACCCAGCCAGCCCGGCCCGGTCACTGGCCCAAGCCAGTGGCCTGGCTGGGCTGAATCACCGCACGCATGCCGCGTGCGGTACAAGTTAATTACAATGCAAAGCCACAATGTCAAGTGAATTAAATTGCAGAATGGGAAAGGATGAACTTACCTGGTTCAGGTGCTGCCGAAGGCGAAGATGATGACTGGCCAGTGTTATCTCTTCTCTGTTTCTGCTTTTCGTCTACTCCTCTAGTTCTTGCTTTCTTTATTTCCTTCTTCGTCTGTGTGTTTGTTGTTTTTTTTCTTCCTCCTTGCCTGGGTTTCTTCTTTGTTCGTCGTCCCTATGTTTGTGTTTTTCTACTCTGTTTTTCCAGCTTCCCCTTGTTTTTATGGTCTTCTATGTTCTTCTCTCTGCTCTCTATTTCTTTTTTGTCTTTCTTTCTTCTGTCGGTTCACTCTCTCTCCCAGTTTTTTTCGTTCCCAGTCTCTTCGTCTCTCTGTTTCTGTCTTCTCCAGTTCTCCTTCCTTGTTTGTATCTCTGCCCAATCTTCTCCGTTCAAGACGAAGACAATGGTGGTAAAAGCATGAGGATTTGCTGCTGGTTGAGGGACCAAAATTTTCCCCCGGTTCTATCTCTCTTCGTCCCCTCCTTCTTCTTTTTTTGTTTCAGTCCCTGGTCTTTCTTTCCTGCAGTCCCCCCCTCCCTTTTGTGGCCAGAGAACAATGTCGTTTCATCCATTGATTGCAGGTGTAATGGTGGCGGTGGGCGGCTGAACCGTTGAGGGAGATGAACAGTGTTTAGAAACAGCACCGTTTTTGTGTTTAATGGTTATTTTTCATTTTGGCCCTTGAAGTTTTAAACGTTTTGTAATTAAGCCCCTCGTTTAAACTGTAATTGCCCCCTGCATTTGCGCAGCATTTTCAATGTAGTCTTTGGATTTTAATTTTGCAATTTTGACCCCCAATTAACCCCAAACTTTGCTATTTCTTCAATTAAGTCCCTGATTTCATTAATTTAATTAAATCCAAGTCCAATTAAGTCTAAAAACTTATCAATTATCCAATTAAACCCTTGATTTGATTAATTAAATTAATTCCAAGCTTAATTAAGTCTCAAAACTTATCAATTCTCCAATTAAAACCTTGATTGGATTAATTAAATTAATTTCAAGCTCAATTAAGTCTCAAAACTTATCAATTCACCAATTAAACCCTTGATTGGATTAATTAGATTAATTCCAAAGTTTAATTAAACCTCAAAACTTCCAATCATGTTGCCCTTAACCCAAATTTTAATTCATTCTTTTTTTATTTCATTTTACTTGCTTTTCATCATTCTTATATTTTTCATCATCATTTTTTTATATCCTTTTCAGTAAATAAAATAATAATAATAATAATTAAAATAAAAGGGTCAAAAATTGGGTTATGACAATATGCATGCTCTTGTAGATGTACATTGGGTTGCCAACAAACACATTCTGCATTATCTTAAGGGTATGGTTTCCTTTGGTCTTCATATTACCTGTAGCTCTTTCTTTTCATTGCATGGTTTTGTAGATGGTGATTGGAATAGTAACATTGACAATCATAAATCTACAGATGGCTATCTTGTTTTCTTTGGACATATACTGATATCTTGGAAGTCAGGGAAACAATGCATCGTGGTTCATTCTTCTACCGAGGTTAAATAAAGCTTTAGCCAATGGCACTTCTAAGGTCATATGACTTCAATATTTATTATCACATCTATATATTACTTATTTTTTAAGTTCCTATGATTTGGTGTGATAATTTGGGTGCTTCCTTATTTGTTCGCCAAACCTATCTTTTATGCTCATACTAAGCATATTGAGGTTGATTATTACTCCACTACTTTTAGGTTCAACCTTCGAGTTAAACCTCCATCCTCAGCTTGAGGGGGCGTATTGTAGTATATAACGTATTAAAAGCTTGTGTATATTTTGAAAAGATTTATTATTCTTGTGTAATCTCTACATTAACCACTACCAGAAAATTGATAAATACAAACGGAAATACTGAGGGAATTACCGTGGAAAAAAAAATTAAAACAAAGCAAAAAAAAAAGATGACGTGTCATTTTTACCAACGGAATTACCGACAGAATTTATTCCGTTGGTAATTTTGTCGGTAAATTTGTTGGTAAACTGTGAACACTGTTCATTATGTTAATTACAAAGGGAATCACTGACGGAATTTTCCGTCGGTATTTTCCAGAGAGCTCAAGAACTGTTCACTTTCCACTTGCATTGTTAATTGTTGTTCTTTACGGACAAAATCACCGACGGATTGAAAAGTCGTCAGTGTTATTTGGCGGTTTTCTGAAAAAATTCAATTAATTTAAAATTTTCATTTAAATATTACAGACGGAATCACCGACGGATTGAAAAATCGTCGGTAATTTTTTGGCAGTTTCTGAAAAAAAAATTATGAAATTGAAAATTTAAATTAAATATTACCGATGGAATTACCGATGGAATAATTAAAAAATATTAATATTTAATTATCCGTCGGTAAATCCGTCGGTAAAGCGTCCCAATAAAAAGCCTGAATGCCCTTATTTCACAAGAGACAGATCCGTTTCTTATTATTATTCTTTTTCTTCTTGTTCTTCTATTTCTTTTTCACTATATGTAAAAAACATCATTAAGGTATGTCTTCTTCTTCTTCTTCTTCACTATATGTAAAAAACATCATTTCTTATCTATTTCTTTCTCTTTTTTTCTCTCCTCGTCTCCTTCTCTTTTCCTCCATGATTGGGTATGTCTTCTTCTTCTTTCTTCTTTTATCCTCTTAGTTTTTTTTTTTATTTTATTAATATGCTTAATGAAAATTTTTTTCTCTCCTTAGCTTCACTTGTAACTACATTAAGTTAAGATTTTTCTTTTTTCTTCTTTTTTCATGATTTTTTTCACTATATTTGTTTTTTATTTTATTTTTAATTGTTCTTGTTCTTAATAATTGTATAAATATTGTTGTGAGATTTTTTTTTTCATATGAGATCAATTTTTAGTAGATTTATTTATAGGATTTTTAAATTTTTATTTCACTTGCAACTTCATTTGCAACTTCATTTTTTTAGTAGAAAATTTTTTTCTCTCCTTAGCTTCACTTGCAACTTCATTTTTTTCATATGAATTTTTTTAGTTGAATTTATTATTTTATTTTATTTATTTGTTGCAAATTTGTTTGAGTTGATTTTCTTATTCTTTTTTCCAAGCATTTTGAGTATATATTATACAGTGTTAATTTATGTTAATTTAATTATTTTATAATTTTATAAAATAATTTTTTTTTAAATGTTTTTCAATAATTACCGACGGAAATTCCATCGGTAATTCCGTCGGTAAATCCGTTGGTAATAAAAAAATTATTACCGAGGGATATACCGACAAAATAAAGCGGATAAATTTATTTTTTTATTACCAACAAATTTACCGATGGAAAAAAATTACCGACGGAGCATTTCCGTCGGTAATTAATTTACCGACGGAATATGTGTCTTACGCCGACGGAAAAATTCCGTCGATAAAACTGTTAAATCTTGTAGTGAACTATTGTACATTGTCCTATATATATAAGTAACGAAGATTGACTAACTAATAGGTTAAACCTTTTATTATTTTCAACTATCCAATATGTGTTTTTAAAGTTGAAGCTGCTATTTCATTTCACATCAATTTCTTTGACACCAAACAAATAGTTTTAGTAAGGCTATCCTTTTATATATATATATATATATATATATATATATATATATATATATATATATATATATATATATATATATCATGGTGATCAGTCTTTGCAAAATTCATGTTCATGCATTTCAAAGAAGCTTTTTGCTAGTACTTGATGTTCATAGGAAGGCTTTGCAAATAATCTTTACTGTATGTGAAAGTTTTGTGCACTTCCAAATAAAGCAAATACAATAAAGTCACGACTACTCACTTCATAGCTCATGAAGAAAAGCAATCAATATTCCTATAAAGTTTGTAATTTACCTATCACTCATCCTTTTTTTGCATTTATGGCATGAGAATCCCTAGCTAAACAAGCCATCAACATTTCAAACACTAGTAATTGCTGTATATATACATATCTTTAATGCTAGAACTTCATAGAATGATAAAAAAAATATCAAGCCCGTAAAGCAAAAGCTTGTGAAATATAAGTAGGGAATACAAATTGATCATGAAGAGCCTAATCATCAACTGTGCAACATTCATATATGCTTAAAATTCAAGAATTCATGTGATGACAAGTGACTAATCATAAGAAACAAAGGTGCTTTAATGGCTAATTTATATCTTCTTGATTGGTATCTCTTACACTTGCTTTATGATTTTTTCATGACTTTGGAATTGATCAATCGGTTTGTTGATGGGGTATATCATAGCATACCTTCAAGCATTAGGATCGGTATATAGCATCAATGGAATTGAATTTTGTTTTTTTTTTTGCCCCTAATGTGAGGTTAATAAAAGAAGAAACATAAAGAGAATACTAAAAAGGAAAAGCATCTAGGGCATCATTGTGATGTTAATAAAGTATGTGACTCCCAGCTGCTGCTGTAGTTACATTCTTTTACTTTAATAACTTACTTTCTTTTTTCTTGTTTTGGCTAATCAATGGAAAACTTAAACAATTCAAGATGTCTTATGCTAGAAGTTTTCTTTCGTGCTTAAAAGGGTTATTTCTTTTCTTCCCACTTTATGTCTAATCTTGCAAGCCGTTAAATAATCAAAACATATCTATATAAAAGTTCTTTACTGGCCAAGATGGTAAGCTTTCTCATTAATAATAACTTCTGTGTGGTCCTCGATCGAGTTGTCAATCTCTTTGACCTTATTTCTCTACCAACTAGATTGTTATTAACTTATTGATAATTTGGTTTTTTTAATAAAATCTCGACTACTATAAAATAAATAATATCTTTGACCTTATTGGAACTTTTGTTAGCATTTCAAAATATATATATTCTATTCATAAGGTCATGCCAATCCAAAACTCAGAGAATGAAATCATGGAGAACAACAATTCTAACTTTAAATTGGAACAAGTGAATATTTTTATTTTCAATTCAAGTGATTTCATTTCATCCCCTTCATCCAATTACATGGCAAGATGACTGCCATGTGCTAAGATTAACTGGGAAGACGATCTCAAATCGCCCTTAATAGGAAATGGAGGTATTAATTTGATCCAATGTATTTTACATGATTTTGTTTAACCAAATGTTCAAAGCACAGGGACCATGATGATTTTTAGCCCTCTGTTTTTCACTGTAATATCTGGTGTTGGAGGAGTTCGCTTTCAAAGCGATGAGGCCCAGCCAATTCTCTTATAGTTAGGTCTTACCATTGATCTCGGGCTACCTGAAAATTTGGGCCATGGCTAAGACTTCGAAGAACAGCACAAAGACCAAAAACAAGTGATGTCATGTGTGTTGTTGCTGTCCTGGTACCCAAAAACCTTGGCCATGGGGCTACGGTCAGTGATGTAGAAATAAGGAGCGGATGTCCAAAACATCAAAAAAAAAAATTGCAGAAAGTAATTGGAAAGATCAAACAGTAAATAGATAATAAACTGACAAGAAAAATCTAGAACTTTTGCAAAAATTTTCTTCATAAATGTGAGGACATCTCTCGTCCGAGATCAAACAGTCAAGAAAAAAACAAAGCAAAAACAAAATGGAAAAGAGGGAGGGAGAAAGAGAGAAGTTCACATTGCTTCTGTTGGAAAATTTTATAGCGATAAGAGAGTAATTAGATTCATCTTATTAATATATATATATATATATATATATATATATATATATATATATATATCAAAGAAAAAAAAAATCTTAAGTTAAGATGTTCTTATTATTATTTTATAAGACATGAATTTATTTTCTCCCTTCAATGTAGACTCAAAAAGTAACTAATAGAATATCAATAGTTACGCCTTAAACACCATAAGATATCTTAAAGCTCTAGATTATGGTTGTTACACTTGGTCAACCTTGACTCGGTTAAAATGCCGATCATTGGATCGGTAGATCAATCAATATCAACCTCAGAAGCTACATTGTTTTGATGAAAAAAAAAAAGATTTTTTTTAAAAAAATTTAAGTTCACTTGATTGGGGCTAGCCTGAATTTGGTCAGGTTAACCAAGTCTTGGGTTGACTCGTTCGGTCAGTAGGCTCATTGTCCAAACTGGTTTAAAAAAACTCGGCTCAGATCAAGCTTTAAGTTAGTAGGTTGCTAGTTTTAAAAAATAATATAAATATATATTGAGATTTCAACTAAAGGCTTAAGCTTTTATGATGAAATGGTTATTTGACATGGTATTAGAGTATTGATAACCAAACGATTACGAGTTCGAATCTTGTCATTCTCATTCTTATTAATAAAAATTAAGCACAAGATAGTGTAGGTTTGTGCAAGTTTCAAGTTTAAATGACTTTCACTTGAATAGTTATGTTAAAAATAATAATATAAATCACATATTTACACCTCACTTAATAGCTTATACTTTTAGGTTTATCAACCCGTTAAGCCGAGTTTAATAAGTATGCTATAAATTAAAAAACAAAAGTTAGTAAAATCAACAACATGTTAACCTTTTCATTAGCTCATCATGAATTGATTAGTACCCGGTCGATCATGAGTAGTATGCCTATTCCTATCAGGATCTTCTTCAAAGCAAGAACATGAGCAAATACAACATCAGACCATATCTACCTATTGTCATTTCCACTAAGGTGATTTCTTCTTCTCCTTCTTCTTCTTTTATTCAGGGGCATTTCATGCTTCTTCCCCGTTTTCATGTTTTATTCTACCGTTTTCAATTACACCAATGACAATTATTAATGATGCATTGTACTTTAAATTTTGAATTGTTATACTAGCAGTTACGTTCATTATGTTGGATTGTTTTGACGAGCACATTTATGGATGGAGTCAGCTACAAATGAGATATTATTTTAGCCAGCTAGCCACAAAACCAACTAAATTAACTCCTATCTCTATTTCAATAGAAAATTGACTTCTTAGCAATGTTCCCATCCAAAGAAATAAATTAGTTACCCTTTTTGAAGTTCCAAAACAGTCGATTTTGTTCTAAGGTCTTGAGGGGCAGAAATTCAAAAAGGGTATAATTTGGAATGAAAAAACTTTTCTTCGTACTCTTACAAGTGACCTAGCACTTGCCTGCATGAGATTTCATTTTTAACCAATCCATGGCCTTTTAGTTTAGCTAGGTCAAATGAGGTATATCACCTTAGCAAAACTTAATGTAGCTTTTCTGTCTAGAAGGTTTGGACATTGTTGCAGTAGAAAACTATGAAAGAAAATGAACCCTTTGAAGATCTTTAAAAATCCAGGATATATAAATAATAGGTTATTTAGTGTTTGAGATAATAGTTAAACAATATATCCAGATACTTGGATTTCTTCTATTTAGATCAAGGAACATTAGACTAAAGGTAAAAGCTTAAATACCTACAAAAATAGTCTCAATTAGAGGAACTTAAAGACCCTCCGATTATAAAGTCAATATTTTTATGGAAAAAACAATAAATTATTTAAAAGTATCTTAAATTCAAGAAACAAAGATATTTGTTCTTGAGTGTTGTTATCTATTTTTTGGCCCCCGTAAAAAAATTAGAAAAAGGAAATACAAAAAATATTGGAAAAAAAATACATCATTAGGAAGAATATGAAAAATGTTTAGAAAATTATCAAAGATTAGATGAGGATCAAAATATCCAAGGTTGGAATAATTGACAGTTCAATCTTGACTAATGAAGGCCCTATAAAAAAGGATAATTTGATTCGAGAAGGAAAATTCAAAATTAAATGTTTAAGGACTCAACTGAAATTTTTCAGGGTTTTATTTAATTTATTGAGGGCATAATTACAAGAAAAAATGATTTTTAAAGTTGATTTAGTCTTTAACTAGAAGAAATTGAAGTTTAGGGGTTAAATTGCAATTTTAAAAGGTTAATTTGATCAAATTAGAGGCTTAATTATATAAATATTAAAGTTTTAAAGCCACTTAAGGACTTAATTACAGATTTCCTAGACTAAAGATCGATTTGTAAGTTGCGCACAATTTCAAGGGTAACAATGGGTGAAATTAAAGGTTAAATTGAAGAAAATTGAAAGTTTGATTGTCAGTTGAGGGCCAAAATTCACAGATCAGAAATCGAGGGTCAAAATGAAAAAAAAAACTGAACTTTGGGGCTGGTGATTGAGTTCGATAGGGTTGAAATTGCATGCAATTAAAAGGTGGAAGGTAATTATGGGTGAACAATGAATAAATTGAAGTTTGCCAAATCCCAAATCAAAAACCCTAATTTCTAGGGTTTAACATAGACGACGCGTCGTTCGGCCATAGTTTTGGCTTATCAGGTAGGTAATTTCAGGTGAATGAATATGATATTTTCGACCATCTATAGAGTTGTAACCACTACCATTCAACTAAGAAACGCCCCCTCTACAAAGAGTAGCTACTCCTATAATACATTTACATCCCATTTGCTTTAATAAACTCAAAAACATCTTGTTCCTGATCAACCATCACTCTATTTTTAGATTCTATGTTAATCGGGTTGGCATTTTCAAATGAATAAATATAGAGCTATAGACCTTCAAATTGAGTAAGGATGGATAAAAAAAAGTATGCTTCTCCTCTACTAAGCTTAGATGATCTCCAATGATGTTTACATCGAAGTTGCTTAGGAGAAGCCTCGAAATCGGTTAACTCATTCAGCTTTGACTAAGATACTTATTTGTGTAAATCCACTCAATGTTTTCGTGTGTTCACACTTAGAAACCTTCAGAAGTCTCTTGTCAAAGGCTTAAAACATTTCTCTCAAAATTAGAGGGTAAAAAACACCTCATATTAGCCTTCAAGTTTGATAAAAAAAAAAAAAAACATTCTTGAGTTTGTTACAAAACCATCATCCTAAAACCATTAAAGGTACAAAGCTCAACAATAAAACGTATCCAAAACTCTCATATTTGTATCAAAGGGCCAAACTTTGATGAATGGTAATCAATCTTTGATTAAATCCATAAAAATCCTAGCTTGAAATCGTTTAATACCCTCTAAAAAATCAGGCCATTAAGGAAAAGAGAAAAAAAAGGAGAAAGAGGGAAGAAAATGGGAGAAAAAAGAAAGGAGAAAAAGCTTATACTTGGAGTTCATTAGTAATCAAGTGTATTGCTTGGCATTTAAGAGTTAAAAGGATAAATTAAAGGTTGAGCAAGAGATTAGATTTTTGAAGGAAGAAGGGCAATAACTATTCTAACTTATAGGAAGATATAATCCTTCACTAAATTAGTAGGTGATATCTATGAGGCATACCTCTAGCTTGTTTTACATGTTGAATGATGTTTGTAAACTTATTTTAGTGTTATGATGTTCTTTAGTTTTGATTTTGATTAATATGTAAAAATATTGTTGTTATTTGTTTAAATCTTGCTTAAAGTTGTTGTTGATGTTACTAGATGCCAAGACAATATGTTTATGACTGATTTTGATCAAATAAAATTGTTTTGAAATGTGCCAAATATGAAAATAGGGATGTTGATTGTTTTTTGGTTGTTAATGCATTTTCTTACCTTTTGGTTTTGGTTTAGTCGTAATGGAGTGTTAAAGTATCAGTTTTGAACCTCAAATTGTTAAGCAAGCTTGTTGTCTTGATTTGGCAGTTTTGAAAAATGAAACTTCATGCATGTTATTGATAATTTGATGTTATTTCTTAATTTTTTGGATTCAACTATACTTAGTATTGGTTGTCGCAGCGTCGAACAACGAATCTGCCTCCTAAGAGTGTGCAAATAGAAAATGCATCACCTTCAATGCACCCCACCAAGGTAAGCTTCATTGTTGTTTGATTGTTTTTCTATGTTGTGTTTTTATCCATTGGTCTTATCTGTGGTTCAAGGTAGATCTCTCTTCATAAGGAAGTCTCAACCTTAATAGGTTAAAGCTTAACTATTCTAAAACCTAAATTTTTGCATCACATTTATTTCCTAAATATAACTAATTCCTAACATTCCAAACAAAATAATTGTTCTGGGTTTTTTGTATTTTGACCAAACCCTAATAGATAATCATAAACTAGTTACGATATCAATTTTTACATTTTTAAAATATGATAAAAACAATTTTATCTCATTTTTAGAAAATATGTAAGAAAACTTTTTAGGACTAAATCGTATGCACAAAAACAAAACAATTTTTTTTGCTTTATGAAATGAAAATTTATTTTAAAATTTTAAATTTATTTTATTTTTTTTGAAGTTTCAGAGGAAACCAGATATTTTTAATACCGGGTTTGTATCTTACAAAGTAAGTCTACAGTCTGATATTATGCAAAATAGTTGGAAAAACATGTAACCTAACATAGATCTCAACCTAGAAAAACAATCAAACAACAATGCAACTTACCTTAAATAGGGTACACTAAGGGTGATGCGTTTTTTACTTACACAACTAATCTCTTACCTAGAATCTCACAGACCATAGGTTCCTAGTAACCATAATACTACGTGGTGACTCCTGAACCTTAATCATAATTTTATAATTAAATCCAAAAAACTCTTCTCAACAACACATACCTCCTTAGGAGGCACGATATAAGCATCATCTTCGCCCCTGACGTCGTTGCGCACCCCGTGACAACATCGGATATGAATAACTTATATAATTATTTTAGATAGAGAGGCATTGCGGTTTATCATGCCTACAATACTTTTAATCTAGGAGATCGTCTTAGGTCCCATATATAGTCGTAGAACCCAACAGTCTTTGAATCCAAGTGTTTTAGGTCTGACATGTTTTGTAAAACTCGTGTTTGCCTTAGGGTGCACTAGGAGTGATGCGTTTTTTACTTAGACAACTAGTTCATTACCTAGAATCTCGCAGACCATAGGTTCCTAGTAACCATAATAATAGGTGGCGACTCCTGAACCTTAATCATAATTTTATGATTAAATCCAAAAAAACTCTTCTCAACAACACACACCTCCTCAAGAGGCACAATAAAAGCATCATCTTCACCCCCGATGTCGTTGCGCTCCCCGCGACAACATCGGATATGAATAACTCATATAATTATTTTAGATGGAGAGGCATGGCGGTTTATCATGCCTACAATACTTTTAATCTAGGAGATCATCTTGGGTCCCATATATAGTCGTAGAACCCAACAGTCTTTGAATCCAAGTGTTTTAGGTCTGACATGTTTTGTCAAACTCGTGTTTGCCTTAGGTTCGGCTGATCATCAAACCCAAATGTTTTGGGTCTGATACATTTTCCAGACCTATATTGCATTGGGTTAGACTGATTGTCGAACCTAAGTATTTTGAGTCTAGCACATTCATCTGAATCATACTGTCTTGGGTTTTGCTAATTGTCAAACCCAAGTGTTTTGGGTCTGACGTGTGCATTTACTATGTCCATGTCATTTTAATACCTTTTCAATTTATAAAATTTAGGTAGAAATTACTGACTCATCACCCTCACACCTTTATGTACATTTTAAATTGTGCCCAGTGAAAAAAAATACACTCATACTATGTATTGTTTGTTCTAGCCTTCATTGGAAATGATGCTAAGTAAACTTGTTGACGTGTACTAGAGGAGCAACTATGGTTCTGGATGACTTTAATTTATCATAGCCTAGGACTAAAGAGTTTAAATGGTAGATATTTTGAACAAAATTCAACACAGGCGCCATTCCTTCCACAGAATCAGCTCCTTTTAAAATTCCTTGAGCTAGTCTTGCAACATGTCCATACATGGAGTGGCAACTGCAATGGCAAGGGGCAGAAGGGAAAAAACCTGTGGTGTAAAAATAAGGAATAAAGGCCCAAAACAACAAAAGAATTGCAGAAAGGCAAAAACAAATGAAAAGACCACACTAATAATAGATAATTAACTGTCAAAGAAAATCTAGAAGTGAAAGAAATTAATAATCTTCTTCATAAATGCGAGGCCATTACAGAGACAAGACCAGATTGAACCACTCAGCTCACTGACATTCTACAATAGTCTAATAAAATAAAATTAAGTGTAACACTAGTGAAAAAATGTTCTGACCAATATCCTATGAGGTCTATTTTTGAATTAGAAATATAAATTTGACAACTCTTTATTTTTATATTTTATAGGTGCATTAAACTCAAGCATCAATGGTGAATGTATTATACTTGAGAATTGAAATTACAACCACACCTAATATATTCATCACTCTCCTCTAGAAGCACATGAAATCTACTTGATTTGATTGGACTAATATATTCATCACCCTCCAGACTTATTCATACTTCTGGTATTCCTTCTGCAGCAAGATTATTGGAAGCTGTGATTAAAGATGGTAACTGGTTGGCCCAATTCTGGATCCGATGACATGATAGAAATCCAGATGTCTATATGCAGTGCTGTGCAGCCTGATCCTTCTGTTAATGATAGTGATTTGGCAGGCTGTGTTCTAATTGTGTTTTTACAATCTTGGGAATTGATCAGGTATAAAAGTTAATTGGTATAAGCTTTAATCTTGGCTTGTTATTCTTAACAAGTTATCTACAAGAGCGTGACAGTTTCTTATGAGGAGAAATATTATTGCTGATTGCCTTCTTTGTGGTGCTGCTAATGAGGTTCGTGATCACCTATTTTCTCAAAGCTTATACTGTAAATCAGTTTGGGGTTATATTTTGCTTAAATATGGGTTTTCTAGGCCTACTGGTGACTGGATTTTAGAGTTTCAATGGGCGAAAGAATTGTTGTAGAAGAGAACCTTTACGTCTGTGATTACAAGAATAGCTTGGAATGCTACCATAAATGGTATATGGAAGCAGAGAAATGTGAAGGTCCATGGAACTGCTGATATCTCTCTTCATGCATCAGTGAAATGGATTTGGATGTTAGTCCATTGTAGACTGTACAATTCCAAGCATCTTTAAGAAGCTGTTTTTGAATCCTAATATTTCTACCATACGTAGAGAATGGGGATTGGTGTGACTTTATGTAATCTGATTAGAATTTTTCCTTTTGTAGTAGGGTAAGCTCCTACTTGTTGCTTATGATCAATGGAAATACTTCTGTAATTAGAGATAAGCAACGGAAGTGAAGATTCAAAATGAATTCTCACACTAAATGCATGAAAAAAATTTCATCGCTACAAGAAGCCTTAGTTATAAAGGAATAAAACATAAGTTTGCGCCAAATATAACCAGAAGAAGCACATTATTCATCAGGTGAACATAAGACTGAAATTTCTAGGAAGGGAATACAATTGCTGGAGTTAAATTAAGCAGTTCCCTTGAATTTCTTTGCAATGCCAGCAAAGTACTTCCCCTGGTGGAGAGCTTGTCCTAGCTCCAGCTCAGTAGGCTGTCTGGTGCCATCCCCAGCATAGGTACCTGCACCATATGGACTGCCACCCTTCACTTTCTCAATTTCAAACATGCCGGCTCCAAATGTGTATCCAATTGGCACAAAGATCATTCCATGGTGAACGAGCTGGGTGATAGCAGTCAAACTGCGTCGTGAAAAAAAAAACAAATACATGTATTTCAGAATTAATAAAGTAAACAACAAGAATTATGAACTTGGAAGAAAAACAGAACCGAAGTCCAACGTTTTCAAATGGAACTTACGCGGTTGTCTCCTGTCCACCTCCCTGCGATGCAGTGCTGTAAAAAATTCCAGCAGGCTTGCCTGCGAGCTGTTGTGTGCCCCATAGGCCACCAGTTGAATCCATAAAAGCTTTAAATTGTGCAGCCATCATTCCAAATCTAGTGGGGAAACCAAGAAGAAACCCATCAGCCTCAGCAAGATCACTGGGTGTAATAATTGGGACATCACTCTTTGGTGGTGCTCCCATCTTTCCAAGAACTTCTTCTGGCAGTGTTTCAGGTACCTGTCAATGTGCCAAGATTATCAGGAACTCAAATTATAACTTTTGGGGTAGAAAACTAGATACATTAAAATTCTGTATATCCCTTTCGCAGAGCACAATTCAAAAAATTAAGTGTTTATAGCTCCCATTTTCGACCGATCCATGGCCGTACAGTCAGCTATGTCCAATGAAGCATATGACCTAAGCAAGGAGGTAACATATATATAAGGTAGCCTGTCTGTCTAAAAGATTTATGACATTACTGCAGTCAGAACACTACAACAGAAAACAATACTCTTATTCAGTATGCGTTCTTATGTTAGTCTTCAATTTTTTGTGAAATTGCTAGAAGTCTTCCCTCGAATGCAATGATGCTAACTTGTTTGACGATAACTAGAGTGTCAAGGGGTACATGACAAGTCAAATATGCTTCTCAATGACATTTATTTATCTCAGCCTAAGACTCGAGAGTTCAAATGGTCAATATTTTGAACAAAATTAAACAAATACCTGCCATAGCTTGACTTCTACTCCTTCTACAGAATCAGCTCCTTTCTTAATTTCTTCAGCTAACCGTGCAACATGTCCATACATTGAGTAGTAACTGCCGAAGAAATCAAAAAAATTACACTTTGCATGATCAGTGTGGCTATTCTAATGAACACGGAAAGCAAACAGAACCAAACTGTACATTTCCCGTTTCTTTTTTTTCAAAATAAAAGAGAGTTCTCTCAGTCATCATTGATATGATCTTCCCTACAAGATGGTAAAAGGGAGAAGGAGATTTGCGTAAAGGCAATTGATTCATATTGACGTTATCTCAATGCATGATGGAGACAGGAAGCTTTGAAGGGAAACTATAGCATGCACTATACGGAGGCCTACATCAAGAAAGAAAAAAAAATTCCAAAAAGCTCTTAGGTCATAGGAGTGGTGTGACCAACCATTAAACATCAATTTCGGTGGATGATAGGACTGAACCATCACCAGGGGGACAATTTTAAGTGCAGAAATTTATAAGATCAACAAAACTATTAAACCTATTATTAATTTTAATCTCATATCGTACTAGCATATCTTTTCAAAATAAAATTTCAAGCAGAAGATCATTGAAGAGCTCATATAGTGTCTTCCAGGCCATGAAAACGAAACCCATTTGTATTAGTTAATTATGCATATAAAATTAAATGCCAAGAACTAGATTCAAATTTCAATAAGTGAATCAAGTAACTAAGTTCTTTATAAGAAAAAGGCAAGCATTCCTCTCTGATCTGAATTATAATTTCAAAAGGTAGGTCCAGCTTAGGAACTATTTTTCTTGGCTAATACCTAATTATGACTGATGTATTCACAGTTTTACCAGTCTTATTGCTTACATTTCTTGTTTCATTGATTGAGATTGATGAAAAGGAAAGAACGCCAGAGCCTCTCTACTTGAAACACATATCATCAAGTCTTATAGCCTATCACACCTTCTTAGCAAACACAGGTGATAATGGCGTATGAGACGTCCGTAATTTAGTGCTAAATGTAAAACAAATCCATGAACTTATCCTACAAGAAACGCCATCATCCATGGATGAATTTGATTCTTGAAATAAATTTAATACCCTGATCAAACTTTCATCAAATTTCATTCAACCCAGATACCAAAGATAAAATTCTGGATCTCTTAAAACACTCAAGAAAACTGCCTTCCAGGAGCCATATAACATCAAGAAAAGAAAAACAACTGGTTATAGCATTAACAATCAGAGATTCATTAGAAACAATGAAAAGAGTCAAGAAAATCACGACAGCAATCAAGAAATAATCAGTCAGACGTTAATGCACGGCAAGAATCATGATCATAAAACACACAAAGAAACACAATAAAAACAAGAACCCAAAAAGAAGATGATAAGAAGAGATCATAGTGATGCTTACATAATATAGATTTTTACAGCCATTGATAGAGTCTTTCTGTCTTGAAGTATGAAGGAAATGTGTTGTTGACAGGGAAGGAATGGTATGGAGAATCGCTGGAAGGGATCCTTTATTTATATTTGTTGTCTTAGTTGACACTTTTGATTGGTCACTAATTGTATCGTTAGTAATGTCATTATATTTTTTTTTCAAGTCCACCTTGTAATTTGAGATTTGGGTTATTTATTATCATTGGTCAAAGTCATATCTCCAAATTACAAAATAATTAGATTTTTGTTTTATTAGTATTGATTTCCCTTTTGTACTTCATGAATTGATTAATTAATTTGTAACAGGAAATCAACATCACAATTTCACTGTGTAATTTTCTCAATTAATGAAACACTATATTCATATTTTATTATTCCCATTGAAGAAGGTATCTTAAATACCACCTTTTTTTATATAATAATCATATTTTTAGAATATATCTTAAGTTTTTATTTCAACTATTTGTGATGATATAGAAAGTGAAGTTTTTATTTTGCTTTGTCAAAGGAAGGAAAGGATGATTTTTTTTTTTTCATTTTTCAAATTCAAATTTTAGGGTTAATATTAAAATAATTTATTCATCTTCATACATTAAAATAATATAAGAAATACCCATTTCAAATAGTTCACAAAGATGTTAACAATAAACCTAAAAAGTTGAAGTTCAGCCGGTGTTCATATGAACCTCCTACTCCATTCTTTTTTTAATTTTCATCTTTTTTCTTTTAATTATATTCTTTTTATAATCTAATTATATGAAATTAAGCTTTAAATTAAAACATGAAGAAAAAGCATAGCTCACCTAAATTCACGATAATTTTATTTTGGTTCAAAAATTTATTTATTTATTTATTTTTATTTTTTAGTTCTTAAGTTTAAAAAAAAACGAAAGAAAGTAGTTGGAGAACGGTGAATAAAAAGAGAAAATTGTTGGTTGTTGCAATATCAGCAATAAAAATTATCAAACTTGACTTCAACAGATTTCATTCAACAAGATAAGTTTGATGGTGGGTTTTCGTTGTAAACATATATGAAAAAAAAAAAGATAGATCTAGTCTTGTTTTGATTTTTTAGGTTCAGTTACTTTTAGTTATCTATAGTGATTTTTAGTTATTTTAAGATTAGTAAATGATTTAAAAAGACTTTTAAGGTGGTTATTAGATGTTTTTGAATGAAATAAATTTTCATAAACTTCATGAAAGTGTGTGTTAGCATGTGTACTTTTCAACTAACACAAAAATATGCAATTGAATAGGATACTTTCTAACTTGTGGAAATATGACTTTGGTTCTCTTTTAACAATTCTACTAACCATTATACTCTGTCAATGTTATAGATTCATTTTCAAATTCTATATTTATTTAATTTTATAATAATTAAAATAAATATTTATAAGAATTAAAAGTTCATACACACCTAGATTTGAAAGTTTAGGCTTGCATACCTGGTTTTAAAATAGATAGTGGATGACAAATCATCTACCTAGCAAGATAATGTATCATCCTCTACAATAATTTTCAACCACCTCATGTGATTAAAAACTCAAAGAAAGGTTTTTTTTACTTTTAAAACTCAAATTTCAACATAAAAACACTAAAGAAAAATATCATAGGAACCTTCATAACCCCATTTTCATTCCTTATACACACGTCAATTAGTCAAAACACTCAAGATCAAATCAAATTAAAAAAGAAAGTCTAAATTCCAATTTACTTTTTCTAACATGATTAAAGGCTAAAACAACCTCAATTGAACTCTTCTCTTCAAGATGAACGTAGTGACACAAAGATCAATCTTTTTTAATCATTGGAATGTGACTGTTTGAAAAATTTTTCTTTTCTATCTCTTTTCAATGACTCTCTCTTCTCTTTTAACTTTCAAGAATAGAAACATGATAAAAATAAAATTTCATAACCAAATCATAAATGTTATTTTATGAATGTGTGTAAGGCATTGATTGATGTATGGTAAAAGCCATCTCTTTTAGTTTATAGTATGATTTTTCAACCCTTATTTTGAAGAAATCTCATTTTGGTCCTTAATTTATATACTTGTTCTAAGTTACATCCAAAATCTTTACATTTCATTTATTTGATTCCAGACATTTTGATTACTCTCAACCTTAAGGACATAATTGTTAGTGTATATAACTTGTAGTCAATTGATTGATTACACATGATATTAACTTTATTTATGTAAAGATAAATTTATTATTAATAAAGGTTTCCTTAATCTTTAATATTCATTGATGTTTGATTCAATAGTTTATAGTAAAATCAAGTCTTTAAGACAAAAATATTTGAAAAGAAAATTATATAGTAGTTATAATTATAAGGTTCTTATTACACTAAAGTATTGTTCATAAATATTTCTAGTCGATACTCTATTAAGTTTGGATATTAATTAGAGCTATTAAGGCCTATATATATTATATTCTTTTTTTTTTTGAAAAAAAACAATTGTTTTTATAAATTGAGGTATAAGGGATACATGAAATTAATATGGAGATGATTGTTATACGACATATACACTAAACTAACCTACATGAGAATTACATATGGATAGATCACATATGTTTATGTAAAGGCTCACGTGACATATGTGTACGTAATCTTTACATTTGAGATCACTAAGTTATTTTATATAACAAATGTTATGCTTTGATCTTGACAACATATTGTCTTAATCAAAGGTAATAAAAAGAGCAGATATTAGGTATAGCATAAACTATATGAAAGTAATTGATTGATCAAAAGATGATTTATCACCCTATATGAATTAAGAAAAATGTTTCACATATTCTTAAATATTATTGATTATAAAATATTTGCGTAAGGTGAAATTAGATTTGGAAAGAGTTTCAAATCTTATACAAATAATCAATGACTATGATGTTGATAATAAATATGATTTGATAGAGCATACATATTTCATACTTAAATATCTGAATTGGAATATTTTTTTATAAAGGGATAATAATTACATTAAAAAATTGATCACTGAAAGGTTAAGTCAAATCACTTATGACTTTTTTAATATTTGAGGGATCATGACACATTGCTAAATAGTACACTAAGAATCATGACACATTGCTAAATAGTGCACTTAATCTTCAAGTATAACTCAATGAATTGTTGTATTAATAATAAATTAAATTATTTAATTTATTTAATCTCATTTTATTTAGAATTGTAATTTATATTTGTATTAATATATTACAGAACCTAATGGATTACACATATAAAGAACCAATGATAAGATATTAAACTAGGATAATTAATCAAGTGAGACTTGATTGTAAATAAGTTTTAGAAATTAAATACTAGAATGTATCTGTACATGGATTGTGATTCTAGACCTAGAAAAATTAAGCAGGGACTTGATTGCATAAGTTTCTAAAATTGTCTTGAAATAATATATGTAATATTATTAAATAGGTAAAGTGATATTTTGCCACTAACATGATTATCAGGTTTTCCTACAAATATAATGTTTTGCCTTATATTTGTTATAGAGAAATAGAGAATTTTGTTTACAAAAAATACAATACAAAAACACCTACAAACACACACAAAAAAATAGCACTCAAGACATAATATTTCCTCTTGTCTAAAAAGTTTTAAAAAATTTATGATCTAGTGGTTCATATAAATTATTGTTAGAGACCAAACAATTAAAGAGTTGATTAAACCTCACAAAGAATATATGATTTTAATGCAATCTTCACTCAAATCTTAATTAACTCTAGTTTGTCTAACAAGATTTCTTGAAATTCCTAAATAATATTATTATTTTTGTTTGTGTTTTGAAAAACCGAACAATAACTACATTGTAAGATGAGGTGGGACATTTCCCATTATAGAGAAAATTTATGTTTTAACCTTAAAACTTTAAAAGGTTTTTAATTATACTTTTTATTTTAAGGTTTATTAACAGAAAATACATGTTTTGATCCTCTACTCATAAATTTTTAATTTCATCCATAGTTATTATTATTATTATTATTATTATTATATATATATTCAAAAATCATGCATTATCAATGTGGTTTTCCATTTGTTATTTTATTTGCAAATTTATCCTTTTTTCATAATGAAACCTCTAATCATAAATTTTTAATTTCATTCTTATAGTTCAACCTGATCCTTTCGTTAATGTTAATAATTAACATTTCCATCAAATTTCCTTCAAAGAAATATCATTTTATTTCCTAGAATATGCACATTACACAGACAATTTCGACAAAAGTTGATGAAAAATGCAATTGAGAAACGTGGTTGATATTTTGGTACATATAGCTGTGGGGTTTTTTTTTTTTATTATTATTATTGTAATAATCCAAGACAGAATGTGGTTGTGGTGACGAATGGTCACGTGCAGTCTCTTTATACGAGACATTAGTTCATTGTTCCATATATAATTAATCACACTTATCTATACAATTGCATAAGAGTATTCAACTGGACAGGTAATTAGTATTCTTATTTTATAAAAATATAAAATAGTGGTTAAGCCCAGCGGGTTGAAACTCACAATACAGGATCTAGAGTCTATTTTAAATCGAATTTTTAATTGAACCGCTTACTCCATAAAACCTAATTAACTTGAATAAAATTTTAGTAATTTGGTTGAACTAATCAAACTTAATAGGCCCAACATCAAAAAATTAAAAATTATTGTTTAATATTCAATGACTTTTGAGTTGATTTAGTAATCTAGAACTTTTTCCAAATCAATCCCGACTATTCTCACAATATTAATTTTTATAAAGTAATTTCTTCCCTAATTCTAGCAACTCAACTATTTTTTATTAATATAAAAGTTGATATTTATTTGCATGTAATTAAAAAGGATGGCCTTTCATATCATATGATTTAAACATGCAGGTAGTGGTGTAGTTATGATCATTAACTAACACAACTTGGTTTGGTTTGATTTCTAAAAGGAATCTGCTACCAAATCGACTTGTATTATAAGATAAACTGAAAACCTCCATTCCCTTTTCTTGAAGGAAAAAAAAAAAAAACTAAGTTATAGGTAGGGTGATCGATCAAGGCCGGGCATGCTTGATAGTATTGGTGGAAACAAAGCTTATTTGCATTAATTAATTATCCTTTGAGAACTCATTAGCTAAGAAATTTAAGGCACCGAACAATGTAAAAAGGCAAAAGGTCAACTAAACTATCAACTTCATGAGAAAGGCATAACCTCTTATTACCATTTGCACTGTATTGATTTATATATTATGTTCGGTGTCTTTCCATTATTAGTTCTTAATTAGTTTATTTTCTTCTGTTACTGATATGATTAACGAAATCCTTAACTTAGTTGATCTCTCAAGCTAAAAGATTAGCATTTTCTAGCAATAAAGGGACGTCAAATATAATTAACCCATTTCTAACAATTTGCTTGCACACATGCTTCACACGTATTAAACCCCGAAGAACAAAAAAACATTACACCTTATGAAAGAATTATTTTAATCTAAAAATTTAAATTGTTTGATAAGATTTCAAGATATGATTTATATTATTTTTTAATATACCCTCTTAAATAAAAACTCTTTAGATTTGAAATATGCACAGATTCACACTACATTATATTTAATTTTTATCAAATAAATAAAAATACTAAGATTTAAATTTACAACCGTTTAATTATCAAAACTCTAATATCATATCAAAGAATCATCTTAATTTAAAAAATTAAATTATTAAATAAAATTTTAGGATATATTTATATTATTCTTTAAAATAAAAAAAGTTTTCCTCATCAATTGGCCTCAGGAGGTGGTTGGTTGATATGCTCTCTTTGTTAACTTTTCATATAATTAAGAAAGTCATTAATTGAAGTCTCATATTACCATTTTTTCTTCGTACTTTTTTTAAAATACCTCTTGTAGACCTTTTATAAAAAGAGTTTTAATTAAAAATATTATAGTGAAATGTATAACTTGAAATTTTAAAGACAATTTTTTTAGGGCAAACAAAAATAGAAAGTAAGATAATCTCTAGACAAAGTTAAACATTTTTTAATGAAGTTTTCTTGCTCAAAGCAATCTGCCGATTGGCAAATGTTCATTAATGCATGGAAGATCTCAAATCCTTAACAACGTAGTTAAGTACGACTTATTAAACATAAGATGACTTAACATGATTAAATAACATTAGATAATGTTGTTTTAGTGAGAGGGCACATGGGATCATGCTACTAGCTGTTGAAACAATGTTCATCCCTTTTACTAAACATAGCATCATCAATGCCCTTTGTCTTCAAGCGTGCTTCTCTTCTTAATTAATACCACTCCATTACCCCCTCAATTTCATCCCTTTTACTCAATCCATCCATTGTGATTATAACTATAAAGCAAAAAAAAAAAAAAAAAAACACTATAATTATGTCATCTTTTGTCTACATGGCTCCTTAGTATTCACTCTTTAAAATCCATTTTATTTAATTTGAACATATCTTGCACGTACGATAGCAACCCCCCATGGTCTTGAAATCAAAAGAAAAAAAAATCATGATTGGTTATTAATAAATTCGATGGTTAATATATAGAGTACAAATCTTTTTCTCTCCTATCACATATTCTACCATGATGTATTCCAATTTCCAAGGGACGAGAGTGCTAGAGAAATAAATTAGGTCCAAGGAAGAATGGAGATAAGATGGACATCAACTCAACTATCTAATTCTTGGGAAAGCATTGAAGAAACGAACGGAGCCCAGAAGCCAATGTTAGGTCGCTGTGTAATGCCGCAAGTATTACCTAAAGTGGTTAGACAACATTCATACATTGATGCTTGCAATCTTTTTTTAATAATATTTATTAAAATATTAAATTGTGTCACGATGTACTTGATTATAACAAAAAGAATTATGATGAAAATATGAAATAACCTTTGAAAACCAGTTTCAACTAAATTGGCTTCTAGAGGTATTAAGTCCTTTTATTGTTTTTTAAAAATAAAAAGACTAAAAAGTTCATATATGTCCATTGAATTTTTTTTTAAGGATAAATAAGTTATTTTACTGTGTAAAAAATATTAAAAGACAGATCTACCCCATCTTATTTGATAATATTAAATAAATCTTGTAAAAAAACCATTTTACCCCCTAATATTCACTTCATTAGTTGTTATCATGGAGGGAAAAATTCATAATTATAATATATCTTAGCCACAATAAAACATTAATCTCTTTTAATTTTTTCTTTAATTTAATATGGGATAGTTATTATGTGATTTTTGTTGGAATGAAATTTTATAAATATGTTTTATAGGCCTAGTTTTTTTTTGGATTAGCAAGCTAACATCAATTGAGATCAAGATTGTGTTTACATTAGGTTTAGAAGTTTTTATTCATTTTTTTATTTTTCTTATTTAGTTTATAAATCCTAATGATTGTCGCACGTGTGCGGCGTTGCGGCGAAAACATCCCCCCTCGAATTTTTATATAATGTGGCAATGTGGCGAGACAAAGAATTCTTGTTTTTTATTAGTGGAAAAATGGAATGGGAGTCGCCACCTAGTATTTTGGTCACTAGGAACCCTAACTGGTCTCAGAGATCGAGTACGGGGATTGGTTGAGTAAAGGGAATGTATTAGCACCCCAAATACGCCCTACCTAAGGTAAGCTGCATTGTTTTATTGTCTGATAAAATTTAAAGTTTCGTTGTGTTTTTTAGTTGTTGGTCCATCTATGGTTTAAGAAAAAGTTCTCTTCGGTAAAGAAATCTTTATCTTATTGGGTAAAACCTAACTGTTCTAATGTTAACAAATAATTTAATATCCAGAATACGTCTTACGTATAAGGTCGTAATCCTAGATATTAAAAGAAAACAAAATAATTGTTTTGGAATTTTTGAAATATTGGCCAGTTCTCGTGACTTTAATAAACTGGTTATTAAAGCCAAAATGCATGCTAAATTTTTTTTTATTATATGAAGATACAATATGATTTTTTTTATTTATATATTTTTTAGAGAGACTTGGCCGTATGCATGAAAACAAAATATATATTTTTTATTTTTTATTTTTTATGTCTTGACGAAAACCAGGTATTTTAATACTGGATTTGTATCTTTATAATATAAAAATACAAACCGGTATTGATCAAAATGTAGTAAAAAATTTGCGGAAAATCACATTTTTAAAAAAATAATTTTTGAAGAATTTAATTTTTTTGGGGCTGGGCCCAGCCCGGCCCATGTGGCAGGGCTGGACCCAGCCACCTGGTCACTGGCCCAAGCTAGTGACCCAACCAAGCCATGCATGGAACAGTGCGAAGGTAATTAAATTACCTTCGCACTGTTCATTCTTCGTTTTTTTTTTTTTATAGATGGCAAAAAACAAAGACCCCTTGTTACAGAATGCAAAAATGGCGATCTATAGGCTTTCATTCGTCTGCTGTTTCTTTTTGTTTCTCTACACAAACATGCATTAATTTTTTTGCGAGGAAAAGAAATGAGCATTCCTGGTTCTGGAGAAAGGAAACCGGTGGTGGTGCTGACCTCCCCTGCTGTCTGTGAGCTTTGTTTCGCCGCTCGGTTTCTCCTTGCTCTTCTGTTTCTGTCCCCTCGTGCAGTCTTCCTTTGCGTTTCAATCTCCTGTATTCCCACTGTGTTACCTCCTCTCCTCCTCCTCTGTTCCTTACGTTCTCCCTCTCTCGGTTTTCTTTCCTCTTTTACACTGTCCTCTCTCTGTTTTCCTTATGTCGTCGCCCTCCTCCCCCTCTGTTTTCTTACTCCCTATGCTGCCCAGTTCTCCTTCATGTCTCCCTCTGTTTCTTTTTATTCTCCCTGTTCTCCTTCCTTCTCGTTCTTTTTTCTGTCTTTCTTTGTGTTTCCTCACTGTCACCTCTTCTCTCTCGTTTTTTCCCTCTCCTTCTCCTTTTTTTTTCCCCTTCTTCTGTCTGTCTCTCCTCTGGCTTTTATAGCCAGAGGATGCATGCTTTAAGGCAACGGTCGGCGTGCATCACGGCGGCGACGAACATCAGCCGCGAAACATGCCTCCCCTTAACTGCAGCTCCGCTGTCTCTGCCGCTAATGCTTCCCCTGTTTTCATTGCCAGCCGTTTTACTTGAAGAAGACAATGAATAGCTTTGAGTGAAACGACACCGTTTTGCCATTTTAACTGATATTTCCGATTTGGTCCTTCGATGTTTATGCAATTTTGTAATCACACCCCCCGAAAAAATCGTAATTAGATCCCTTGATTTTAGCGCCTTTTCCGGTTTGGTCCTTGGTTTTGGATTGTTTCAATTAAGTCCCTAATTGGCCATCAAACTTCAATAATTATGCAATTAAGCCCCTGATTTGGCCAAATCAACTCTTTAAAATTATAATTGGACCCCATAACTTTAATTTCATTCAATAAAAGCCTAAATTGACTTAAAAATCTATTTTTCTTGCAATCAAACCATCCATAAATTCAATTAAACCTTAGATAAAATTTAATTGAGTCCATAAATATCTGATTTTAGACTTTTTTCTCTCAACTTAAATTTTCTTTGTCAACAGGGCTCTCATTAGTCAAAAATATAATGTCAAATTTCAATTCTTGTATTTCTGAACCTCCTCAACCAATTCCTAGCCATTTTATGGTAACATCCTTTTCTCCCTCTTTTTTTTTTTTTCATTCTGAATATTTTTTTGTGTATATTTTTTTTTGTATTTTTTCATTTTTTTGTTTTTTGTGGGGAACCCAAAAATGGATAACAACAATGATAATTGAAATATTCTAGCTATAAAGATTCATTTTATTATAAGAATTTAGGTTTAAAACTAGTATAAATAAGTTTGTTTAGATTATTTCCAGAAGAGATTATTCATGAAGTTAAGAATTTTTTACATTGAAATTTATCAAATCAAAAATTTTTCTACCTTTTAGATGTAATTTTAGAATTTTAGGGTTTACCATATTGGGTTTGGTTGGGTCAACCAAAATACTAAAATCTTGGTCAAGTCAATTAGATTTTACCAAGTTGATGTTGGGTTTAATTTAACTAAAATCCTATTTCTAATCAAGCTTTGGATCTCGGATTTCTCGGATCAACCAATCAAATTAGACCTAGTTTAAAAACAATGCAGTATATATCTTTTTATTTACTATTATCACTAGTTATGTGGCTCATGCTATGTTGTAGGCCCATCTATTTTTTTCATCTTAGAAAAGATATCAAAACGATGCAAATATTTTTTAAAAAGAAAAACAATCTAAGACTCTGATCCTTGAGTTGGATGAGGTTAATAAACTTGGTTAATTTAATAACATAATTAGAAAATAAGATATCGACAACAAATAAAAGGAGAAAAACAACAATGATTCAATGTTTTTCAATATTACATATATATATATATATATATATATATATATATATATATATATATATTCATAAAATATCTCAATGATCTTATTTGTATATTATTCATAAAACATCTGAGCTTCAATTTTTTTAACCAAAAAGAAAAAAGTTCAAGAGACGCTTATGTTTTTAAAGGAGTAAGATAAATTTGATAACCAGGTTAAATCTTGATTAATTTAAAATATGAAAAAAATATGAGGTAATAAAAAATATTCTAATCCTTGTTAACTTTTCAAATTGCATGAATAAAATAAAAGAAAAACAATACTATGCAAGGTTGCACATATTAAAAATCTTATAAAAAATTAATTTTTTTTAAAAACAAATTCAATCTATATAATTTTTTAAAAAAACTCACAGATGAATCATACCAACCTCTTTAAAAATCAAATAGATCCGTTGTGGAAAAAAAAATAATCACAATCTAAAAAAGGTTAAATAAGCGAAACAAATCACAGAGAATGGGTATTAATTAAATCATATAATAAAAAATTACTTTTTAAAATTCATATAAAATAAGGCATCAATTAAAAAATATCCATTTATATCAATTAAAAAAAATGACGCGTTGTCCGCTAACCCTAGAATCTAGCCACTGTTGTGGCCGAAAAAACAAGGTTCTTTCTTTTTTACCCAAAAACTCATTTTCAATCCATTTTTTACCCAAAACACCTAGACAACACCCTTAGAACCTTGTTAAACCAATTCATTGACTCTAAAAACACAAAAAAAAAAAAAAATTATTTGGTCCAAAACTCGAAATTAACCCAAAAATCTCCCCAAGTCTAGATTTTTTTTAAGTGTTTTCAAGGTAAAAAAAACTTAATTGTAACCCCTCTTATCATATGAAACTATCTAATATAAAAAACGACTATTTTGGTGGTTGGAATCATCACCAATGACAACTTTTTCTCTCTATGACGAAATCTGGCGACTCTCTCTCTCTTTTCCAACCAAAAAAAGACTAAAAAATAACAAAAATAAAGTTTAGTATCAAAATAGAATTTGTAAAAACTACAGGGGGACCAGTAACCTAGTATCTCAAAAGGATAGAGAACGAAAATGAACGTCCACAACAAACTTCAAGCACACCCCTATTCTACCTGCATTTTTCACTTTAGTCCCCTTACTTTCAATTAAACCCTCCCTCCTTAAAAGATGCAATTAGGGGCTATTAATTTGGCTCAAAAATACTGAATCGCGCAAGATAAAAGTTTAAGGATCAAATTAAAAATTAAAAAAAACACTGCTCCAATCCATAGTGTTTTGTGAGTGAGCAGTAAAAAAAAATTGATCTCTTTTAATATATTGTATAAAAAATATAATGTATTAGATTTTTTTTATTCTTTATTTCAAAATAAATAGTTTCAGTTTTCAGTTTTTTTGATATTTTAATTTTTTAAAAATTAAAAAAACACTCAAAAATCTTTTAGTGACTTTTCAATTGAAAGAACTTTGAGTTAAAAAAAAAAAAAAAAAAACTTTCAACCGCTTTACCATGTCAATCCTGCGACACGTTCATCCACAAGTAACTTTTTGTAATGCACAGCTTGTTTTAGTTTGGACCCACTCCCGGATTGAGTAAAGAGAAATGGCTTTAGCTCCACGAATGCCTCAAAAGCATGGCCCCTCCCATCATATCCACTTGAGCATTTGCTTACTTCAATGGGGGAGGGGGGACCAAATGTCTTTTATCTTAAAAAAACTTGAGCCTTCTACTCCACCATCATGGCTTTATATAAATCTTGCTTTTTTGGGTGGCTTTAATTGTATTTGTTGGCCTTTGAGAGCATAGCATCATGGAAGTTTTCTTGCCCTTTTTTGGATTCACCACTCACACCCACCATAGTTGGTTTGCATGCTCTGGCCATACTGATCGATCCTCCTCTTCTTCCAAGAAATAAAAAAAAAATGGCCTAATCAAGGAATGATTTTGTCACCTAGAACTCAAGTGGAACTCTCTTAACCCTTTTCAAGGATCCATCAAACAGTCAAGGTGTAGGAAAGAAGGTGGGATATCTTTTAACCCAATTGATGATCGAAGATACAAGGTAGCATATACTCAACCAAGTTTAGCTCTATGTGCAAAGAAACGAGGAGATAGGGTTTAATTTTAAGATCTTTCCCCGTAAATTGATATTTGAAAAGCAAATCTCGGTTCAAATTCTCAGTTTCTTTGCATATTTGCATGAACTGTATAATCATTTGAATCCCCCCCATGTACGAGATTATGACATAATGAGATGTTGGTTTATATATGTAAGAAGTGGATTTATTCGTTCTCCAAATTGTTATATCACTTCTAAGTTCTAATAAAAAGTGAATGTCGCAATAAGGGTATTTATTATAAGCCTGAAGAAAACCATAATCTTGATAAATAATCAAAAGATAGTTCTACGATTGTCTAATTTTTATTTTTTAAATTATCAAAGTATATAAACCTAAATAAATGGATCCATCAAATAATAACATGTAAATTTCAAATTCAGGTCGGATTGAATTTACTTTTGAAATCAAGTTGTAAATTAAATAGATAAAATTAATCTACATACTTAACAAGTCAACTCATAATTTGGTTTACCTGAGAACGAGAATTTCAAGAATTTTTTTATTTTTTTGTTTAAAATAAATTTATTTTAATTTAAAAAAAATTTAGTTATTTTGGGCTAAACTAACCCACAACCTGTAACTGAACCATGTCCATCAACTATGTTAAGCTTTTATTTCTCTTTGGATTTGCCATGACGTCCTTATCTCTTTTTGTTAAATTTGGAACTTTGCAAAACAAATTCTTGTAGAGCCGCTGGGTTACGACTCATGCAGATGACTAAAGTTAACAGAGGTCCAAAGAGAATGGATGGGCATTGGGCATCTGATTCCAGGCCGTATTAAAAGTAGCCCATCGTTGTTGGTGAGCTGCAATTTTGCAACAGAAAACGTGTGCAGGAAAAACTATCTAAAAAGAACGAACAGGCAGCAAAACAAATTGGTGAAAATTTGCAAGACTGAAAGAACAACGTATCATAGATTTAAGAATTGATTTGGAGGTCGATGGGCTCAAGATCCAAGTCATGGATAAGTGAGTAGACCCGAGTTGATGTAAGCTTTAACTTTTAAAAAAACAAAAGCAACTCAAAACAACATTATTTTGATAAAAAAAAAAAAACCCAAGTTATTTTATTGATCCGGACCGACAGATTATCAGGTTTATTTATTGAGTCGACCAAATCTTATAACACTAGAAAATAGTAAGATCACTTTGTGGTTTTTATAATTAGCGTATTTTTATTAAAAGAAGAGGTAATGGTCAACAGGCGCCTAAAAGTGTTGGACAAACCCCAATAGCATAACTAATTCGATCAAGAGCTATTACCTAAAACAACTAAAAAACTTGGAATACATCTTGGAGCTTCACTGTTTTATATTAACAATAAAGCTTCTTCTTTTTCAATCAATTCCCTTCTTTTCTTTTCTTTTCATTTTTCATTTTTTTTCTTTTAATTTCATTTTTTTCGCAATTTTATTTTATTTTTTTAACAATCGTTCGGGTTAACTTTGAATTAGTCAAGTTGGTTAGGTAACATCAAGTAAACTCTTACATGGTTTAATTTTAAACTTGGATTAAGCAAGAAGTTAAGTTGAGAGATTTTTTGTCATTCTTATTATTCTTTTTAATTTTTTCTTTATATTTTTTTTTACCAATCGGTTGAGTTGTTTTTAAACTGTTCAAGTTAACTGAGTCATTTCAAGTTGACGTGTAAAACTGGATTTAATGACAATGTTATATAGTTTTCTTTTACCTATTTTTTTTTGTTATGTTTAAATTTTTTTGATATTATGCACGGATCTAATGCCTAAAGCACCAGAGAGAAGAAAAAAGAAAAACATAACTCTAGGCCAGAACAGAGTAATCCTAGAACCAAGAACGTCACTGTATGGTAGGCTCACGGCTGTCAACCTTGCCGGGGTCACTTTCTGATAAATGCTATTTGCTGCTAAAGGATTAACAACTCAAGTTTTTTAACATGGTGCTTTTTAGAGTTGTTAAGAACTTTACAAGATTGGTGGACCTAGAAGCTTGGCTATTATATTAAATTTCATATCTTTCTCAACTTTATACCTTTCAGTTCTCTTTTTTTATTTATTTAATGCGGATATGCTTACTAACAGTAAGTTCTTTAGCCTATCTTTTTCCTTCCTTTCTTTGACGAGAAATCGGTTTGAGACAGAGAAAGTTTGACTTTTTTGCCTCCCAAAAATTATTTTCCTCTCTGTTTGGTGAGTTTTGAAAATATTGGTCAAGTAAAACAACTTCCAAGAAAACTTCAAACATTCTTTAAACTTTGAAAAATTAAAGGAAAGAGGGTATTTTCAAAGGGGATATTGATGGGAGACCTGAAGATCCCAAATGTGTGCACCATACGCATCTGATATTTATGAGTATCTGGAGGTAAAAAATGGTTTTTTGTGATGTGATCAGTGGAAATGTAATTAGGGTTTGTGTGGTTTAATTAATTTATGGGGGTTAATTTATCAGGTGGATACCAAAAGAAGGGAGAACAAGCAAAGACATGAGGAGGAGGTTCATAACTAATTTGCTATTGGTTGCTTTGAGGACATAACATGTGACCTAGTATAAACAACCATGCTCAAACACGAATCCATGCAAGAAATCAGTTTAAATAGTAATTTTGTTAGAGAAATATAGTGATTTTATTAGAGAGATCAGAAGTTTTTCACTGTTTGTCAAGAAGGAGAGAGGAAAATGATCTATCATTTAACGACGATGTCGCATATCAAACACTAGTAAATGATTTTCAGTTAAAATAGCCAAACATTGAAAGAAAAACTCATTATTTAGGAAAATATTTTTTTCAATAAAATATTTTTCCAAATGCAGATTATTTTTCTGGAAACAAACACCCTTCAAGTTATAATATTTGAAGAAGTAATACCAACATATTAATTAGTATTCTCCAGATCACAAACAATGTGTCAGTTCAGCAGATCCTCACTGTAGGACATGTGTCCTATGTCTCCTGACACAAAAAGGGCAGTAAACACTTAACCATCATGTAGTTCATCCTGTTGAGGGGACACCGACCACTCAAATCTCCAATCCCATGGGAAGCCCTTCTGTGATCCAATCTGCTATTTTTTTCATCGGTCTTAACAGTGTAGTTCGTTGGGGAATGTCTTTGTCAGGGGAATGTCTTTGTCAGGTAAGGACAAGAACAAGGCAGAAAAAAAAGAGAAGACTAACAATGACAGAAAAGTTAGGACAAAACAATAGTATTCGGAGTTTTTTGATTAGCACACCATGGCCCTAATCTTATATTCCACCAATGGAGAGAGATAAACAAAGTAAAAGCATTAAACTTTACTTGTTGGAGGAGACATTCACTTCGGCTTGATGCTTCTTTTACCAATTACTTTAATCCACGCATGCCTAAATATTAACCACGAAAACAAGAAAAGCTTCACATCTTGTATTCAAAAAGAAATCCAATCCACCATCAGCTTTTCACACGCAAAGACACAAATCACTTGTTCAATGTTCTATGCCGGCTGTCTACTCAAAACAGCCTCTTGTCACTGCAACATATTGCCAAAACAAGTCAAAATTGGCTACCAAGAAGTTTCCTAGGTTTCATAAATGTAATAGTTTAAGATGCTTTACTGCTTCTTCTTATGACTTGAACGGAATCAAAACCGCAATCAACCTACTAATACCAACTTCACCAAAATGTTTCAGGTCTGATTCACAAACAAAACTGCGACTTACCAGCCAAAATACCATAGCTTTCTGCATTGAACATAGGAAGAGAACATACAGGTCCTTGAGTTCATCTGCATTTGAGCCTAGTAGACCATATACTGCCAAATGCTATCCTGACTCCCGACCTGAGAAAGAATAAATCCCAGAACCAACAGAGATGATCCAGCCAGACCACCTTCCGCGGTTTAATTTTGGCGTTGAATGCACTTTCAACCATAATTTTTTTACTTTCAGGCTGACTACACTAAGATAGCCTGTCGATCCTTCATCTCCCTCGTGAATGCAAGAGTATATATATACATAGCTTTGATTGGCCAAGATAACAGGGTACATCACACATTATAAGGAGAGTAAAGCATGCAACTCTTAAGAAACAAGCTCTGGGAAACTAAACCACCAGTTGTGAGACAAAAAAGAACATTCAAGAACAGTTGCTAACCAATATTAGAGAAAAGCACAACACTACTTCCCCCGACGCAAGCAATTCTAGAATGAAATGCTGGAGCAACCACCTTTAGAACACAGCATGGCAGTGATCAGTGAACAACAGAGCAACAGATAACCGCATTTCTACCAAAACATTTGGACTAAGAGAAAACCAAGTTACAACAACCAGAAATCTTTAGGAACACAAGAAAAATGCATGAAAACTTTAACATCTATCTTAGAAATCAACAAAATCACTAAGAGAGCTATTGTAAATCAAGACATCGAACATCACAGCTAAAACTTTATCACAACTTATCAAATCTTTCTATAGATTCATACCTACACAATACATTAAACAAAGTAACACAAGACCTATGGTATTGACCAAACTCTTAGTATACCAACGCATGTCATTTTCTACATGAATGAATAATTTTATCATATAAGCTAGTGTTCATCCCAATCCCATAAACTTGCAGTCTCAGTGAAAAACCAATAGCAACCCAAGCAACGTCAGAGAAGAGAATAAATTGAAGCGTACAATCAGGAAAATAGAGCAAGTAATAGGAGACACAGTAGGAAGGAATGACAGCAATGATGAGGCGAATTGTTGAACATGGTCAACGAGTTCAAAGTTTTATATACTAACTAATACCATCTAAATCAACCATTCAAGATTAAATAAATCCGATTAACATTGAACTGAACCAGAATAGCTACCGTCTAAATCACTCATTCAAGCTTAAAGGGATCCGATTTAACATATTATAACGAACAACCAGCATAGCTACCATCTAAAACACTCATTCAAGATAAAAGGAAATACATTAGAACAAACTAACAGTATTCCATTGTTTCCTTTTGCATTCCAACTATCTTCAATCCCAGTATTTGACAGAACAGAAACAGTTGCCATATCAATACCGAATCAGATACTCCTTTTCCAAAAAAAAAAAACCTTTCAGCGAAAGAAAAAAGGTTAAAAATTAAAAGCGGATTGGAGACAAAAATTTCCAATTTGAAACCTTTGCAACTACAACCATTAAATTTCAGAGATTTGACTTATTAAAAAAAAAAACATATATCATATTCCCTATCAAATCTCTGATCCTTTTCTTTGTACACAAAACTATCCAACAACCCAAATAAATCCATGCCCCCAAAACAAACCCCAAAATTCACCTCCATCCCTCCAACACTCTTCACCCTCCATCTATAATCTCTTCATGCTACCCCCTACAACTTAAATTTTGCACCAAATTAGCTGCATTCCTTCTAATTTTTTCATTCTCATCATCCAAAAACCCAACACAAATCTCCAACACCCCATCTTTTCTGGCCTCTACACGCATTTCCTCTGCGAAACTACACAAACAGTTCAATGTAAAAAGCGCACATTGCACCCCTCTTTCGCTCCCATTCCTAATAACCTTAACCAAAACTTCCAAACACCCATTAACCTTCCTTGTTTCCTCCCTCCCTTCCTTACATTTCACCAACAAACTCAACACTTCCACCGCTCTTTCAAGCCCCATCCCACCAATTTTCATCAAAATTGGCACAGCTCCACACTCCACAGCACGCTTTCTATTATCAACAAATGAACAAATCGCATACAACGCAGTGGCTGCTTCTCTCACTTCACGCCCTTTTCCATTATATAGAACCCAAATAAGCGTTTTTATCCCATTCGGGTACGCTCCAATTGTGGCTTTGTTGACTTCCACAACAGCCAAACTTGTCAACATTGTGCAACCAATGGCCCGAGAACTTGGCGACCCGACCCGGATAACATTTATGACCCGACCAATTACACCTTCAGCTACAAGGCCCACCTTGTTATCATCATCAAGAGAGAGATTAAGGAGGAGGGCCAGTGCTTTCTCTTGGATCTCTGACTCGGTCGAGTCGACACAGTTTAGAATCGTTGAGACTGCACCAGACTCGGTGATTTGGCGGCGGAGACACGGGTCAAGCTTGGTGAGTCTAGTGAGTTGACTCAGTGAGTGAAGACTGGACTCCAGAGTCGAAGATGGGGAAACGAGAGCGGAGATTAAGAACTGGGTTTGGTGTTTCTTCGATGGGTTCGGATTCCGATACGGGTTCGGGTCTGGTTGTGATTTTTGGATTGTAAAGCTGGAAATCAGGCTTCTCAAGGCGTGGTTGGGTATAAGACGAGGGTGTTCAGGTAAGGGGAGTTTGGTGATTGGACAACTACGGTGGCCGGAATCGAGCCACCGTTGAATTGAGGAGCGGTCAAAGGTATGACCCGAAGAGAGAATAACCGGGTCGGACATGATTTCTAGTGAAATTGGACACTTGAAATCATCAGGGATGTGTGTAGCCATGTTTTCGTGTCTCTAAAAAAACTGGGTTTTGTTTTGTTTGTGTTTGGTTGGGTTTTTGAGTTAGTTTCTCCCACTAGAAATGTTGACTCAGTGAGTTTCTCTTTATAAAGGAGAGAGGGAAGGGGGGGTTTGGAGGTTTAGGTTCTTGAGTAAGGTGAGGTTTGTTGAATGATTCTAATGCCCTTGTAGCTTATCCAAACTTTCACGAGGGTTTTGGTGTTTTTTATTTACTTTATTTTCTTCTTCTTTGATTTATAATCATACGAAGGTAAGAATTTCTTACAATTTATTTACCTTTTCATATAAAATATATTTAGATGGATATTTCTCATTTACAGTAAATATATAAATTCATTTACAATAAACAACATTTTTAAATGCAAGTAATTAAATAAGTTGAGCAAATCAATTTAAAAAATTATTATTATATTGATATACTTGAGAGAGAGAGTGTGTGTGTATTATCTTCAATATAACTAGCATATATAAAATTATATATGTTAATTAATCATGATGATTTTGTGATTGTTTAGCATTATAGTAATGATTAATTTTTAAAGTGATTTTGCTTTAAAATATATTAAAATAATATTTATTTTTATTTTTTTAAATTTATTTTTAATATTAATATATAAAAATAATTTAATTTTTTTTTTAAAAAAAAAAAACAGTTTCTATCGCGAACATGCACTTTTTGTAATTATCTTCCAACTTAGAAAAGGCAAATAATATTTCTGGACATAGAAAGGCAAATTAGGGATTCAGCATGGGGTTAAGTTCTTTTGCAATCTTATGTGGTTTGTCGTTTAGTTATCAGGAAACAAGGTGGAATGGGGATTTTGGGGGCCTGCTTTTAATGAGTTGAGGGCAGTTTAGGAAGGTACATCATTTTTCTCCTTTGTTAAACGGTCCATTGCCTTTTACTAATGGCTGATAATTAAAGAGGAAACAGAAGAAAACGTGTGAGAGATTAAAAATTTATGTCACGGTATAATATATAATTATATCTTATCTTAAAATATTAATCAAATACAATCTAATAATATAGGTTTTAAATTGAAATCTATATTCACATTAAATAAATAAAAAATTAAAAAAATCCATAAAAAAAACTTTTAAAAAAATCAAACAAACTTGAATGAATCTTATAAACTTACGCTTCAAGCGTCGCTTTAGAAGCAAGGTCTTAGCCACAGTATGATGTTACATCGGTCATTTAAACTCAATGAATATTATTCACACATTTCTAGTTTTTTTTATATATATTTACAAATTTATTATGTTGTTCCTAATAATATTTAATAACTATTAAATAATTAAATGTAAAAGATAAAATAATTCTTAAATCAAACGCAAAACTTTTTAAATTCTAATGATAATGATGTAATTTAATTATTTTAAAAGTAAGTCAAAAACTAAAAAAATTTATTGATCAAAGTTTAATGTTTTTTTACTGTTAAATGTAATAAAGTAATTATATTATGCAATAAAAATACTAAAAGATTATTTAACCCTATTCATTCTTGTAATGATTAATGTACTCCATTGAAAAGACTTGTCTCCTCTGAAACAAAGCTAAATAATTTTGTCTGTTAAAGAAAAAATAGTAGTTTTATTGTAAAAAATATATAATAAAACTCTAATTACTTTTAGTTTTTGTTATAATAAAAACTGAGAGGTCAAAAATAAGTTAATTATTGATCTTATGTGAAATGTTTTTTTTAAAACAAAAATTGGTGTGATTTTTTAAAAAAAATTCTGTGTGATGAACTAATCCAACTCATATCATATGACTTGGATGTAACTTAGACCTTGTGATTATTAATATTTAAATCGAGTTTAATAACTATAATTATTATACTAAACTTGTTGAATAATTTGTTAAAATTTAAGGCCTTATTGAATAACTTAACGTTGTTGTCGAATGGATGAACACCATCTTAATCCTTATTGAATTTTCGTTTGTATCTTTGTTCACTTAAAGTTAATTTAGTTTGTTTATAGATAATATAATTACTTCAAATCCAAATTAATAAATAATAAAGCTATTATCCTAATTAGTTTGTTTTGGATTAGCACGTAATAATTTTAAACATGCATATCCTTAGCAAATCAATTAAAATATCTTGAAGTGAGCTTTTAAAACTTATATTTAATCAATTGACTTAATTTAATTAAAATATTATTTTAAAAAGATAAATTTAATAAAAAATAATAAATTAAAAAACTTGAGATAACCTAAGTTGTTTTCAAAAATAATGAAAAATCATATAGAAAGAAAATAAAAAAAATAAAGTCCAATCTCCGATTAAATAAATATTAAAGCATGAGACTTAAAACACATAAGCTTAAAAATAGAAAGAAAAAAAAAAAAGCAAACTCGGACGAATTTCTTAAAGTTGAGTTAATCTTCCAAACTTACAACCTATAAAATCCTAAACCATGATGAAAATATGATAAAGCCCATGGAAACTAGTTCATATTTCTTTGCTTTTAAGGTTAATTGAATTATTTTATTATGTTTAAAAGAGTTAAAATATCTGAAAAGCCCTTAGATACTAGTTTAATTAATTTATTTTTTTGTTTTTAAAGATATTTAAATCATTTTACTGTACTAAAAATATAAAAACTTTATTTCCCTCCCTCAATTCATAAATAACTAACGAGTTATGAAAAAAAGATCATATTACCTTTAAGGGCAAGTTCAATAGTTTTTTTTTTTTGAAGAGCAAAATTATCATTTTTACTATTACAATTCATAATAATATATTTCTTAATATGTAATGAAAAACTTAATAAGTATAGTATTATTTTTTAATCTCATTTTTTTCTGTTGTTTTAATGAAAATACTCATTTTTATCAAAGTTTAAAAATAGCTCAAGATTTTTTACAAGTTCAAGCTCATCATGATATAAACTAATAGGGCGATTATATACAGTTTTGGCATGAATTTTCTTATCAACAATATATATATATATATATATATATATATATATATATATATATATATATATATCTTAGTAATAAGCTGGTTAAAAATGTTTGTGAAAAAGTTTTTCAATGCATTTATGTTGATTACTCAACAAAATATAAAATAAACTTATATATTTTTACAATTAATCTCAAATTTATACAAATATTTATGTTCACAATAGCTTGAGACAAATTTAAATGTATTCAAACTTGGTGAACAAACCATGGACTTCATTTTATTTTTAATCACAAACACATTTGAAAATAAAATAAAATAAATAATACTGCTCAATTTTTGTTGACAAACTTATATGTAAATATCATCATAACCCATCATTAAGACAAAAATAATAATTATTATATAGCCCATTAATTTTCCCCTAAAAAACCAATCATTTGTTATTTCCCCTCCAATTCAATGCACTTGGTAGTACAACCACAAGAATATCAAATTAATGCCATTTCACATGAATATTCAAATAAATAATATACAATTTTCAAACAAAAAATTGCACAAAAATGATCTTTCACCCTTGCTTAACCATCATTATTTTATTTTTCTTTTAATATTGTTAATCACTATAATAAAAAAAATATAATTATTAAACTTTATTAAAAAATTTGCACAAAAATCACTATAACCTAGTTTTTAAATAATTGAACTTTGACTCGGTAAAATTCAAATTATATAGTTGTCAATTCTTGATTAAGTTGATAAACTTGAGTAGAATCTCACCTGATTAATTCTAATTTTGTTTATTCAAAACTAGGTTTATTTCAATTTTTAAAATCAACAAAACAACATTCGTTAACGCGGCCCTATAATCATGGGACAAAAAAAACTAAAACACAAAGAGAGAATGGGAAAGGTAATGGGGGATGTGCTATCTTGTCACAGATGTACAGAAATTAATGGCTTAGATTGATCTGGATAAAGAAATTAAGTGATGGTGGGAAATTGATGATAACAAGTTGAAAAATTGCAGCCGACATGCTTGAAAGAGAAATTACAAGTATTATATTCTTATCTTTTTCATTATTAAAAAAGGACAATCAATAATAATAAAAAAAGAACCAACGTGGTTCATGAGTTTTGTCACCTCTTCATATTGTGGCTAATTTTAAACAATTCCTTCGCCGTTTATATATATATATATATATATTCAAATGTAAAAATATAATAAATCAAATGAAACAGCTCTGGCAAGTCATATATACACATGTACAAATCAGAAGTAAAAAGGAACATAGTCTTATTTATAAAAAAAATACAGGAAAACAACTATCTAGAGAGAAAACCAAAAGTATCACATTGGTTAGATAATGAATCTAGGATCCAGCAGGTGTCAAAGATAACCAACCAAAAAGAATATCAATAAATAAAAAATTTCAACAACTGACGTAATTTACAGTTAAGAGAACCACCAACTATTACTGAAACATACAAGGGTCATTAATAGAAGGCATGTAACCCCAACAACAAAAACAAAATAAACTTAGCCAATTCTTTTTTTTTAATGTTTTTTTTTATTAAAAAATATATTAATATTTTTTTCAACATCAACATATTAAAAAAATTAAAACAATACTAAAAATAATATCAATTTTATACTTTTTAAAGCAAACACGCCCAAAAATAAAAACAAAGTGCACTCTACGCAATGTTCTATGTGAATTCGGTGTGGCATTAGTGTATGGATCCTTCTATGGATACAAAATTAAAGTACTTTGATGTGTGTGAATATAAGAACTAATGAAAATATTAAACTATTTAAAACTCAATACAAAGATACATAGTTTCAAATAACTAAATTTGAGCAATGGTATTGTGATGATTGATAGGATTAATTGAGCTTTTTTTACTCTATATTCTATTAATATTGAAATGCAGATTAATTGTGTGTGAATATCTCTATTTATTACTCTATTCCCATTATGATTAATTGAGTTTTTTCTTACTGTATATTTTATTAATATTGAGATCCTTTAGATTGCTAAAGTTGTCTAGTTGTGTGACATATATTCAATATGGATATGAATAAAAAATTGTTGAATGAAAATAATATTTTCTTAAGTTCTGAATATATAATAAATGGAAAAATAATTAAAAAAATATCAAAACATGAAAACTCAATTTTACCCTTTTATAAATAACCACCTATCATTGACCATGATAAATAAATAAATAAATTAAAAGCTCTCTCTAAGAAGAGCCACCTATGCCCACCAAGATGAGAGCATAAAGTTCCCATAATGTGAGGGTTCCTACAAAACGTGAAGGTTCCTATGAAATCTGAAATTTCTTATAATATTGCAGCACTACCTCGTATGTCAGGAGAGATGAATTTAGTCTTTGGCTAGTGAAAGCTCCTGGATACAAAGAAATAACTGATGATGTAGACGCTAGCATATGATAAACTTTATAAGAGATGCTATTATTTTCTCATCGATGTGGGATTAATACCATTATCATAGCCCTCAAGCGAGAAGCTTGGATAGTTATACATGACTGGAGTTTCCATGAACAACATTAATGATGATGTGTGTTTATATATGCACATGGTAGGTCACCCAAGAGATATTATCCTACTAGAACTATATAATAAGTTTTATCTTTTTAAAAGGTATTTTAAAAAAAAAGATGTTTTTTTATGTTTACGAGTAACTAAGCTTTTCATCTCCTAAACAATATGAGATTGATAGCCTGATTAATAACTAATCATCTAATCAAACTTGATTAAAAAGCTTTCCATGGCACAATTGATCAATAACATCACTGCAAATGAGAATAATCAGGAGACTTAACCTATTGGTTAACAAACCTTTTCTATATATATGCGTAGGGCAATATACAATAGTAATGGTGGAGATTACAACATAAAAGTATGCCTATAATATTTTCTATATATGTACATTCTATAATATGCCCCCTCAAGCTGAGGGTGGAGGATCAACCTCAAACTTGAAACAAAAAATAGTAAATGAAGCAGTAGGAAGTGGTTTAGTAAAGACATTTGCAAGTTGATCATGAGAGGAAATAAAACGAATCTGAATCTCTTTCTTCGCAACTTTATCTCGAAAAAAATGATAATCAACCTCAATATATTTTGTGCTAGCATGAAAAACAGGATTCACAGACAAATAAATGGCACCAAGGTTATCACACCAAATGATAGGAGCAGAAATAGACGGAATCTGAAGATCTGTTAATAAATACTGAAGTTAGATAACCTCAACAGTACTATCGGCTAAGGCTTTGTACTCAGTTTCAGTAGAAGAGCAAGCAATTGTACGTTGCTTACCTAATTTGCATGAAATTGATGTCTAACCAAAGAACACAAGATAACCATCGTAGATTTTCTATCATCAATACTACTTGCCCAATCTGCATCTGTAAAGCCATGTAAAGAAAAGGAAGAACTACGAGTAATATGTAGTCCATATGTTGTCGTACCCTTAAGATAACGCAAGATGCGTTTAACGACAGCCCAATGAGAATTTGTAGGAGCATGCATAAACTAACAGACTCTGTTAACAGCAAAGCAAATATCTGGTCTTGTAAAAGTGAGATTTTGAAGAGCACCCATAATTTGACGAAAGCGTGTAGCATCAGAAAACAAAGGATTTGGTAGTATGGTAGCTTTGGATGTAGAGATAGAAGTATCAACAGGTTTGCAAGATATTATACCAGCCCGAGTAAGGATGTTAAATGTATATTTATGCTGTCAGAGCATAAGACCCATACCAGTATATATTTATACTTTCAGAGCATAAGACCCATACCAGTAGGTTTAACCTCAATACCCAAAAAATAATGAATAGTACCCATGTCGCGAAGCTTAAATTCTGAGCTCAGTAGCTATATGAGATGTTGAAGCAGAAGAGAGTTGCTACCCGTAAGCGAACATGCTGCTATCCAACCCACTAGTCAGCCCCTGCATTGTGCTTGTTTTGCTGCTAAATGTTCAGCCTCCAGTCTGCAGTATATTGGCCCTTATTCTGATGAGTGTAGAGGTTGCTGTTGGGACGCTAGTTGCCATGAGAACAACCTTTGCTACGACTGAAGTTTAAGCTGTGATGGGACATAGCAAGATGAGCAGAGGGTTGTGGTGACTGCGATAGTAGAGATGAAGACAACAGAGAGGGAGTGGCGTCCATGGACTGAAAAGAGTTCTTGTGCAGAAATTTATGGGTAAGAAGGTGGTTGTGAAGATCAGCATACGACAACGGTTCTGCCTTTGTTATAAGACTCGTTACCAAGTCTTTGAACTCACTACGAAGGCCACAAAACACATATAGATTGAAATCTTCAAGGGATATGGGGCGACCAATAACAACTAATTCGTCAATAACGATTTGGCTTGCTGCATGTATATACTTACCGATGAGTCACCTTACCGAAGATATTGGAAGGAATCATGGAGTTGCATGATGCGAGAATTAGATGGAGACGCAAAAGCTTTCTCAAGAGTGTGCCAAACACATTGCGAGGTATGGCAATCTACCACGAGATGCAACACATCCACAAAGAGAGAGAGAGTGAGAGAGAGAGAAGAGAAATACACTCAAAATAAGTTGATCCTGTTGCTTCCAATGAAGAAAAGAAGGGCTGATTTAGAGGAAGAACCATCAGAACTGTCAGAAATATGAGACAGAGGACACGGCACTGAGCCATCAACGAAGTGAAAAACAACCTTGACCAAGGAGATAGGGCTTAATCTGCATTCACCAATAGAGATAATTTGTGTTCATAAGTTTCCACGAAACAACTTAGTGGGTGTTTGATAGAGCAATGATAGTTGGAGTTTGTGTTCCCATAATGTGCAGAGGAACGACAGAAACTTGCGAGAATGAGTCATTGACGTGCTCTGTAAGTGGATGTTGTTGTTGTGGAGGAAGGACACCACCGACAGCAGCTTGTAGATGGCTGGCCGGCTGGGTTGCACCATCGGTGGTGAGGGAGAAGTCGACAGCAACAACAGTAGAATTCATTTAAGAGAGAGAGAGAAGGCAGACTGCAAGAGGGAGAGGGAGAGAAGAGTTCTGACGGCAGAAGACTCTGATACTAAGTTGAGAATAATTAGGAGGCTTAACCTATTGGTTAGTCAACATTTTCTATGTGTGTGTGTGTAGGGCAATATACAATAGTAATGATGAGGATTACAACATACGAGTATACCTATAATATTTCTTATATAGGTATATTCTATAATAACTGCTATTACACTACTTTGTTCCACATGCTTAGAAATGTAATAAATAATATTTCACTACCATGATACCTCTAATGGGATCCCCTTGGCATAACATTGTGCTGTTATTGAGTTTGTATTTTGCTTTAATTATAGTTTTAAAAATATTTAGTTAATCAATATACACTATAATTTTTCTAGAATTTCACTTTAAACCTAATTTTTTAAACCATAATCATAAAAACTATTACAATATCAAATTAACATATGAATGCATCACGTCTGATATATGTAAGCCTCTACCGAGGTCCAAGCAAGGTGATAGTCACTTCATTTATAGAATGCGATGCTTCACTTGTTGATGGATCTCCACTATTGTAACTCTTCTTCTGAATAAACGCAGGTTGCTTAGGAGATGGAAGAGTTGTGTCATTACTCAACATGAAAACAACATTAGACATTGATGGTCGGTCCATCGCAGATTCTTGCACACATAAAAGACCAATTTGGATGCACCTTAAGACTTGATCTTCAGGATACGAGTCGCCCATCAATGTATCCACTAGTTCCAGGGCCCTGCCTTCTCTCCATAGATCCCAAACCTAAAGAAATTCCACATCAATATGCTATGTTAGAGTTGAAATTTTAAAGTCGGCAATACACACACACACACACACACACACATATAGATATGTGTGTGTGTGTGTGTGTGAGAGAGAGAGAGAGAGAGGGGAGAGAGATCTTACTACTTACATATCCAACCAAGCTCGAAAAGTTACTTTCATCATAAAAATTGCTGTTTTTTCTCCCAGTGATGACCTCTAATAGCAAAACCCCGAAACTATATACATCGGATTTTACTGAAAATAGGCCTTGCATTGCATATTCTGGTGACATATAACCACTGCAATAACATAGGAAAAGAAGAGCTTAATAGAGTCAGCTATTCAGTGAAAAAAAAATTATGATGAGATTTTAAAAATAATTTTATATTATTTTCTAATACGTCTGAAACTTTCATAAGTTTTAAATTTTATTAATTTAATTAGATAAAATAATTAAAATTCTGATATTATATAAAAAAAACTATTTTATGTCAAAAACTTAAATTATTCAATAAAATTTTAAAAATAATCTTATATTACACTCCAATATAACTCATTAAATAAGGATAAACTTACTACGTTCCAACAACACGGTTTGTGTTGGCTTCAATTTGGTCTACTCCAAATATTCTAGCCATGCCGAAATCTGAAATTTTTGGGTTCATTGAGGCATCTAGTAGAACATTGCTTGCCTTAAGATCTCTGTGGATGATTCGTAATCTGGAGTCCTCATGAAGATACAAAATTCCTCGAGCAATCCCACAAATAATGTTGTGGCGAGTAGACCAATCTAACTGTGACCTTCTTGGTTCATCTGTACCCAAAGAAGCATTAATCTCATCAAATCAATGCAGACTTGTATTCATTTTTCAAGTTTTATAGAATGAGAAAAACTGAAAAATGCACATTATAGGGACAATTTGACAGAATGATGACATACTGAAAATAAAAGAGTCCAAACTTTTATTTGGCAAGTATTCATAGATCAACATCTTCTCTCTTCCTTGGATGCAACAACCTAATATCCTTACAAGATTCCTGTGCTGAAGTTTTGCAATGAGCTCGACCTCATTTCTGAACTCATTAATCCCTTGTCCAGAATACTTTGCTAGTCTTTTGACCGCAATTTCCTTTCCATCATGCAGCAGACCCTGAAAATCGCAATCCAAATTCATCACTCTCGTAGTTCAACATGTAAACTGAAGTGATGCTATGTGTTTAAGGGACTTTAAGGCAGGCTAGGCTACCTTATACACTGAGCCAAAACCACCCTCTCCAAGCTTGTTGGCATCTGAGAAATTATTTGTTGCCGCAGCTATGACACTAAGATCAAAAAGTTGTAAATCTGAACTTGTTGTACCTTCCACAAATTCCTTAATTGGCAAGTCTCTCCAGCTATTTGACCTTGAAGTTAATGATATCGGAAATTCGTTTCTTCTTTTCCTGTCCCTGGCTGTCATCAACATGCAAACTTATTTCTAGCTGGTAAAACTTATAACTCAAGGTATATTTTTTTGAGCTCAAGACTATGAGAAATATTGAAACTCTAGCTCAGCATCACATCGTATTTTTACTGACTCAACACCCTGAGTTTTTAATAATGTTACGAAAAATATATTGCTCAGGAGCAACATTTGAAGGGAATTTGCTTACCTTTTCTCCTTTTCTTTACAAACCAACACACAAGGAAGATGATCAGAAACAATGTCACACCAACAGACACTATCAGGATTGCTTGTATTCCTTTATTGGCAAAAGGTCCTGACTTTTCATATTTAGCTGAAATTGAAAATATAAGAAATGTTTAGTGATATGAGTTGAAAATTAAATCTTTCAAGTTGTTAAATTAGGAATTATTCAGTACTGTGAATTTATATTTAATTACTCTCTATTCTATTTTTTTTATATATAATCGAATACCATATAGATGTGAGAAAAAAACAAAGAGTAAACTACAGTATTGAATAATTTTCATCACCTAATTTGCTTGCCCCAAAAACTTTATTAACTATGACTTGTTGTTTCTATCTCCTTCGTAGGATCATACGAGCTTGAGACTCAAGTAAACTAAATTTAATTGAGTAAACTAGTAAATAATAATATGATCACTTAACCAAAACAATCACTTTCGAGTTCATTGAGTTGATGAAATTGAACTGAATAATCAATGGATTTCGTGTCAACACATTTATTGGCCTACCCTTGTCAAACATTCTGTTCATAAAATTACGTCCTGATTAGTAAAAAAAAAAAAAACATTGCTCTGGAAGCTATCTTTCATATAATTGGAGAAACATTTGAAATCTATGCCATCAATCCTAGTTTACTTGTGCACTTAAGCTTAATGGAATCATATAGAGACCTGATCTTAATCATTTTTACAATTAGTCAATCACTTCTAATAAATTATAAGAAAACTGATTACTTGTGATTTATCGGGCCTATAAGATTTCTTCAAGAATCAAAACTTGTGCATGGCATAGCAAGTAAACAAAGGCAAAGTAAACAAGTTAGTAGTAGAATTGGACATGTACCTAATTCAGCTCTATCCACACGGATGTAAATCTCTTGCCCCACATCTGAAAACGTTCTTGTATCAACCAGATCACCATACCATCTCAAGCATCCAAGTCCTCTTTCGTCAGCACTAGCATAAGCTGTACAAGAACAATTCCTCAAGCACTCTCGCGCACATTCTTTCAATCTCAAACTCATGTTCGCACTCGCCATTGATGTATCCGGCACCTTCACTCGAGCCAGCTTGACGAACCCTTCTCCGCCGTGACAAGTGGACACGTTAGGTTTCCTGACACAACCTCTTGACCCGTCTCTCAGGTACCATTCTTGGGGTGACTTGGGTTCGAATCCGGGTAGACATTTGCACATGAAAGTATTTGTTTGATATGGGTCACAGTTACTATTTGGACCACATTGGCCATAGGTGTCACATGGTTCTTTTGGGGCGGACCAAATTCCGATCCATTGTTGATCACGATCGTTCCACGACAGCCGCTGCACTACTCCTGATTCGTTCACCACCATTCTTGAAATGATGGAGGGATTATTCATAGTATAGAATATAGATACCTCATCAACGCTGTTAACGAAAGTAACATTGAAGATGTAGGTAGGGGTCATTTCGGATACTCCGCTCCATCTTAGTCCAGTCCATGGTCCGCCACGCCACCATCGGGTTTGACCCTTGTATAGGAACAACTGGGGAAACCCGCTTGGATCAATACCATAGAGAATGGTTCCGGTTCCCGGGTCATCTTTGGACTTCCAAGATGACAGAGACCGGTTCAAACCGATTTTCAGGTCCAGCCCAAGCTTCATACCAGGAAGCAGAGTATCTGTACCATGATCAAAACTCTGCCACAAGACCCCTTTGCTATCCTGTTGAACCAAGACCAAGTTTCCTGAATCCAGGAGCTGAGCCGTGCAATTTGTCATTGATATTGAGGCTGGAACATTTGTAGACCAAACAGGAACACTACTTCGGTTATTTTCATAAATTACAAGGTTACCTTGTTTGTTGATAGCTAGGACTCCGGAGGTACCATTGATAGGATTATCTCTATTTGCCACCCATACAACAGTTCGTTCTGAAACCTTACGGTACCAAATTCCCACATAACGACGAGTAGAATCGATGCCTGTGCTGAAGAACCCGAGTTCATAGCTTTGTCCACTAGAGACCAGAACATCTCCATCTTTGATTGATTGGTTTGGAGCTATGATGTCAATAGATAAGCAAGAAGGAAAAACAAGGAAGAGAAACAATGTACTTAAAAACCTTTCTACAGGATTCATAATTTGTTTCTATGATTGTGTGTTGGTGAGGTGAGTAGATGACTTGGTAGTGCAGTTGGGGTTTTAATGAGTGGAGCCAAAAAGCCACCTACTGCATAGAATTTTTTTCGGCCGATTATCAGGGCTGCACAGTGGAGCTAGCCATGTATTAAATGATCACTTGAATTGAAAGGCCATAGGCCCATAAGTGTATAGTTTCTGGTGAGAATTTTTTGGTCCCAAGTTTGCACACCTCTTTTGAGCTGATTGCGGATTAAAAGAAATATCTTGTCAAGTTTTAGTTCGTTAAATCACGAGTGATCGAGATACACACAACGTAAAATATTTTATAAAACATTAATGAAATTCGATAGAAAAAAAAAGATGCAATTTAATGAGAAAATTTAAAATAATCCTAAATAAAATAAACAATAATTAAAAAAACAAAATTCAAATTTTAAATAATAAAAAAATCATAAAAAGTAAAATAAAAAAACATATATAAAATCAAATAAACCTGGATAAACATCAAATTTTTAGTTACTTCCATTTCAACATGCTCATGTTATTACCAAAAAAAAAACTTTATTTTAGATTAAATGAAACTAGTATTTTCAATGGTTATGTTTTAAAATAACATTTAAGAATTCTCATGTCGAACTTCCTACCAACCAAGTGATATTATATTTTGAAAGGGGAGCATGAGAATTTATCATTTCATAAGAGATATATATTAAGTTAGAATTTCTTAGTAAGAACTGCACGAAGGCTAGTTGGCTAATAGAAAAGGTAGCATAATTTCCTGGTATCTTGCTTATCAAGAGTGAGCCTATTGCTATGATTTTCTCTTTGTTTTTCTTTTATTTATTTCTCCTTTTCTATTTTTTAAAGGGGTAATAAACATGGTTGTATGACCCACGGTCCGAAAATTGAAGAACCTAGAGCTGGACTACTTCGAGTTAAAAAAAACTTGGTTAATTGATTAAACACTTGAATTAATCTATTAACACGGGCGACTCAAACTTTACCCGGTAAAAAATCTGACCATAATCCCATTAACTGTTTTTTTAAAAAAAAAATAGAGTTGAACAAGTTAATCTTGCCTCAAATCAATCTTACAACCATGGTTAGAACTTAAAAGTGAAGGCAAGATCGTGATATTTTACACGAAAATAATTTAATCAGGTCCCGCTACTTATAAATTTTATAAATTTAGAAAATGTTACTGATTCTTGAAAAAATATTTGATGGGAGACAATCTTGACACATATAGCACCTATGTTGGCTCTATACATTCCCTAATAGTTTTCAATTTCCTGCTATAACCGTCTCAAATATGTATGACTAGATTTCCCGGAATACGAACACACTATAAATAATAAATTTAATTTTTTAAAAAAGTTTCAAAGATCTCGTTAAATAAATATAGAGTTATTTAGGTTTTATACGAATATTACTTGAAGATCAAATATTCTTTTTGGTTTTGAATAATTTTCTTAAGGCTGTGTTATTGCAAACCATAAGTTATCCAATTGTCCGGCTTCTAACATTAATCAATACGAACCATCAATGAGAAATCTTTTAAACCCTTTTAGGAGAGAGAGATTGTTATACCTTTGAGTGCTAATTTTTTTTTTTTGTGTTTCAGGTGTTTCTGTACTCCACTCTACTCATAAAAAATAAAAAGCATAACTTTCTATTTATATGAAAACCTCAAAACCCTATAAATAACAGAATATAATTTTGTCCCTTAAATAATATCACATATATTATTTTAGATTAGTTTTAGAAATTTATTCAATCAAGTCCTTACTTGATTGTTTATAGGTCTAGAATTGTAATCTCCTATATTAATTACATTCTAGTCCTCAATCTTTAAAATTTATTTACAATTAAGTCACATTTGATTAATCATTCTATTTTAATTTTTTACCAATGCTTTTTATGTGTGTGACCTATTAGATCCCCTAATAAGTTGGCCAAAATATAAATAATAATCCTAAATAAAACAAGATTAATTAAATTAAACAATTTAATTTATTACCAATTTAAAGATTGATTGACTTATATTTGAAGATCAAGTACAATATTTAACAACTTATCATGATTCATCAAAAGTTAAAAAAAAGTTATAAGTGGTTTGACTTAACCTTTCAGTGACTAGTTTCTTAGTGTAATTATTATTAATTTATCATGAATGTTTCGATTTAGACATTATAGAATGAAGTATTCAACTTTGTTAAATCATGTTAATTCTCAATATTATAGTCATTAATTCTTTGAGTAAGATTTTGAAACTCTTTTTCAAAACTCATTCCATCTTTGTCAAGGGTTTCACAATCAATACTATTTGAGAACATATGTAATATTTTCTCTAATTCACCTAGAGTGATGAATCCTCTTTTTATTACTTAAATACCTTCATATAGTTTATGTCATACCCAATATTTGCCTGTTTATTATCCTTGATTAGGATAACGTGTGGTTAGGATTAAAATATAAAACTCTCTATATAAGATAAATTAGTGATCTCAAGCTTAAAGATTACTTACATAACTATCACGTGAACCTTTCAATAGACATAAGTGATCTCCCCATATAAAATTCTCTTGCAAGTCAGTTCAGTGTACATGTTATATGACAAGCATCTATATATTAGCTATAAACATCTCTCATACCTTAGTTTATGAGAGCAACTGCTTCCTTTCATAAAGAAAAAAAACATAATATGCATCGATCTCAACAACTCTAATTAATGTCAAGTCTTAATAGAACATTGACTAAGACATTTAGGAATAATGCTTTAATGCAATAGATTTATCATAATTATAATAACTTTATAATTTTTCATGCATTCATTTTGTACTTACTATCTAATCTCCTTACCTTATCTTATCCCTCCATGGAAAATGAATGTTTTTGGTCTTCATGCAGGTTCTTGCGCAAGAATATATTAAGATTGGTAGGATTATTGACCTAGTATTGCAAATAGATCTTGTCTAAACCTTTTATAACTACTTTGTAAATATATTATTTTAAAAAATTGAATTTTTCATTAATATATATAACAATCACGTTGTTTTTTTTTTTTATATGTTTGTACTTTGTAGGAATTTGAGCGAAATAAAAGATATTTAAAATCTCATAGCCTTGATAAAATTGAATTGTTGAATGAGTAGTGTCGCACGTCAAAAAATCCGCGCGGCATCGGCTTGGCGATTTTTCATTTCTTGCTTGATTTGATTCGATTGGTTCGTTGGGAGTCGCCACCTAGTATTTAATTGAAGGCTACTAGGAAACCCGGGTACTGGTCTTATCAGAGATTCGCGGGTAAAGGACTGGTTGTGGTTAGGGAAGGTATTAACACCCCTAACGCACCCTACCTGAGGTAAGCTGCTTTGTGGCTTTGATGTGCTAAAGAAGTTTTTAAAAATTCTGTTCTTTCATCGAATTTTAGAAATACAACTTACATGTAAGTTCATAATTCTTTATCCGTGATCAAATCAAAATATTAAATTCTTCTTTATTCTTACAATTTTATCATACAAAAAAAACATTCATAAACAAAATACAAACAAACACATACACTTTCACTGTATTTTTTTTCTTTTCTCTTTCTTTTCCTTTTTTCTTCCATGTTTACAAAATACAAATTACAAAAAAACTCAAAACTAAACGAATATTACATTAAACAAAAATTACAAAACAGCCATTCAAAAAATTCCATAGCAGTGCTGGGACCAGTTCTGTGAAGCCAAAGGACAGCAGGAACAGTGGCGGCGCGTCTTCCCACGCGCCACCGCGAAAACGCAGGCAGCAGGGGAGATCCGAAACGGCTTCCTCCTCCTCTTCCTTTCCGCACCGGCGGCGGCGCCGTGACCTGTAAAACAACAAAGACGCAACAACACAGTCGATCCTAATTTGGTTTCTGTTTTGCAGATCTGCTTCTCCTTTCTCCTTATTCGGATCTGCTTCACTGCGGATCAACTGTTATGGGTTTCATCTTCTTCTCCTCTGCTGCGGGTGGATCTGTGGACGGCGCTGCTGGCTGACGATGTGGACAGCGCTGCGGAAAGAAGGACTGCTGTTGGCCGGAGAAGGAGACCGTGGGTCTGAGGCGATGGGGAACGGCCCTGCCCGTTCTTTGGTCGGTGGAGATGAGGTTGTCCTGTGGTGCTGCTTGTGGTCGATTGATGGAGAGAGAGAGCTGGTCTGTTGGCTGTGGGCAGAAGCTGCCGCTGCTGGAGGTCGGCTGCAGGAGAGAAGACTGGGTCGGTCGAGAGAGGAGAAAGGAGCGGCGGACCGATCTGGGTCCGTGGGGGTGTTGCTCGGCTGCTGCTGTAGTGGAAGGAAACGGCTGTGATGGAGAGTGAGCGGCAGCGGCTGGAAGAGAGGAGAGGCTGTCCGGTTGAGGTAAGGTGAGGTTAGGGCTGGGGGCCGGCTGAGAGACTGATTAGTGAGGGAAGATCTGCTGCTGGCTTTGTGTTGATGAGAGGGAGAGGGGACAGTGTTTTGGGGGCTGCTGGAGACGATGGGGCAGGTTGAGGGAGAAGAGAAAAAAAATAAATAACAGGGGGGTCGCTCTAAGGCTGGCGGCCAGAAATGAAGAAGAGGGAGGGGGCTGGCGGCTGCTGCCTAGGGTGCAGGAGAGGAAAAAAATGTTCAGCCTTAGGGTTTTTTTTGTTGCCTTCTTTAATTGCAAAATTGCCCCCCCTCCTTTTGAAAATTTAGTGTAGCATGGTATTTATAGGAAAAGTTTTGCTAGGTTTTCAAACTAGTCCCTCCACTTTTCCTTTCCTTCTCTTTTCCTCTTTTTTTGTAAATTTTGATTTTTCTTATTTTTTTGTATTTTTGAAAGCGAGCAATATCAACATCAACTCAACAAGAAAAATCAGTGGTCATAAAATTTACGCGTTAAAAGTTGAACGCGTTCCAAATACCTTTGAAAATTTAAATTCTTTTGAGATGACGTTGAAAATGCTAAAAACGATGCAAATATATCAAAAATGTATTTTTTGGATTTTCAATGTTTTTTCACTATTTTTTTGGATTTTTTCTGGAAATTTACCGAAAACATGGGTCAAAAATTGGGTAGCAACAAGTAGATTTGTGAAGAAAGTAGCATTCTTTAATGAAGAGGATTTAAATTGAGAGACTATTGAGACATTTTTATCTACATTATCAGTTAATTAAAGAATAACTACACTACTTGGTTCCACATGCTTAGAAATATAATAAATAATATTTCACTACCATGATACTTCTACTAGGATCCACTTGGTATAATAGTATGGTGTGATTGAAACTGTATTTTATTTTTATTAAAGTTTTACAAATATTTAGTTAATTAATATACATTATAATTAATTTTTCTTAAATTCTACTTTAAACTTAATATTTTAAACTATAATCATAAAAATTATTACAGTATCAAACATTAATTAACATATGAATGCAGTACGTCTGATATATGTAAGCCTCTACCGAGGTCTAAGCATGGTGATAGTCACTTCATTTATAGAATGCGATCCTTCACTAGTTGATGGATCTCCACTATTGTAACTCTTCTTCTGAATAAACGCAGGTTGCTTAGGAGATGGAAGAGTTGTGTCATTACTCAACATGAAAACAACATTAGACATTGATGGTCGGTCCATCGCAGATTCTTGCACACATAAAAGACCAATTTGGATGCACCTTAAGACTTGATCTTCAGGATACGAGTCGCCCATCAATGTATCCACTAGTTCCAGGGCCCTGCCTTCACTCCATAGATCCCAGACCTAAAGAAATTCCACATCAATATGCTATGTTGGAGTTGAAATTTTAAAATCGGCAATATATGTATATGTGATCTTACTACTTACATATCCAACCAAGTTCGAAGAGTTACTTTCATCATAAAAATTGATGTTTTTTCTCCCAGTGATGACCTCTAAAAGCAAAACCCCGAAACTATATACATCGGATTTTACTGAAAATAGGCCTTGCATTGCATATTCTGGTGACATATAACCACTGCAATAACATAGGAAAAGAAGAGCTTAATAGAGTCAGCTATTCAGAAAAAAAAATATATGGGGAGATTTTATAAATAATTTTTTATTATTTTCTGACTTAGTTTGAAATTTGTATAAGTTTTTAATTTTATTATTTAATTATATAAAATAATTAAAATTATGATATTATGTAAAAAAAAACTATTTTATCTCAAAAACTTATATTATTCAATAAAATTTTAAAAATAATCTTACATTACTCTCCAATATAACTCATTAAATAAGGATAAACTTACTACGTTCCAACAACACGGTTTGTGTTGGCTTCAATTTGGTCTACTCCAAATATTCTAGCCATGCCGAAATCTGAAATTTTTGGGTTCATTGAGGCATCTAGTAGAACATTGCTTGCCTTAAGATCTCTGTGGATGATTCGTAATCTGGAGTCCTCATGAAGATACAAAATTCCTCGAGCAATCCCACAAATAATGTTGTGGCGAGCAGACCAATCTAACTGTGACCTTCTTGGTTCATCTGTACCCAAAGAAGCATAAATCTCATCAAATCAATGCAGACTTGTATTCATTTTTCAAGTTTTATAGAATGAGAAAAACTGAAAAATCCACGATATAGGGACAATTTGACAGAATGATGACATACTGAAAATAAAAGAGTCCAAACTTTTATTTGGCAAGTATTCATAGATCAACATCTTCTCTCTTCCTTGGATGCAACAACCTAATATCCTTACAAGATTCCTGTGCTGAAGTTTTGCAATGAGCTCGACCTCATTTCTGAACTCATTATTCCCTTGTCCAGAATACTTCGCTAGTCTTTTGACAGCAATTTCCTTTCCATCATGCAGCAGACCCTGAAAATCGCAATCCAAATTCATCACTCTCGTAGTTCAACATGTAAACTGAAGTGATGCTATGTGTTTAAGGGACTTTAAGGCAGGCTAGGCTACCTTATACACTGAGCCAAAACCACCCTCTCCAAGCTTGTTGGCATCTGAGAAATTATTTGTTGCGGCAGCCATGACACTAAGATCAAAAAGTGGTAAATCTGAACTTGTTGTACCTTCCTCAAATTCCGTAATTGGTAAGTCTCTCCAGCTATTTGACCTTGAAGTTAATGATATCGGAAATTCGTTTCTTCTTTTCCTGTCCCTGGCTGTCATCAACATGCAAACTTATTTCTAGCTGGTAAAACTTATAACTCAAGGTATATTTTTTTGAGCTCATGACTATCAGAAATATTGAAACTCTAGCTCAGCATCACATCGCATTTTTACTGACTCAACAGCCTGAGTTTAATAATGTTACGAAAAATATATTGCTCAGGAGCAACATTAATTTGAAGGGAATTTGCTTACCTTTTCTCCTTTTCTTTACAAACCAACACACAAGGAAGATGATCAGAAACAATGTCACATCAACAGACACTATCAGGATTGCTTGTATTCCTTTATTGGCAACAGGTCCTGACTTTTCATATTTAGCTGAAATTGAAAATATAAGAAATGTTTAGTGATATGAGTTGAAAATTAAATCTTTCAAGTTGTTAAATTAGGAATTATTCAGTACTGTAAATTTATTTTTAATTACTCTCTATTCTAAATTTTTTTATAATTGAATTCCATATAAATGTGAGAAAAAAAAAAAACAAAGAGTAAACTACAAGTATTGAATAATTTTCATCATCTAATTTGCTTGCCCCAAAAACTTTATTAACTATGATTTGTTGTTTCTATCTCCTTCGTAGGATCATACGAGCTTGAGACTCAAGTAGGCTAAATTTAATTTTTAAGTTTGTCTGAGTAGATGAGACTGGACGATATTATACAAGACAAGAATGTTTTATAACATAAAGCAAGAAAAATATATGGCTAAATTATAAAATACGCCATCGATATACCAATTGTTAAAGAGAGAAGTACTATTGTAATTACAATAATATTATAAAGAGAGAAGAGGAATGGTGCCAAGGAATCTGGAAAGGGTGTGGAAATCAGAAAATATCGCTAAATTATAAATCACCCCCTAACTCTAGTTGAAAAAAAACAAATACAATTGAACTTATTTAAAAAAAAAAAAAACATTTTGCTCTAAACAATTTAATTTTTTGAATGTGCACTTTTTGTTAGGATTTTGTTGAGAAATTGAGGAAAAACTTAGGAAAATATGTTGAGAAATTGAGAAAGAGAGGAACCGAGAGGTTTTTAAGAGCTTTTCCGTCGAATCTTCTTAAAAAAGTACTATTAGAAAGGACAAATTCAAAAAAATCATACTATTTAGAGGTTAAAATCAATATTTTTTTTAATTCAGGGGTATTGATTTTTACTCTCAAGTTTTGAAGGGCATTTTATGATTTAGTCAACACTAGTTTTTGGTGCTTGCGATATGCCGCAAGTCTGTATTACTTTTCTAGTAAAATATTTAAGCATTATAATTGCATTTTAATCTCAACCAACTAAATAAGTTGATTTTATTTGAATTATATTGAAAAAAAAAGCAACGACAACAAATAAGAAAATATAGATATATATAAAAAACCCGATCAATGAGAAAAAAAAAACAATACACTATCAACTTGGATTGAAAATTAAAATTAAAAAGAACAAAATCTTTATAAAAAAGTTAAGAAAAAAAAAAACATAAGCATAAGTATCAAAATTGAAATCACCAATGCATAATAAAATAAACTTGAACATGTTGAATTTTTCAATGTAGTTTTTCACAAAAAAAATTGTAAATATAAATCGAAAAACTTATACACACATTTGATTAAATAAAACACTAACTATTGTGTAAATAAATTAAAAAAAACTAATCAACAATAAATAAAAACATAATTGGAAAAACTAAGATATCAAAGTAAATAAAAGATATTTAATCTTGCAACACGGATCATTTACTTGGTTGTGTCTCATAAGTTTGTTTATGAAAATAAATTTGTAATAGAGATTGACACACACATAGAATTTATTGAATAAAATAAAAGTAAAATAAAAATATTATGAAAGGTTGCACATATTAAAAATATAATTATAAAAAAATATTTAATCTATATAAAATATATAAAAAAATCACAAATGAATCATACTAACCTCTGAATAAACTAAACACACCCAATATAATTAAAAACAATAATCACTATTTAAGAAAGGCTAAAAAATCCAAAAACAAATCATAAAGAAAGGGGTATTAATTAAAAGTTAAAAATTATAAAAATTATTTAAAAAACACATATAAAAAAGCCATCAATATATAAAAAAATAAAGATATGAGGCAAGGCTCTGCTAGGTCTGGTAAGCCAAGCTTAGCATATGGCCTAATCAAGAAAAAGTCTGCAAGCAAGCCTATAATTTTTTTATTTAGTTGTCTACCCTTCTTTTTTTGAAAAAAATAGAAGATACGTCGTATGTAAATCCTAAAATCTAGTCACTGGTGTGGCAAGAAAAATGAGGTTATTTGTTTTTTTGACCAAAAACATCTACAAAACACCACAAGAACCTTGTTAAACCAGTTCATAGTCTTTAAAAAAACCAAAAAATGGTCCAAAACATGAAAATCAACTTGAAACAAAAAATCTTTCGGAGTTTATATATGTTTTTAGGTGTTTTTAAGGTAAAAGAACATCTAATAGTAACCGTTATCATTATATGAAATTATTTGACACAAAAATCGATTATTTTAGTGGTCTAAATGTTTCCGAACACCAATTTTTTCTCTCTAAACTAGAATCTAGCAACCCTCTCTCTCCTTCAAAACAAAAGGTTTGGCACCAAAATGTATTTTTAAAAACTTATAGGGGCCAATTAACAAATAGTTTAAAAAGACAAGGAACACAAATGAACTTTTTAAATCAATTGCAGATCTACCATCTATTTTACTTGATTTTTTCATTTTAGCCATTTATTTTTTAATTCAACCCTCACCCAAAAATAAAACATGCAGTTAGACTATAAATATTTGAGTTAAAAAAAAAACTCAATTGTGCAAAAACAATAGTTTAAGGATCAAAGTAAATTTTTTTAAAAAATACACCATTGTAGTCCATAATGTATATAAGATGAAGAATTGTAATCTGATGAACAGTGAAAAGGCCATGTATTTGAAAATTATACTTAATACTTAACTAGTGATGCTTTATGGCCATGTCACAAAATTATGATAAACATGGTCGCCGATGCAGTGGATGGATTTTGAAGACAAGTGCAATTTGTGGGAAACTAGCCACTTGACTTGCTTTGCCATGGTCAGATTATATTTTTTGATGAAAAAACACGAATATATAGACATTTTAAACATATTTTTGATATAAAAGATTTTTAATTGTAAATTAAAAAGCGTATACATGTATTTAATTAAATAAATTAAGAATTATTTGTGCTAATAAATACAAAAAATAAATCATCAACAAAAACTAAAAACTGAACTAGAAAATTAAAAGATGGAAGTAAATAAAGATACATGATCTTATATTATAGTCCATCAATTTAATTATATTTAATAATTTTTTATTTTATCAAATAATAATAAAAACAAATATGCACTTAAAAATGATGAATACTATCTAAGAAAAAAAAAATGCTTTCAAGGGTTACACAATAAAATACTACTAATATTGAAAAAATATTATAATTTTATTTGAAAACCGAGCAAAAAATCAAATAACATTTAATCAAAGATTAAATTGAAAACTTGAAATATAAATGTAATTTAAGATATTTGATCTTGAAATATAAATTATGGATCTTGTTGCTTCAATAAAATTATTTTTTTAAATTAATTTTTATTTAGTCAAATAATAATAATAATGGACACGCACATAAAAATAATTAAATAAAATCAAAGAATGTTTTTTTATAGGGTTGCACAAAAAGAACGCCCCGTAATGTAAAAAAAATATTATAATTTTATTTGAAAACCAAATAAAAATTAAATAATATTTTATTACAAAAGATCACAAATATTTATTTAATTTATTTATTTTAATTAATCTTAAATCAAACCTAATGGTCAGGCATCCCACACACATATATTGGATTAATCTGTTTTAATTGATTTATATTTAAATAAAAAGAAACGAAATCTAAAAAAACGCACGCACAGGCCTGCATGGCCACGGCTGTGCTCTTGCCTATTTCTTTTTTGTTGGTAATTTTTTTATAAGACAAACCACGTGAGTTTCCAACCAATAAATAGGTAGTTAAAAAATTAGATTGGTGTTTTTTTTACTCAAAAATATAATTTTCAATATTTTCACTTAAAAAAACTTAATAAATATCTCTATGATATCAATGAACCAAATAATCCATTAAAAACACCGAAAATTTGTCTAAAAATATAAAATTAAATTGAAAGAAAAAAATATATCGCAACCCCAATCTACTTTATAAGTAAGATAAAGAAAAAAATACTCGTAAATAAATTCTGTGCTGATTTAAATTTCGCGTCAACACATTTATTGACCTACCCTTGTCAAACATTATATTAAAAAAATTCCGTGCTGATTTATATAAAAAAAAACATTGCTCATACAATTAGTCAATTACTAATTCTAATAAATTATAAGAAAACTGATTGCTTGTGATTTATCAGGTCTCTGAGATTTCTTCAAGAAACAAAACTTGTGCATGGCATAGCAAGTGAACAAAGGCAAAGTAAACAAGTTAGTAGTAGAATTGGACATGTACCTAATTCAGCTCTATCCACACGGATGTAAATCTCTTGCCCCCCATCTGAAAACGTTCTTGTATCCACCAGATCACCATACCATCTCAAGCATCCAAGTCCTCTCTCGTCAGCACTAGCATAAGCTGTACAAGAACAATTCCTCAAGCACTCTTGCTCACATTCTTTCAATCTCGAACTCATGTTCGCACTCGCCATTGATGTATCCGGCACCTTCACTCGAGCCAACTTGACGAAACCTTCTCCGCCGTGACACGTGGACACGTTAGGTTTCCTGACACAGCCTCCTGACCCGTCTCTTTGGTACCATTCTTGGGGTGAATTGGGTTCGAATCCGGGTAGACATTTGCACATGAAATTATTTGTTTGATATGGGTCACAGTTACTATTTGGACCACATTGGCCATAGGTGTCACATGGTTCTTTTGGGGCGGACCAAATTCCGATCCATTGTTGATCACGATCGTTCCACGACAGCCGCTGCACTACTCCTGATTCGTTCACCGCCATTCTTGAAATGGCGGAGGGATTATTCATAGTATAGAATATAGATATCTCATCAACGCTGTTAACGAAAGTAACATTGAGGATGTAGGTAGGGATCATTCCAGGTACTCCGCTCCATCTTAGTCCAGTCCACGGTCCGCCACGCCACCATCGGGTTTGACCCTTGTATAGGAACAACTGAGGAAACCCACTTGGATCAATAACATAGAGAATGGTTCCGGTTCCCGGGTCATCTTTGGACTTCCAAGATGACAGAGACCGGTTCAAACCGATTTTCAGGTCCAGCCCAAGCTTCATACCAGGAAGCAGAGTATCTGTACCATGATCAAAACTCTGCCACAAGACCCCTTTGCTATCCTGTTGTACCAAGACCAAGTTTCCTGAATCCAGGAGATGAGCCGTGCTATTTGTCATTGATATTGAGGCTGGAACATTTGTAGACCAAACAGGAACACTACTTCGGTTATTTTCATAAATTACAAGGTTACCTTGTTTGTTGATAGCTAGGACTCCGGAGGTACCATTGATAGGATTATCTCTATTTGCCACCCATACAACAGTTCGTTCTGAAACCTTACGGTACCAAATTCCCACATAACGACGAGTAGAATCGATGCCTGAGCAAAAGAACCCGAGTTCATAGGTTTGTCCGCTAGAGACCAGAACATCTCCATCTTTGATTGATTGGTTTGGAGCTATGATGTCAATAGATAAGCAAGAAGGAAAAACAAAGAAGAGAAACAATGCACTCAAAAACCTTTCTATAGGATTCATAATTTGTTTCAATGATTGTGTGTTGGTGAGGTGAGTAGATGACTTGGTAGTGCAGTTGGGGTTTTAATGAGTGGAGCCAGCCATGTATTAAATGACCACTTGAAAGGCCATAAGTGTTTAGTTTCTGGTGAGATTTTTTTTAGTCGCAAGTTTGCGCAACTCTTGTCATGAGCTGATTAAAAGAAATATCTTGTCAATTTTTAGATCGTTAAATCACGAGTGAGATGAAAATGTTATTGACTCTTGAAAAAAAAAAGTTTCCCGCGGGAACATTACCGACGGAATAAATCCGTCTGCAATTTCAACGGTAATTACCGATAGCCTATCCATCGGTAATTATGGCATCGGTAGTAATTGTTTGCCAACCCTCTGTGAAATACCGACAGATATTATTCGTCGGTAAATCCGTCTGTATGTAATCACCGACAGAAAATATCCGTCGGTAATTATGGCATGGCTGGTAATTTTTGGCAACTCTCTGTGTAATACCGACGGATAATATCCGTCGGTATATCCGTCGGTATGTATTTAAAATATATAAAAAAATAATTTATTAATAGTAAAAAACCTTAATAAACAAATAAAATTGGATTAAACATTAAAAATATAAAAGTAATGTTAAATAATATTCATTACAAATTTAATGTGTTTAAAAAACAAAATTAAACTAGAATAGTGGCGGAGCTGGAGGAGGAGGAGGAGGAGGAAGAGGCTGGTTGTTCCCGGGACCATACGACCAAAAAGGAGCTGCACAAGTATCGTCACCCATCTTTGATCTCATCTCCATGACTATTTGACGGAGCTCATCATAATTCATCGAGAGTTGTTGATATTGTTGTTTTAACACAATGAACTCCTCATACTAGGTGTTCGATACTGATGGAGAGCTTCCAACGGTTGAGACACTACGAGCCGAACGCAAGTTTTCAGCCGTAGTGTTGAAGAGCCTGTAGACTTGATTTTTATCGGGTCCACCAGACGATCCCACCTCCATCCATAAATCTGGATCGAAATCTGGATGGGTCGACGGATTGTCCCCATATCTCTCCCTCAACCGGCTATTATAAGTCTCCTGAAAATTCCGTCAGTAAAAAAATCATCAAATGCAATTTAAGATGCAATTCAAGAAAATAATAACTTACAAAATAAAATGAATGAACGAACATACCACCAAGTGCTGAGCATGGTTATCCACAAACTGCTGCACCCTCTTTTGACGGTCTTGACTCCGCACATGCGTCTCTACAAACAACTCCATTGGACTCGGCTCACGTCCAAGAGACGTAGCCTGTAAGGAAAAAATAGGTTGAAAGTTAAATATATTATAAGGAACGACAAATTAATTAACGATATATTTCATTAAAATTAATCTTACCATCCGTTTTGCATGTGCGCTGAATGGGACGGATCCGCCAGTGTGCGTGGTCACCGAATCATGAATTTGCAGGTTCCGGTTGTCAGTGTCGAACTGTGAGCGCCGTGAGAACCGCTCTGAGGTCACGTGCTCAATATATGTCGTCCATATTTCCCCCGAGATGAATGGCGGTTTGAATTCCTGCCAAACCGCCACCTCATTCCATCCTTCAAGACCGTTATCCCTCGCATGTCTTTTTGATTTTTTTGGGTGTCATACCAAAAATCACGCAACCTACTTCCATAGTAACAAATTAGAATTTAAAACATAAAATTATAAAACAAAAATAAATATTATTTTCGATGTTACCTACTTGTCGCGTGATTCTCTCATACCCTCCTCACAACATTGTTGTCCGCCCTATCCCACTCAAATTTGTTATGTGTATATAAATAATTCATATAAAAGAAAAATAGTACAAGATATAAAATTATAAAAATCATTTATTAAAAATAAGCTAGAAATTAAAAATTTACACCGACTTGAAATCGCTGAAACCATGCATCGATATTAGGTTTCCACTCAGGATGTCTGGAAACCTAGCTCCATTGAAACAATGGAATTTCCATCGACGATTTAAACGCCAATGTTATAATCCTTGCAGCCTCAATGTTTGTGAACCTGAAATTAAATAAAAGTAGTAATATTAATTAGTTGTTCATAAATTATGTTATAAGTATATATAAAAAAAAACTAAAACCTAAACAAACTTATATTGAGAGGTCATCCTTCCATTGTGCATAGGACTTGCGGGTGAATTGACCCTGCTGTGAAGGCACACCGCTTCTGCGTTGTGAAACCGCGCTAGAAGAGGCAGCATCACAAGTTGGCGTACATTCCTCGCCGTGATCAGCACTTAAGGATACGTCCTCCTCGCTGCTAGAAGAACTAGCTGCAACCGTCTTCTGACGACGTGCTGTAGATTTCATTCTACGCTTCTACATAAATTTATACGAATAATTACATGATTAACTTTGATTATTTAAAAAAAATCGACAGAGTCTCCCCTATACTAGGGGGTCCCAAGTTATCGACAAAATCATATTACACTTCCAATTTTATTTCACATCCCGATCCAATCATCTTGGATCTCAACCCAACTCATTATCATCAACACAACAATTTATTCAATAACATCATATAATGATATTCAAGTAAAAGAATCAATTTCAACTATGAACATTCATTGTTAAATTGGTACTTATAGTTACAAACATTAGATTAAAGTCATACATTCAAATTTACATATTAATATTACATTTCAAGTTTTAGGAGACAAGACTCTTAATTTATAAATAATTACATGGTCAAAAGCAAAAGGTAACTAAATCAATATCATTCCTAACACGATCGACCCTAATGGACCTCAAAATAGAAATTAACGTCTACACATAAATATAAAAATGTAATAACAAGCAATAACAATGACATGTAAACAATAATATCCTAAAATTAAGATAAATTAATTAAATTTAATTCTATATTTCAACTAACATTTAAAACATAAATTCAACAATAACAATTATAGCAATACAGACAATAATATCCTAAATTAAGATAAACTAATTAAATGTAATTCTATATATATAAATTAACATTTTTAACATAAATTCAACAATAACAATTATAGCAATACAAACAATAATATCATAAAATTAATAAATAAAATGAAAAAATTAAAAAAACACTATACAAAACAACATAAACACAAAACAAATAATACACAAAACTAAAAAACACTATATCAATTCAAAATAAATTTGGGAATAAAAAATGCTTACCTTAATAGTGTGTTGAATTTAAGATTTTATCTATAAACAATACACAAAACAAAGAACACCAAAAAAATAATCATAATTAAAATAAAAAAATATAAAGATAAAGAAAAAAGAATACATACTTTTAAAACTATCACCAAAACAATAAAATCCCTTTCAAAAGCCAAATATAAACCGAGAGGAGAAGAGAAATGGAGAAAAGAGAAATGGAGCCAGAGAAAAAAATGAACCAAATGGGGGGGGGGGTTTTATATAGCAATTTTTCCGACGGTATTACCGACGGAAGTTAATTGTTGTCGGTGGCATTAAATTCTGTCGGTATTATCATCAGAAATTAATTGAAATACCCACCAATATATATATATATATATATATATATATATATATATATATATATATATATATTATCAATTAAAAACATTAAAATAAAAATAAAAATATTTAATTATAAATTACATAGCTCATGTAATATCTAACCTTCGAATGGATACATCCATCTGTACTGGACCGGTCCTCCAACTTTTACCTCTAACGGTAAATGTATGGGTAGATGCTCCATTGAGTCAAAAAATAGAGGGAATATCATCTCAAGTTTGCATACTGTCTCGATAATATTCTTTTCAAGCCTTTCAATGTGATCAACATTCAACTTGTTGGAGCATATATCTCTGAAGAAATGACTGATCTCCGTTAGTGCATCCCATATCCCCTTTGGCAACAAATCACGAAAAGCTAATGGGATGAGTGTTTGCATAAACACACGGCAATCATGACTCTTCATTCCATATAATCTGCATTCCTCTATATTAACCAGCCTTGATATGTTCGAGGCATGTCCATCGGGAAAACGCAGACTCTTAAGCCATTTGTAGACTAGTAGTTGTGCGTTTTTCTCTAGCATGAAGCTTGCTCTTGGTTTTGCGACCCGTGACCCATCACAAACCAACTCCATATTTTTACGGTTATAGGACAATGCTACATCAAATCTAGCCTTGATATTGTCCTTTGTCTTCCCCTTCACATCCATGACGGTGTTGACAATGTTCTCAAACACGTTCTTTTCAATGTGCATGACGTCAAGGTTATGGCGGAGAAGATTGGTCTTCCAATAAGAAAGCTCCCAAAACATACTTCGCTTCACCCAATTATGGGTCAAACCAAAACCAGGAAACTTCTGCTTACCTAATTGGAGACCAAACACAATGTCACCGTACTTTGACACAACATCAAACAATTCTTCACCGGAAAGACGCGGGGGTGCAACATCATTTTCAACTCTGCCAACAAAGAAATCCTTTCTGTTCTTTCTATACATGTGGTTATGTGGCAAGAAACGACGGTGACAGTTAAAAAAAGAAGCTTTACCCCCGTTTGCTAGCGTGAATGCCTTGTTGTTCTCCACACAGTATGGACATGCTAGCTTTCCATGCGTGCTCCAACCAGAAACCATTCCATAAGCTGGGAAATCATTGATAGTCCACATCAAAGCCGCTTTCATAACAAAATTCTGTTTCCTCGAGATGTCATAAGTCAAAGCTCTAGAGGACCGTAATTGCGTCAATTCATCAATCAACGGACGAAGACAAACATCTATATTCCACCTCGGACTGCTCGGACCTGGTATGACCATAGATAAAAACATGAACTCTGGCCTCATACACATCCCCGGTGGCAAGTTATAAACCGTCAGTATGACCGGCCAACAAGAATAAGGAGTAGCAAATGACCTGAATGGGTTGAATTCGTCTGTACATAACCCAAAACGCACGTTCCTTGATTCAGCTGAAAAGTGAGGATGCATACTGTTAAAGTGTTTCCAGGCTTCACCGTCAGAAGGATGAACCATCACTCGATTAACCGCATGGTGTGATTGGTGCCATGTCATGTGCTCAGCAGTCCTTGGTGAATAACCTCTGCAGTCTATGTGTGATTAGGAAGTATCTAAGTTTTTTATATGCCACGAGAGTCTTCCCTCTACCAATTCTGGGTTTGTAACGAGAATGCCTGCATGTCATACACTCGGTCATCTCAGCATTTTCAAAGTAGTTTAACATGCAGAAGTTAGGGCATATATCAATTTTCTGATATCCTAAACCGAGGGGTTTCATCATGGACTTGGCAGCATAGAAGTTCTCTTTCAGCCTGTTCCCTTCAGGTAAAATGCTTCTCGCCCATTCAATAATCTTGTCATAACCGGCCTCACTCAACCCGTGATCTGACTTGATGGTGAACACCTGTGCTACGGTTGATAATTTATTGTGGTTCGTGCAGCCATCCCATAATGGTTCGTCAGAATCTCTCAACAGATCAAAAAACCTTGTTGCATCTGCATTAGGTTCTTCTTCTACGATTGGACATTCCCTGACATTACCTTCACTCATTCTCATTGCATCCACAACCATATTCCTATAAGGATTACTGTTCTCATTTCCAACTTCATGCATGTTGCTAGCATTAGAAGTTGACCCAAGCACCTGTTCTTCCATGCTCTCATCAGGAACAAATAGTTCTCCCTGAGCATACCAACACAGGTAATCCTCCATGAACCCTTTGGTTAGAAGATGCATCGTTATAACATCTTGATGCAAAAACTTTAAATTTTTACACTTCCTGCATGGACACCTAATACCGCCATCAGTAAAATTCCTTGGAATAGATGTTGCGAAATTAATAAAACCCTGGACACCGTTACAATAATCCATCCTCTGCAATCCTTGGGGTGAGTCCCGATACATCCATGAACGATCATCCATGACTTCTATTGAACCTCTATAAAACATAACAAAAATATTGGTTTTCCCCGACATTATCCAACAAACTAAAACAACATTTATGTTAAATATTCATTATCAATTATCAACTATCAACATTTATACATACAAATTTATACATATATAAATTTACAAAAATCACAACTTCGAAATAAAATTGATAACAATTAAACAAGACTCGTTAAACAAGCTATTAATTATTTATTTCATCACAACACATTTAATTCAATGTAATTCAAACAAAATTTCAACAATTTACAAACAAATATAATTTGGTAAAATCTAAAACAAACTATAACAACTACAAAATTATACATTCATACTACAAGTTTCTTTGACAAATAACAATTAAACAAGTACAACGTTAACAAAATACATATACTAAAACAATAAAATTTATAATTAAATATTAAAAATAAAAAGGATAGATTTACTTACAAAAAAAATGATAAAATCTACAAGAAATGGATATTGTGACCACGTACAAGATATAAGAAACTTGAGTGCTTGTGTTGAGAATAGTGGAGAGTTGGGATGGGTGGTTGGCTGCAGTTTGGGAGGGGAGAGGTGGGATGGGAAAGAGGAAGAAGGAGAAACAGAGAAAGAGAGTGTCGATAAATGGGTGGATATATAATGGTTTTTTTCGATGGAATTACCGACGGAGTAATTCCGTCGGTGACAGTGCCACATCACTGTACGACTATCTCAATTTGAGTTCCTCAGTCATTCCGTCGGTCAAATCGTCTGACGTCATATTTCCAAACAAACTGTATACCCCGTCGGCGAAATGGTCGGTATGTACTGATGGAATATTTCTGTCGGTATATACCGACCATTTCACCGATGGATCTATGCCGTCGGTATATACCGACAGATTTTGAGACGGAAGGTATATACCGACAGATTTTGAGATGGAATTATTTCCGTCGGTAATTTCGTTAGTTTTCTCCGGTTTTCTGGTAGTGTATGTATGACACAATGACATGCAAAGACAACAAGGAAATGGTGAATGTTTTGGATTTCTCCAAATGCATACACGTAGTAATGTAAATGATAAATTTAAAAAATTTTAAGAGTTCCAAACTTTTCGTTAAATAGATATAGAGTTGTTTAGGTTTTATACAAAGATTACCTGAACATCAAATATTCTTTTTGGTTTTGAATAATTTTCTTAAGGCTGGGTTGTCGCAAACCAGAAGTCGTCCAATTGTCCGACCTCTAACATTAATTCACATGAATAACTAGTGAGAAATCTTCTAAACCCTTTTAAGAGAGAGAAATTGTTATATTTTTTAGTATTAACTCTTTTCTTTTGTGCTTAAGGTGTTTTTGTACTCCACTTTACTCACAAAATATAAAAGGCATAACTTTCTATTTATATGACAACTTAAAAACCCTATAGATGATAAAATATAAATTTGTTTGTTAAATAATATCACATATATTATTTTAGGTTAGTTTTAGAAATTTATTCAATTAAATCCTTACTTGATTGTTTGTAGGTCTAGAATTGTAATCCCCTGTATTAATTACATTGTAGTCCTCAATCTTTAAAATTTATTTATAATTAAGTTACATTTGATTAATAATTTCATTTTAATTTTTGACCAATTACATCAAGATTTGCAGTTGGGATTTTAATGAGTGGAGCCAAAAAGCAAACTACTAACGCTTCATAGAATGTTTTTGATCGATTATTAAGGTTGCTCAGTGGAGCCAGCCATGTAATAAATGACCACTTGAAAGGCCATAAACGATGCTGTTAAAATCGCGAGTTGACTCGTAAAATCGTATGATTTAATGAGTCAATATATGTTATTATGTCAAATCAACTTTAAAATTCGAACCTTGTTTTGAAATAGTGTAAAATCATGATTTTGAACCTAGTTTTACGAGTTTATAAGGAATATATATATATATATATATATATATATATATATATATATATATATATAATCTTTGAAATAGTGTAAAATCACGATTTTGAACCCAGTCTAATCAACAAAACTAGCACTTTTACAACACAATATAGAATACATGTTTTACTTTCTTTCTTCTGGATTATATGCGCTCTTATCTATTATATAATCTTATCATCTTATTGCTTTAGTTTTGTGAGTTCCTTATGCATGCTTTTGAATTATATGAATTGTTATGTATAACATATGTATTATGTCTTTTTTAACTAAAATCTAATTAGAATCATATAATGTTTGGATTGATTACAAAGCTGATTTGAGTTGATTCTTGAATTGTTAAACATATAACATCTAGAAAAAATTCTTTCAGTAATAGGCTTGATGTGGGATGGCAATATGATATAGAAATTGATAAAAATTCTAGAAAAGTTCAGTACAAGTATTGTAAAAAAAATTATCAGTGGAGGTATTTTTCATTTCAAATATCATTTAGCTTGCACTCGTAAGGATGTTGAGTCATGCCAACAAGTACCATAAAATGTTAAGTATATGATTTTGGGTGTTTTGGTGAAAAATCTAGAAGCAACTGAAAAGAAAAGAAAGACTTGTTGATATATTGGAAAAGATGATGATGATGAAATGAAAGAAATTAGCTCCAAAGACAAAGGAAAGAGATCAGCTAGTAGGAGTGGAAATACACAAACAACCCTGAATCAATTGCTAAAAAAGGATATTAGAGAAGAAGCATGTCGAAAGGTTTTTCTACACTAGTGCAATTCCATTTTAATGTGTAAAAAACCATGAGTTTCTTAAGTTACTTGAATTGGTTGCAAAGCATAGGCCAGGTTTGAAGCCTCCATCTTATCATGATATTAGAGAGAAGTATTTAAAGCAAGAAGTGGATCAAACAATAAACTTGCTTAAGGAGTACAAGCTAGAATGGAAAAAAAAAAGGTTTTTCAATAATGTCTGATTGATATATATGGATAGATAAAAAAAGACGTTGTATTTGTAACTTTTTGGCTAATAGTCCTAAAAGGACAATTTTTTTTGTTATTAGTGGATACTTCTAATATGTCCAAGATTGCTGATAAGGTATTTAAGATGTTGGATGTCATTGTGGAGAGGATTGGCGAGAAAATATTGTGCAAGTAATGACCAATAATGCTGCAAATTATAAGGCAGCATGACAATTATTGATGGCAAAAATAAACAAGTTGTTTTGGACACCATGTGTTACCCCTTGTATTGACTTGATATTGAAAGATTTTGAGAAGAAGCTAGAGGTTCATCAAGTAACTATTGCTAAAGAGAGGAGAGTCACCTCATATATTTATTCAAGAACTATACTTATTTCCATCCTAAGGCACTTTACAAAACTATAGGATTTGATTAGGTCTACTGCTACTCGGTTTGCTACTGCATATTTGACTCTAGGATGTTTGAATGATCATAAAATACAGCTAATGACTATATTTACTTCCAAACAGTGGAGGTCATGCAGGTTTTCAAAAATAGAAGAAGGGAAACGAATTCAAAACTGTGTTTTGGATAGTAGGTTTTGGCATGATGTCACTATATATATTAAGGCATCATATCCTCTAATTAAAGTTCTTTGATTAGTGGATTCAGATGAGAAACCAACAATGAGTTTGATATATAAAGCAATGGATCAAGCAAAAGTGAAGATACAAGTTAATTTTGGTTATGTGATAAAAAGATATCTATCTTGCTAGTTGTTTTTTTCTGGTGAGATTTTTTTTGGTCCCAAGTTTGCACAACTCTTGTGAGCTGATTGCGGATTAAAAGAAAAACCTTGTCGATTTTTAGTTTGTTAAATCACTAGTGAGATACGAAAATGTTATTGATTCTTGAAAAAAAATTTCGATGTAAGACAATCCCGATATAAATAGCACCCTAGTTGGCTTCTATACATTCCCAAATAGTTTTCAATTCCCTGTTATAACTGTTTGAAATATGTATGAAACAATGACATGCAAAGACAACAAGTAAATGGTGAATGTGTTGGTTTCCCAAAACGCATGCACGCAGCGTAAATGATAAATTTAAGATTTTTTGACATTTCCAAAGTTTTCGTTAGATAAATATAGCATTTTTTAGGTTTTATACGAAAATTACCTAAAGATCAAATATTATTTTTGGTTTTAAATAATTTCCTTAAAGCTAAGTTTTCACAAACCACAAGCCGTTCAATTGTCCGGCTTCTAACATTATTCCACACGAACCACAAGTGAAAAATATAAGAATGCCAAATATATGTTTTACATCTTCTATGCGAAAATGTTCAATTTTCATAAGGTCTTCTTGACTGTTCTTCAAAAGGTCCCACGATGTATGTATATTGGACCTTTTTAGGCAATTATAAATCTTAGGAGCCAATTCGAGTTGGTCAATAAAAATAGATTTCAATGCTATTTGTTTTTTATTTTTCCTTAGTTTAGCCAATCTATCATGAAAAGCAAAAAGGGGTAAAGTAATCTTGTGTTGATTTTTTTCTAAATGGAAGTTTTCTTCTTCTGCATGTAGAAAAGGAATAAATAAATCAATCAAATTCTGGGAGGCTTCATGAAGTGCTTCTTTAGGAGTTAAACTTCCATTTTCCCATATTTCAATATTTTAATTAAAAGGAAATATTTTATCAATTTTTGTTATATCTATCGCAGCCACTGAAGCAGCTATCGGGCCGGCTATAGTTTCGTCAATTTATCGTAACAGAAAATCAATACGTATCAATCAATTGAATTTGTTGAATAAGTAGTATTAATCATATTAAATATTTAGATTCATTAATTTGAATTGATATCTATAATACATAGCATATCTGATAAGTTTTTTGATTCCATAATGTACTCCTCTGAAAAGTGCTCTACCTAACTGAGCTATAGCCCTTTTGCTTGTGATATATATTTTATCATGTCAATAATTTCTTGTTAAGATGAATATTACATGATCCAACTTTTATCTCTCTGATCGATATTGCTTATAAATAATATTACATTTATAATCCATCGATGTGACAGGTTCCATTTCTTTCTCTTTTTGATTCTAAATTACCTACTTAACTCAGTGGTTAGAGTATTGCTTTCATACGGCGGGAGTCATTGGTTCAAATTCAATAGTAGGTATAACTTATTAGATATCTGAATCCATGGTATCTAATAAGTTTTTCTATCCGCCTTAATTTTATTGATTTTTGATCTTTTAAACCCTTTTAGGAGAGAGAAATTGCTATACGTTTGAATATTAACTCTTTTATTTTTGTATTTGAGATGTTATATACTCCACTCTACTCACAAAAAATAAGAGACATGACTTTCTATTTATATAGAAACCTGAAAACCCTATAAATAACAAAATATAAATTTGTCCCTTAAATAATATCACATATATTATTGTAGGTTATTTTTAGAAATTTATTAAATTAAGTCCTTACATGATTGTTTATAGGTATAGAATTGTAATCCTCTGTATCAATTACATTCTAGTCCTCTATCTTTAAAATATATATACAATTAAGTCACATTTGATTAATCATCCCCTTTTAATTTTTTACCAATGCTTGTTATGTGTGTGAGCATTAGGTTCTCTAATAAGTTTACCCAAATATAAATAATAATCCTAAATAAAATAAGATTAAATAAATTAAACAATTTAATTTATTATCAATTCAAAAATTGATTGACTTATATTTAAAGATTAAGTACAATGTCTAACAATTTATCATAATCCACCAAATATTAAAAAAAGTCATAAGTGGTTTGACTTAACCTTTTAATGACCAGTTTTTCAATGTAATTATTATTCATTTATCATGAATGTATCGATTTAGACATTATAACATGGAGTATTTTACTTTGTTAAATCATGTTAGTTCTCAACATTATAGTCATTAATTCTTTGGGTAAGATTTTGAAACTCTTTTCAAAACTCATTCCACCTAGGCTGATGATGGTTTCACAATCAATACTATTTAAGAATATATTTAATATTTTTTCTAATTCACCTAGAGTAATGAATCATCTCTTTATTACTTAAATACTTTCATATAATTTATGTTATACCCAATATTTTCCTGTTTATTATCCTTGATTAGGACAACATGTGGTGAGGATCAAAACATAACACTCTCTATATAGTATAAATTAGTGATCTCAAATTTAAAGATCACTTACATAACTATCATGTGAGCCTTTCTATAGACATAAATGATCTTTCCATATAGAATTCTCTTACAAGTTAGTTCAATCTACATGTTATTTGACAAGCACCTGGATATTAGTTCTAGGTATCATGTTACATCAGTTTATGAGAGCAACTGTTTCCTTTCATAAAGAAAAGAATATAATAAGCATCGGCCTCAACAACTATAATTAATATCTAGTCTTAATAGAACATTGATCAGGAACATTTAGGAACAATGTTTTGATGCAATAGGTTTCTTATAATTATAATAACTTTATAATTTCTCACGCAATAGCATTTTGTACCTACTATCTAATCTCTTATTCTCATCTTGTCCCTCTATGAAAAATAAATATTTTTGGTCTTCAAACAGGTTCTTGCACAAGAATATATTATGATGGGCAGGATTACCGACCTAGTATTGCAAATAGATCTTGTCTAAACCTTTTATAACTACTTTGTAAATATATTATTTTAAAAAATTGAATTTATCACTAATATATATTATAACAATCATGTTGTTTTCTTTTATGTTTATAATTTGTAGGAATTTAAGAAAAAAAAGAGATACTTTAGATCTCATTAGCCTTGATAACATCGAATTATTGAATGAGTAGATTTGTGAAGAACTTAGCTTTCTTGATAAAGAGGATTTAAATTGGGAGACTATTGAGGCATCTTTGTCTACTTTGACTTAAAATGATGAAGAGTGTCGCACGTGTGCGGCGTCGCAGCGATCGTCTACCCTTAGGGAAAATTGTAATGGTCTATCTGGCAAATATGAGAGACAAGGAATTCTTGTCTCTTATCAGTAGAAAATTTGAATGGGAGTCGCCACCTAGTATTCTGGTCATTAGGAACCCTAACTGGTCTTAGATATCGGATACGGAGACTGGTTGCGTAAAGGGAAGGTATTAGCCCCCAACTACGCCCTACCCAAGGTAGGCTGCATTGTTTTATTGTCTGATAAAATCTAAGGTCTTTGTTGTGGTTTCTAAATGTTAGTCATGTCTGTCTAAGATTTAAGAAAAGCTCTTCTTAATAAGAAGGTTCTTATCTTAATGGGGCAAAACCTAACCATTCTAGCGTAAAAAAAAGAATTTAATATCCGGAATACGTATTACGTGTAATGTCGTACCCTGGATACAAAAAGACAAACAAAAGAAAATTTTTGTTGTTTTTTGAAATTTTGGCCAATGTTCTCTTGACTTTAATAAACTGGTTATTAAAGCCAAAATGCATGCTAAAATTTTTTTTCTGGTGTATAAAAAAAGACTACGATTTTTTTAGCTTTGAGACACTTGGCCGTATGCACAAAAACATTTTTTTTTCAATTTTTTTTTGTATTTTTGGACGTTTGGATGAAAACCGGATATTTTAATACCGAAATTCGTATTTTTTTGAAATAAAATGCAGACCGACATTAAGCAAAAAGGTGTATAGAAAAAGATGAAAAATTCACAAAATTTTGAAAATAAAATTTTAATTTTTTTTTTGAATTGGGCTGGATCCGACCCGGTTCTGTGGGTTGGGTCGAACCCGGCCCAAATACATGGGCTGGGCTTAGCCCAGCCTGTGTGAACAATGCCCTCCACTATTCACATAAGCCCAGCCTGTGTGAACAATGCCCTCCACTATTCACATGCTACGTGAACAATGGAGGCATGACAGGGATGAAGAGATGAAGCAGGAGAAAAAGGAAGGGGAGAAGGGCTAACCAGTGGTGGCTGCTATCATTGGCGAAGCTGTTGGAGGCGACAGGCAGCGGCGTTGGTGGTGGAGCTGGCGGTTCACGGTGGCTCTGTTTTTTTTCTTCTCTCTCTCTCTGTTTTTACTCTTTTCTGCTTCATCTTCTTCTTCTTTTTCTTCTTCTTCTTCTTTCAGTAGTCCCCCTTTATTCTGCTCTCTCTTCTCTTCTTTTCTCTTCCCTCGTTGTCTTCTCATTTCTGCTCTCGTGCTCCCCTGTTTTTATAGGCAAAAAACAGGGGAGAAAGTGGACGGGGCGGCCACTATGCTGTCGGCCCTCCACCGCCCCTCCAATACGTGGAAAGTTTTGGGCAAGTGGGGATCCTTGGTCGGCGTCTTTTTGATGATTTGGAGGAAGAGAAGTTGGTGAAAACAAAGGAAGAAAAAAATCTTCTTCTTCCCCTGTTTCGCGTGTCCAGGGGAAGAAGAAGACCCATAGTGCCATTCAAAACGGAACCGTTTCGGGCTTTTTTAATGAGCAGTGTATGAAAAGGCGTCGTTTTGGGCAAAACGCACCGTTTCATTTAAATGAAAACGGCGCCAAACTTATGTCAAAGTACAAATCAGTTCTTAATTTGTGATTTGTTCAATCGAGTCCTCAATTGCAATTTTGATTTTAAAAATCAATTCAATTGCATCCCTGTCAAATTCAATTGTCGGCCTTGAAGTTGGCCGCCTTTTCCAAATTGGTCCTTGGTCTTGAATTAGTGCAATTTGACCCTTAATTGAGTAATAAACTTCTAATTTCTTCAATTTGGCCCCTGATTTGGTTTTAATTACAGCCCTTCTATTTATGCGCGTTTTTCATTTTTTCCTTGGTTTCATATTTCTTCAATTAAGTCCCTAATTGGCCATCAAACTTCAATATTTATGCAATTAAGCCCCTAATTTGAACAAATTAACTCTCAAAAATTATAATTTGTCCAAGAACTTTAATTTCTTCCAATTAAAACCCAAATTAACTCCAAAATAAATTTTTCTTGCAATCAAACCCTCCATAAATTCAATTATATCTTCAATAAAATTTAATTGGGTCCACAAACATTTGATTTTGGACTTTTCTTCCTCAAATTGAATTTTCTTTGTTAACAGGGCTCTCATCAGTCAACAAAATACCGTTAAATTTCAATTTTTGTATTTTTGAACCTCTTCAATCAATTTTTGACCATTTTTTCAGCATTCTGACATCTTTTTTCACTGTTATATTTTTAATAATATTTTTTGATTTTTTTGTATTTTTTGAAGAGAGAAAAAAAATATGAATTGGGGAATAACTCAAAAATGGGTTATGACAAAGAGATTCATTTTAATAGCTAGGAATGTTTAGTTGAGCTTGCTTGGATCAATTTTTTTAATGTAAAAAATATATTCAAGCCTCATGAAAATTTCTGGTAATATTATTAAATCCAGTTTAGTGAGTCAACAATGAAACCTTCCGATTCGACTTTTCTTTTAGCTTGGGTTTCAAATTAAACTATGTGTAAGTTGTTCCGACATGATCTAGTTGACTTTGCGTATCAAAAAGCAACTCAAACAACCTGTAAAAACATGGTTTAACTTTAAAACAAATTTCAAGATGACATTTATTTTAATTTTTTTTAGACACCGACATATTGAATCGAGTCGGGCTTTGCGCGCGGCTTAACCCGTGAACTGAGTCATGGACTCCACTGGATTTAATAACTTTGTTTTTTTAACTATTTTTTACTTAATTATATGATAGTAAAAATAAACGCTCGTAGAATCGCTAGTTCCTAAATCATTCAAGGACTTCCAAGATGTTAAAAACCTGTTGACCAGTTTTCCTATCCAAACGTCCAAGTGTTGCAAAAAGAAGCATGGTATTGGTAGGATGATCAAAACTTTTCCATGTGACTGATGCCTGTTGGATTGAGTAAGAACAAGGTTTCCTGAATTTAAAAGTTGAGCCATAGAGTTGCTGGCTGATGAGACTGAAACATTTGTGAACCAGACAGGACTAATGAATTTGGTGTTTTTGCCGTAGAGGACGAGGTTATCTTGACCATTGATTGAGAGCACTCCAGAGGCATCATTGATAGGATTATCCCAAAGGGAAGTTTCCTCCTCTGGAGACTCATTAAAACTTAACATTGTCTGTGGACAGGAAAATTTGGAGAAGAAGGCATTCAAGCAATGAAATGAGAAATATTTGACAGGGATGCATGATGATGGCTAGTGATCAGGTTAATACATCAAGGTAGCTTATTCTTTTGGGAATCAGTAACCACCTCTAGTAGTGTCGGGATTTTTATTTTGTATTGTCATTTTCAATTGACTAGCTAGCAAGCGCCTTAATTTCCTGGCTCAAAAGTTCAGTATCACAAAAAAAATAAAAATAAATAAATAAATAAAAATAATCCAATTGGATCTAATTAACTCCATCATTAAGATTTAACGTCATTTTAAGGCAAATATTTTTAAATGAAAGTTAAATGGATAATTAATATCTAAGAGAATGAGATTCAACGGAGAATGAAGCTTCTTGATCATTGAGAGAGCGGTCTAGTCTAGCCCGCACTGAAACTCTCTGATGCATATTTTCATTTCCCCAACACTGTGCATAACTTTTCAGCAGTGTTAACCCCACTGCAATCCAGCCTCCACCATTTCCCTTCTCAGATCAACCATCTCCACCATAACCAAACCAGTGATATCAAACCACCAGCAACAGCTTCTTCTTCATCTTTCTTCGAAAACCCAAGAACAGCACCCAGCACCCCCTCATCATCTTCAGAAAGCCAAACCAGAACCCCTCTCTCTCTTAGTTTCTCCCATCGTAGTCTCCCAATGCCTTCTCCTAAACCACAACGCAAGGCACTCTTCACGGCAGATCCACAACAACACAACAATAACAATCAGAAGAGCGAAGAAGAAATTACAGTAGAGAGAGAGAGAGAGGTAGATCTAAAAAAATACAAATAAATAAAAACTACTGTCTAGTGTTGGTTTCTTTGTCTTGCAGGTAGCGGCGATACTCACCGCCGGCAGGGAAAGGAAGAGGTCAAAGAGTGGCTTCAGATCCACCAATTTTTGCTCTTCAATCGATGACGGCGCATGAAGCCAAACGCCGACAGTGACGGTGGTGCTTGGTTGGCACTCTTCACTGCTTTTGTATGAAGAGTAGTAAAGAAATGCTCATGAAACTAGTTTGCAATAATGAGTGGACAGCCCCTTGAGCAGTTCAATGGAGTTTATTTTATTGTGGGAGTACTAGTTGCTAATAAATTTAATAAATGGAATTGTTTAGTTTTCTATCCTAAGTAGAAAATCATTTTAGCAGGTGAGGTAACCTGAAAAAATGCTCTCTGAAAACTAGATTGTCAGGACAACATTTTTTTTCTTCTATGTAATGCCTGTTAGAGAAAATTTATTACAAGAGACTGGGATTTCAGCGAGCTTCCACCATAGTAACTGTAACTTCATTTACAGAACAAGCTGCTCTTCTAGACATTGCTGGCAAGTCTTGTCCACTGCGTGTTCGTAAAACAAATGCTGGCTTCTTAGGAGAAGGAAGAGTTATCTCATTACCTAACATGAACACAACTTCTAACATTGTAGGTCGATCATCTGGAAATTCTTGCACTCACAGTAACCCAATCTGAACGCATCTCAAAACTTCGAGGTGGGCATGACTGTTCCAGCATTGGATCAACTATGTCTAATGCCTTTTCTTCTCTCCATAAGTCCCATACCTGAAACAAGTAAGAAGATAATCGAGAAAAGAATCTAAGAGGAAGACAATCACCTAAGATATTACCAAGAAATTTATCGATCCACTTGCGTGTCCGATAAGATTCAGCCAGGGTTCTTTCTCACCGTAGTCGCTATTTTTCCTGCCACTTATGATCTCCAGTGTTAAGACACCATAGCTGAAGACATCTGACTTTATCGAATACTGTCCGTGAATTGCGTACTCAGGTGATATCTAGCCACTACAATCATGAAAGATGAAGGTTGTTGGTATTTGATCATGATGGATCACTGGAGAGAGGAAAGAATCAGGTGACTTACTATGTACCGACCACACGAGTGGTTTTTCCTTGGACTTGGTCTTCCATAAACATTCTTGCCATACTGAAATCTGAAATTTTTGGGTTCATTGCAGCATCTAGTAGAATATTGCTGGCTTTGAGATCCCTGTGGATAATTTTTAGTCTTGAATCTTGATGAAGGTATAAAACCCCTCGAGCAATCCCGGAAACAATTTCGAAACGCTTTCTCCAGTCCAATAGCACCCTTTTTATCTCGTCTGCACTTAAACATTAAATGTTTGCCCAGAAATCATTTGTTTTGATTTGATCAAAGTGAAGCTGCATAATCAGGGGACTTTTCCTTCTGAACACAGACACAAAAATGGATGAAGAGAGCCATACCAAAGATGAAAAAATCCAAGCTTTTGTTTGGTAAATACTCATATATCGGCATCTTTTCCTCTTCATGAATGCAACAACCAAAAAGCTTGACAAGATTTCTGTGCTGGAGTTTAGATATCAACCTTACTTCATTCATAAACTCCTTCATCCCTTGCCCTGAAGTTTTAGATAATCTCTTAACTGCAATTTCCTGTCCATTGCCTAGGTTGCCCTGAAATTACATTCCATGTTTAACTCACAAGTTAATACAACTTAAGCTAATCACATTCTGCCAAAATTGGCCTGATGCGGGAGAATTCCTAGTAAATCCCATATTAAAATCCACTAATAAATTTGGACTAGATGATTTTGAACAAAGCCTAAAAGAGCCTGATCTTAACCCAAAGAAATCAACAAAGCCAAAAATGCTCGCAACAGGGCCAGATTTCAGTTTCAAATTCAAACGTAAAACTGCATCAACACAAAGAAAAATACTGAGCAAGCCATGTATCCCTAGAAAGATATACGTGTCTAGTTTCAAACGCATCAAACAGTGAAAGATTCAGAGCTTTGTAGCAAGAGTTATGGTTGTTTTACTGGCAAGTGTGCATGCTGTCAACAGAACCGTGATCTTTCAACGATATTTTACAACATGCAATGCCGCCCCTGTTTTTGTCAATAAACATTCAATGAAGCCTTGACAATCTTCCCTCCAACTCTCTTAAATGTCATCAGCCTTACCTACTGATTTAGTGTGTAGCAAAGATAGAAAATTAAGGTTTCTTAAACTTTAAAAAATATAATCCTAAACCGTAGAGAAAGACTGTAAAATTACAGCTAAATCGACCAGTATACTTTTAAAATCAGGTCAAATAAAAATCACGAATACAAGTAGAAAGGAATCTGAAAACAAATAGAAGAATAAATAAAAATAATCTGAAATATCATCTTCTAGATTAATTTGGGCTGACGCCGTAACGTTTGACTCTTCCAGACTTTTTCTTATGCTCGATATGTGTCCCGCGTCTCAAACAACTTCAGCTAGATGGAAAAAGTGTCTGGATTTAGAATTTCTTGTTTGATGTTTTCCTAACTTGCACGTATTGTCCGAAGTATAAATAAGAGAGTTCAACAATCTAGAATAGATATAGAGAATTGTTGAAGCCAAAATCAAAACAATCTAGGATAGATATAGAGAATTGTTGAAGCCAAAATCAAAGTGAGCTTGTTAGGTTTATGTTTAGTTCTGTATCTCTTCGGTGGAATGCACGGAGTGGTGAGCTATCCTAAACTCTAATCTCTTTGGGGCGTGACTGTATTATTGACAATTGTGAGTTTAATCTTTGTTCATTCACTTTAGAGTGGTGATTTCTGTATCTCTAAAGGATTGAAGATCATCTGTCCTACATCTATCCATCCCCACCTTTCCATTTCCATCATCTATCCATAATTCCATCCATTTCCATCATCTTTCCCTGGTTAGAATTTCTTTGGCACCAGCCTCTGCGATTTTCCAGTATCATGGTCTAATCATGCAACATTAAAATGTTATTTAATGCATATTAACATTTGATACAAGTACATAGAATTCTGAAATAATTTCATGTCCAAGGAAAAGTACCTTGTAAACTGAGCCAAAACCGCCATATCCAAGCTCGTTGGAGAAATTCTCTATGGCTACTTGTTGTAACCCATTTTTGGATCCCCACAAAAATAAAAAATAAAAAGAAAAAAAGAAAAAACCCAAAATAGTGTAGACACCGTTCCCCCCATGTGCATGCCGCTGCCCGAGACCCTCAGGAGTGGGGAGCAGCGCAGGCGTGGGAGCAGCGCAGGCTGCCCTGGCTTGGTGTCCCCTGCTCCCCATGCGCATGCTGCTGCCCCGCTCCCCTTTCACCTATATATATACTGTTATTAGCAGCTGCAAAGAGGGGGGAGGAGAGTTTTTGAAAAGGGGGGAAGAGTTTTTGAAAACGGGAGAGAGGGCTGGAAAACTAGAAGAGGGGGAAAGTTTTGAACGAAAGAAAATGGCAGTTAAAGGAGGAAAACAGAGGGGAAGAGAAGAACGGTAACCTCTCTCTCTGCTCTCTCCCTCCACCGTTTGGAAGCACACCGCCACCTTCCTGACCACCGTGAGGCACCGTCGGCTTCCTCCCAACACCACCAGATTCTCCCCCACGATCCAGCAGCTTCTCTTAAGACCAGCCTTCCCCCGAACTCCACAGCAGCAGCAACCATTTTCTTCTCAGCAGAGCCAAGACGGGAAGCACGGGGAAGAAGACCAGAGACCAAATGGATGAGGAAGAACACAACAGGGACGCGCAGAAGGAGAGAAGATAAACAGAAGAAATCACAGAAGGACCAGCCAGCAGCCGCAGCGCCATCGTCAGCTCACCATTTCCTTCGGTCCATCAGCCACACCAGGAGAAGAGCAGCAGCAGCAACACCAGGAGCCGCACCAGCGCTGCCAACGACCTCACCATCTCCTCCATCCCAGCAGCAGCAGCACCACCAGGAGGAAAGGCAGCCGCAGCAACACCAGAGGAGGAGAAAGAGCAGTGGCAGCAACACCACCAACCGCACCAGCTCATCATTCCTTCATCCCAACAGCCACACCAGAGGAGGAAGAGCAGTCGCAGCAACACCACCAACCGCACCAGCTCATCATCTCCTTCGGGTTTTGCTTTCATTCTTTTTACATATAACACTTGCAGAACAGAGGAGAAGAAAGAGCAGAAAACCGAGGAGAGAGAGTGACAAAGACGTAGAGGAAAGGAAAAAACAGGGAAACCGACGCCAACATAGGACAGGAGGGAAAGACTGGGAACGGACGAACGCAGACAGCTTCTTCATCTCCAGGTTTGTTCTCTTCACCTTGTGTGCGCATTGGTTTTCTTTGCATTTACACTGTTCAAGTGAGTTTTAATTCACTTGAACAGTAACAGGTTCTCTTTGCATGCATTTCACTGCACTGTTCAAGTGAATTAATTCACTTGAACAGTTAATCCGCCAACTTTGATTGAACTGTAACCTCCCGCACTGTGTAATTTTTTGCTTTGTGTTTGCACTGTTCAAGTGAAATTTAATTCACTTGAACAGTAACGTGGTCTTTTGCATGCAGTTTGCTTTGTTAATGTGTGAAAACGGGGTTACTGTGCATGTGCACAGTAACTGGAAAATTAATTACGCGTTACTGTGCAGAGGAAGTCATGTGGTTTCGGGTTGGGCTGAGTCCAGCCCTGTAGAAAGTAGGCCCATTTTATGTTGGGCTGATTTCGGCCCAGTCTCTTTGTGGGCCGGTCTGGCCCGTTCGAAAAATTTTCTTTAAAAGAATTATTTAAATATGTGATTTTCTGAAAGTTTGTTGATGCATTGTTTATCAATATCTGCTTGTATTTTTTATATGGTAAAGATACAAGTCCGGTATGAAAATACCCGGTTTTCGTCGAGACATCAAAAAAATATAAAATGAAAAATGTTTTATTTTCCTGCATACGGCCCATACCCTAACATTATTTTTACGTTTTTTTATATAAAAAACAAATATTTGAAGTTTTGAAAATGTGTTTTCGCATGGATTTCTTAAACACAACAAAAATCATTTTTCTTGCATTTCTGGATTTTACAACATGTTTGTAAAACTCCAAAGGGTATTGACCAATATTCCAAAAAATATAAAAATCTTATTTTGGTGGGAATTCATCTATTATTCACCGTTAATGTTTGGATAAAAAAATCCTTAAAGGATGAATATCCAAAATATTATTGGGAATAATTTGTTATTATTCACTGTTAATATTTAGATAAAGAAACCCGGAGTGGTAAATATTCAAAATAATTTTCTAGGAATAATAAATCCGCACACATCCTTGAAAGAAGCCTTGATTATAATCGAGGACATTTCAATTTTTTTTACTCCACGGTTTACGAGACAAAAAAAAGGTTTTTAAAGCACCCTAGATTTCGTTCATCAGAGCAGACTTATCCTAGGAAATTGATGGGATTAGAGAACATCAACACCATAACAATTATAAGGCAAATCAAACACCAAGCAGCTTACCTTAGGTAGGGCGTACTAGGGGTGCTAAAACCTTCCCTTTACGCAACCAGTCCCTTGCCTTAGAATCTTTGAAAGATCAGTTAGGTTTCCTAGTGACCATAATACTAGGTGGCGACTCCCTTTTTCACAACAGAAAGACCCCAACATCGAATCCCCGCTACGAAGGAAGTGTCGCCGCGACGTCGAGCTCTCGGGAGGGTGCGACACTACTAATATGATGTCTATGTCGAATACTGGTAGGTATTGACTTGTTGTACTTCCACCAACTTCCTTTCCACTTAGAGAGCCATTGAGGCTTGTAGGGATATTGAAGGGAAATTTGAGTTGTCTGCCCTTAGCTGTGTTTATCGTTGAAAGAACTCAATAATCAGCTTTTAAAAGTACTAACAAGTGCTAATATTGATTACACACTGCATTTTGCAGACTATCATCTCCTATATGCATAGAATTCAAGTTGGAATTCTTTAGTTCAACTAATTTGGTGTCACTTATATTGGCAACAAAGTCGAAAAAATAATCTCTTACCCGTCTTCTTCCTTTTTATCAACCAGAATGAGAACATAATGACAAAGAAAACCCCAGCAGCTATAGAGAGTACCAAACCGGCTAACATCCCTTTCTTTGAAAGAAAACCTCTAGAGTTCTTGTCATATTGAGCTGGAGAAAGAAAGAAATCCACATTAGCTTGATACCAAATCATAAGGATTATCAGTAATGGTGCACATTGCAGAAAGATAGTAGGTGAGTGCAGGGGAGGGCTTAGCCATATTAGAAATGTCTCTGGTATTTCCGTTGTACTTGTACCCGTAATTTTCATTTCAGATGTCTATATTTTTGTTCTGAAAATCCTGTATCTAAGACATAATGAAGATTAAGCTGTTGTTGAAAAATGCAGCAAATTAAGATATATAATGACAATAAGATTTGAAGGTACCTAACTCAAACGCATCCACACGGACATATAAATCCTGTCCTCCCTCAGCGAACACTCTTGTATCAAGCAAATTGCCATACCATGAGAAGCACCCACTCTTACTTGTCACAACTGAACTTGCGTAGGCTGTGCAGGAACAATTCCTCAGGCATTGCTCCATGCAAGCTTTCAGATCCAAATTGCGTAGGCTGTGCAGGAACAAACTCTTCACTAATTGATTTGGGCTGGTAGCCAGGGAGGCATGTACACTCAAAGTTATAAGCATCATAAGGATCACACTTACCATAAGGTTCACATCGTCCATAATTAATGTCACCCTGGTCAGTAGGTGCACACCAAAATACATCCCATTTAGCAATTTTTTCATGCCAAGTGAACCGTTGGACTGATCCAGGCTCGTCTACAACTAATCGCGAGAAGAGTTGTTCCCCACATTATGCAGGTTAACTCATCATCATTATTCACAAAGCTGATGTTGAAGTTAATGCGAACCTGCAATATGGGTACACCAGTCCATCTAAGTCCATTCCAGTGACCGGACCTCCACCTTGGAATCTGCCCCTTGTACAAGAACAACTGTAGAGACCCATTAGGATTGAGCCGAAAAGACCAACTACCAGTACCAAGAATCTTGTTTTCCTAGTTTGACATTGGTGTTAAAACATCGGACCTTTTCTTATGATTGGTGACTGAATAGATTTTTGTCCCAGGAATCTGTCATTGAAGTCACATAACTGGAATTTTTTTATTTGTGGTAATGGTGTATCACCTTCTCCAATCTTGATGTTCTTTTTCGGTTATGTATTTGTTGACTCTCTTTTCCTTTCCTTTTGTATTTGCTTTTTGTCTTTGTGACTCTCTTTTCTTTTCTTTTTTGTTTTTCTTTCGTGTATCTTGTTTTGGCTATCTTCTGGTTAGCCCTTTCAATATATCGACTTATTCTAAAAATAAAATAAAATGTCATAGACTTTGTGCTTGTCTTGTATGAAATTAAATTTTCAGCTATTGTTAGGTATACAAGCACTGTATATTACTTCTGGATATCTCTTATACCTCAATTTATAAGAGTAATTGCTTTCTTTCATAAATAAAGAAACATAATATGCATCGGTCTCAACAACTCTAATTAATATCAAAATATTAACTAGGACATTTAGGAATAATGCTTTAATGCAATAGGTTTCTCATAATTATAACTGTTAAATTAATTGAGATCAAAGAAAGAAAGGAGGCTAGAATTCTGAATAATCTGTATATTATGAATGCTTAGTCTTAACCTAAATACAAATAAAGTATATATAGGTCAAACTGAAAGTACTATTCTACCCTTAATAAATAAGACTACATAAATATTATTTAACATCTCCCCTCAAACTCACGATGCGGCAGCTACAAGCATCGAGAGTTAGCCAACCAGAAAACAAAAACGAGAGATGGAATGCGCCTTGGTAAAGAAATCTGCAATTTGCAAGGAAGAAGGAACAAAAGGCAAAGCAATGTGTGCCATGTTTGAGATGATGACAAGTAAGATGACAATCGATCTCAATGTGCTTAGTGCGCTCATGAAAAACCGAGTTATGAGCAATCTGAATAGAACTCTGGTTGTCACAATACATAGGAGTAGGATGAGAAAAGGAAATTCCCATATCAGCAAGTAACCAACGTAACTAAACAATCTCTTTGGTAGTAGATGCCATGACACGATATTCTGCTTCGGTGGATGATTGAGAAACAATAGATTGTTTCTTGCTCTTCCAAGAAATAAGAGAATCACCTAAAAAGATACAGAACCCGGTAACAGACTTGCGATCTGTGGGATCACTACCATGATCAGCATCAGAGTATGCACGCAACTCCAAGGAAGAGGTGGATGAAAGTAAAAGACTCTGAAAAACTGTACCCCGAAGATATCGCAAAATACGAAGAACAGCTGCCCAGTGAACAGTAGTAGGAGAAGCAACAAACTGACTAACAACATGAACAGCATATGCAATATCTGGACGAGTAATGGTGAGATATACCAAACTCCCAACAATAGTGCGGTATAAAGTAGGATCTGTCAAAGGTAAACCATCAGAAGAAGAGTACCTTGCGTTAACCTCAATAGGAGTATCTACAGTTTTGTTATCAGTAAGTCTAGCCCGCTCAAGAATATCTGCAACATATTTCGACTGAGAAAGAAGGTAACCTCTAGGTGAGTATGCTACCTCAATACCCAGGAAATATCGAAGATAACCCAAATCCTTCATTTCAAATCGTCTAGCCAACTCTGTCTTCAAAACTGAAATACCATCAATATCATCACCAGTAATAATCATGTCATCAACATATAAAGACAGAATGATACGACCTGCATCAGTGCACTTAATAAAAAGAGCAGAATCATGACTGCTAGAAACAAAGCCAAGAGACGAGATCACAATAGAGAATTTCTCAAACCAAGCACGAGGTGCTTGTTTGAGACCATATAATGCTTTCTTAAGCTTACAAACATATCCAGAGTCATGTGAAATACCAGGAGGGGGTGCCATATAAACTTCTTCTTGAAGATCTCCATTCAAGAATGCATTTTTAACATCAAGCTGAGAAATATGCCACTGACGAACCGAAGCTACGGCAATAAGAGTGCGAATAGTAGTCATTTTTGCAACCGGGGCAAATGTCTCCTCATAGTCCATACCATACTGTTGAGAGTATCCTTTTGCAACCAACCTAGCTTTGTATCGCTCAATAGACCCATCAGAATTAGTCTTGATCTTATACACCCAACGACAACCAAAAACACTCTTACCAGGAGGTAGAGGAACCAGATCCCAAGTATCTGTCTTATGCAAAGCAGAAAGTTCCTTATCCATAGCTTGCTGTCCAAAGCGGATCAAGAATTGCTCTTTATAGGAAGAGGGCTCAAAGAGACAATGAATAGAAGCTAAAAAGGAAGTAAATGATGAAGAATAACAAGAATAAGCAAAATCTGGTAGTTTTGTGGACTTACGAATGCGGATGGACTGACGTGGAGGTGGATCCATAATCTCAGATGAAGCTTGAGGGGCTGTAGATGAGAATGGAGCTTCAGGTGTGCAGAGAGTAAAGTACCAGTACCTGCAGAGTTATGATTACAAATTGATCGAACATAGGGAGAGTATCATTACCAGAATCCTCAGAAAAAGGATCTATATGAATAAGATCAGATTTTGTCAGGCTATGAGTAGTGGATGGAATAGAAAAGAAAGGTATATGCTCAAGGAAGACAACATGACGAGACACATAAAGTTTCTGAGTTATTGGATCAAAACAACGATACCCCTTTTTACCTTCACCATAACCAAAGAAAGACACAAATAGCGGATCGAGAGGATAGCTTATGCGTTCTACATGAGGACGAAGAACGAAACAAGTACAACCAAAGACTCTAAATGAGAATAATCAGGGACATACCCATATAACTTTTCAAAAAAAGGAGATAGACCCAAATTATGAGAAGATGAAATTGTATTAATTAAACTTACAGCAGTAAGAACAACTTCTCCCCAAAACTCACTAGGAACAAAAGCAGACAACAAGAGAGAACGAGCAGTTTCGACAATGTGCCTATGTTTTCTTTCAGCTACACCATTTTGTTCAGGAGTATCTGTACATGAAGTTTGGTGGATGGTTCCATCTAAGGCAAGCATTTGACAAAATTTATTAGAGGTGTATTCCCCACCCAAATCACACATAAAGCATTTGATCACAGCAGAATGTTGAGTTTTGATAAGAGCTTGAAAAGCTGCATATATCTCAAAGAATTCAGAACGATGTTTCATTAATAAATAAACCCAACAATAACGAGTATGATCATCAATAAAAGAGACATAATATCGAGACCCTCCTTTTATGGAAACAGGAGAAGGTCCCCATACATCAGAATGAATCAAATCAAATGGTGAAGATGAAATAGAAATACTTCGATTAAAAGGTAAAGCAGAAAATTTTGCTAGTTTACATCCACTACAATCAGAAATGTCACAAGTTTTCAAATTTTCTAAAGCTCCTGTGGATGCCAAAAATCTCAAACGAGAAGACGAAACATGACCTAGACGGGAATGCCATAAATAAAAACTAGAAGATGAAAGACTCAAACGAAAGGAAGACAAATCAGCAGTAGTAGCAGCAGCAGCGGCAGCAGCAGTAGCAGCAACTGACACTTTTAACTCATCCAAAATATATAGTCCATTCTCCCTACGACCTGTCCCAATCAGCTTCTGAGACTGCAGATCATGTACACAACAAAAAGAACCAGAAAACATGACTAAATAATCACCAAAATCACATATTGGACCAACAAACGCAAGATTCAATTTGAGTTTTAGAATAAGATAAACATTAGGGAGAGACAAGTGAGGTGTGACAACAGAACCAACACCTGCTAAGGGAATAGGAGTGCCATCAGCAGTCATAACAGGAATGAAGGACAAAGGGGACACTGAGGTAAAAGATGAGGAATCTGGAGACATATGATGGGAAGCACCAGAATCCAAGACCCATTCAGAGTGTGACATACCTGAGGAACTATGAGGCAACTGACCTATGGAAGAAGCGGACATTGCTTGTGGCTGCAAAGAGAGAAACTTCTGAAATTGCTCAGCCAAAGTATTAGGATCGGTAATAGAGCATGGGGAAGCTACTGCTGCAGTATTGTGTTGTGGTGGTTTATAACCCTGAGGTGATCGATGACCATTAGATTGTGACTGACTGCCAGACTTCCAAGCTTGATTCTACTGTTTCAACTTAGAACACTGAGCCTTCCAATGACCTTTCTGCTTACAGAAACTGCACTCATCGAAGCCAACCCTTGTGTAAGGCTTGTTCTGATGATTAGAGAATGACTTAGAAGGTACTCCTAGTACAGAAGGATTTGAAGTAGAAAGAATTCCCTTTTCAGAATAAGACTGAAGACGTATTTCTTCAGCCAATAACTCACTAACAACAGAAGGCAGTGGAGAACGATGCAGAATTGAACCTCTAAGTCCTTCGAAATCACTGTGAAGTGCTGTTAAAAATTGTACCAATCGTTGCTGCTCTCTACGTTCAATATAAGCACCACATGCCTTTAATTCTACCGATTCTGTAAGAGCCAATTGATCCTAAAGGTCTGTCATGGCAGAATAGAACTCCTGAATACTCATATTCTTCTGGTGAAGAGCTCGTATGTCATTCTTTAACTGATACTGTTTTGCAAAATTTGATTGCGTGAATAACCGTTGCAGATGATCCCAAACCTCCTTTGTTGTCTCATACTTTGTCAACTGTGTACCTATAGAATGCTCAATAGAATTGTTGATCCAAGTAATGATCTTTGCATTATTTGCTTCCCTTGCATCTATTGAAGCAGTATCTCCTTCTTCAGTATTCTTAGGTACCATATAAGTTCCACTAACATATCCCCACATCTTCTTACCCTTAAGAAAATTTCTCATTACATAGCTCCAATACGAATAGTTCTTCCCATCCAACCTCACACTCACAGACTGAAGCGAATCATCTCTTTCAGTAGCCATAATCAACAATCACAGAGAACCAGAATGCAAAAGCAGCAGAAAACAAAATACCAAATTGCAAAAACTTAACAGAGATTGCAGAAACTAAACAAACATCTTCTCAAAATTATACGATTACTCCAAAACACAAAACAAATTTGCAGAAACTGAACGGAAATACCAAATTGCAAAAGCTGAAGGGAAGACGAAATACCAAATAATTGCAAAAATTGACGAAATACCAAATAGTTGGATCCGCGAACTTGTGTTTGGGATTAAGCCTTGTTCCATAAAACCAGCTCTGATACCATGTTAAATTAATTGAGATCAAAGAAAGAAAGGAGGCTAGAATTCTGAATAATCTGTATATTATGAATGCTTAGTCTTAACCTAAATAGAAATAAAGTATATATAGGTCAAACTGAAAGTACTATTCTACTCTTAATAAATAAGACTACATAAATATTATTTAACAATAACAACTTTATAATTTTCTATACAAGCATTTTGTACCTACTATCTAATCTCTTTACCTCATCTTGTTCCTCCATGGAAAATGAATGTTTTTGGTCTTCATGCAGGTTCTTGCGCAAGAATATATTACGATTGACAAGATTACGGACCTAGTATTGCAAATAGATCTGTCTAAACCTTTTATAACTACTTTGTAAATATATTATTTTCAAAAATTAAATTTATCACTAATATATATGATAACAATCATATTGTTTTCTTTTATGTTTGTACTTCATAGAAATTTGAACAAAACAAAGGATACTTAAAATCTCATTAGCCTTGATAAAATTGAATTATTGAATGAGTAAATTTGTGAAGAACGTAGCATTCTTAATGAAGAGGATTTAAATTGGGAAATTACTGAGGCATCTTTATCTACGTTGTCGGTGAATTAAAGAATAACTACACTACTTGGTCCCACATGCTTAGAAATGTAATAAATAATATTTCACTACCATGATACTTCTACTAGGATCCACTTGGTATAATAGTATGGTGTGATTGAAACTATATTTTACTTTTATTATAGTTTTAAAAATATTTAGTTAATTATCATACATTATAATTTTTCTTGAATTTCACTTTAAACTTAATTTTTTAAAATGTTATCATAAAAGCTATTATAAAAGTTATCATAATATCAATCACACATTAACATATAAATGCAGAACGTCTGATATATGTAAGCCTCTACCGAGGTCCAAGCATGGTGATAGTCACTTCATTTATAGAATGCGATCCTTCACTAGTTGATGGATCTCCGCTATTGTAACTCTTTTTCTGAATAAACGCAGGTTGCTTAAGCGATGGAAGAGTTGTGTCATTACTCAACATGAAAACAACATTAGACATTGATGGTCGGTCCATCGCAGATTCATGCACACATAAAAGACCAATTTGGATGCACCTTAAGACTTGATCTTCAGGATACGAGTTGCCCATCAATGTATCCACTAGTTCCAGGGCCCTGCCTTCTCTCCATAGATCCCAAACCTAAAGAAATTCCACATCAATATGCTATGTTGGAGTTGAAATTTTAAAATCGGCAATATATGTATATGTGATCTTACTACTTACATATCCAACCAAGTTCGAAGAGTTACTTTTATCATAAAAATGGCTGTTTTTTCTCCCAGTGATGACCTCTAATAGCAAAACCCCGAAACTATATACATCGGATTTTACTGAAAATAGGCCTTGCATTGCATATTCTGGTGACATATAACCACTGCAATAACATAGGAAAAGAAGAGCTTAATAGAGTCAGCTATTCAGAAAAATAAAAATAAAAATTATGGTGAGATTTTAAAAATAATTTTATATTAGTTTCTGACATAGTTTGAAACTTGTATAAGTTCTTAATTTTATTAATTTAATTATATAAAATAATTAAAATTATAATATTATGTAAAAAAAAAACCATTTTATCTCAGAAAGTTAAATTATTAAATAAAATTCTAAAAATAATCTTACATTACTCTCCAATATAACTCATTAAATAAGGATAAACTTACTACGTTCCAACAACACGGTTTGTGTTGGCTTCAATTTGGTCTACTCCAAATATTCTAGCCATGCCGAAATCTGAAATTTTTGGGTTCATTGAGGCATCTAGTAGAACATTGCTTGCCTTAAGATCTCTGTGGATGATTCGTAATCTGGAGTCCTCATGAAGATACAAAATTCCTCGAGCAATCCCACAAATAATGTTGTGGCGAGTAGACCAATCTAACTGTGACCTTCTAGGTTCATCTGTACCCAAAGAAGCATAAATCTCATCAAATCAATGCAGACTTGTATTCATTTTTCAAGTTTTATAGAATGAGAAAAACTGAAAAATGCACAATATAAGGACAATTTGACAGAATGATGACATACTGAAAATAAAAGAGTCCAAACTTTTATTTGGCAAGTATTCATAGATCAACATCTTCTCTCTTCCTTGGATGCAACAACCTAATATCCTTACAAGATTCCTGTGCTGAAGTTTTGCAATGAGCTCGACCTCATTTCTGAACTCATTAATCCCTTGTCCAGAATACTTTGCTAGTCTTTTGACCGCAATTTCCTTTCCATCATGCAGCAGACCCTGAAAATCGCAATCCAAATTCATCACTCTCATAGTTCAACATGTAAACTGAAGTGATGCTATGTGTTTAAGGGACTTCAAGGCAGGCTAGGCTACCTTATACACTGAGCCAAAACCACCCTCTCCAAGCTTGTTGGCATCTGAGAAATTATTTGTTGCCGCAGCCACGACACTAAGATCAAAAAGTGGTAAATCTGAACTTGTTGTACCTTCCTCAAATTCCTTAATTGGTAAGTCTCTCCAGCTATTTGACCTTGAAGTTAATGATATCGGAAATTCGTTTCTTCTTTTCCTGTCCCTGGCTGTCATCAACATGCAAACTTATTTCTAGCTGGTAAAACTTATAACTCAAGGTATATTTTTTTGAGCTCAAGACTATCAGAAATATTGAAACTCTAGCTCAGCATCACATCGCATTTTTACTGACTCAACACCCTGAGTTTAATAATGTTACGAAAAATATATTGCTCAGGAGCAACATTAATTTGAAGGGAATTTGCTTACCTTTTCTCCTTTTCTTTACAAACCAACACACAAGGAAGATGATCAGAAACAATGTCACACCAACAGACACTATCAGGATTGCTTGTATTCCTTTATTGGCAAGAGGTCCTGACTTTTCATATTTAGCTGAAATTGAAAATATAAGAAATGTTTAGTGATAAGAGTTGAAAATTAAATCTTCTTAAAAAAATCCTATTAGAAAGGATTTAGTCATTCGACCCTTTTTATTTGAAAGAAAATAAACGATGTATTATTTGAAAATTCTAAAATCTGGTCATTGGTGTAGCTGGAATGAGGTTATTTGTTTTTTTTTTACACGAGTAATTTCCAATCAACAAACAAGTAGTTGAAAAATCAGGTTGGTGTTTTTTTTTATTCAAAAATATATTTTTCAACCAATTTTCACTTAAGAAAACATACTAAACATCCCTATAATATTAATAAACCAACTAATCCACCCAAAACGCCGAAACATTTGTCAAAAATACCATACCAAATCAAAAGAAAAAATTATTGGAACCCCAATCCACTTCTTTAAGTAAAATAAAGGGAAAAATACACACAAATGAAACTCTCATAGTCTAATAAAACTCGTTGACATCAAGAATCATCTTTTTAGTAGCTGAAATATAGCCAACGAACAACTCTATTTTTTTTGGTTGTTTTCCAGCAACTTTCTTTCTTATCTCTCAAAATTAAAGACTTAAAAATAATAAAAATAAAGTTTTTGACTAAAATGAAATCATAAGAAAATAAGGGGACTATGTTTTTTTTTTTAAAAAAAAAAGTATGGGGACCTAAACACATTTAAAAACGTTAGAAAACACGGGCCAACCTGCATTACCAAAAAATTCAAATAAAAAGAGGAATGGTGTCAAGGAAGCTGGAAAGGGTGTGGAAATCAGAAAATATCGCTCAATTATAAATCACAATTATAAATCACCCCCTAACTCTAGTGAAAAAAAAACAAATACAATTGAACTTATTTAAAAAAAAAAAAAAACATTTTGCTCTAAACAATATAATTTTTTGAATGTGCACTTTTTGTTAGGATTTTGTTGAGAAATTGAGGAAAAACTTAGGAAAACATGCTTACTAGCAGAGAAAGAGAGGAACTGAGAGGTTTTTAAGAGCTTTTCCGTCGAATCTTATTAAAAACAAATACTATTAGAAAGGACAAATTCAAAAAAATCATACTGTTTAGAGGTTAAAATCAATATTTTTTTAATTCAAGTTTTGAAGCGCATTTTATTATTTAGTCAACACTAGTTTTTGGTGCTTGCAACATGCTGCAAGTCTGTAGTATTTTTCAAGTAAAATATTTGAGCATTGTAATTGCATTTTAATCTCAACTAACTAAATAAGTTGGTTTTATTTGAATCATATTAAAAAAACAATTTTAATAATAACAAATCAGAAAGTATAGATATAAAAAACCCGATCAATGAGGACAAGAAAAAAAACAATACATTATCAACTTGAATTGAAAGTTGAAATTAAAAAGAACAAAACCTTTATAAAAAAGTTAAGGAAAAGAAGAAAAAAATCATAAGAATAAGTATCAAAATTAAAATCACCAATACATGATCAAATAAACTTGAACATGTTGAATTTTTCAATGCAATTTTTCACAAAACCAAAATCGTAAATATAAATCGAAAAATTTATGCACGCATTTGATTAAATACAACACTAACCATTGTGTAAATAAATTAAAAAAAAATAATAATCAACAATAAATAAAAACATAATTGGAAAAACTAAGATATCAAAGTAAATAAATATATTTAATCTCGCAACACGAGTCATTTACTTGGTTGTGTCTCATAAGTTTGTTTATGAAAATAAATTTGTAATAGAGATTGACACACACATAGAATTTATTGAATAAAATAAAAGTAAAATAAAAATATTATGAAAGGTTGCATATATTAAAAATATAATTATAAAAAAAATATTTAATCTATATAAAATATATAAAAAAATCACAGATGAATCATACTAACCTCTGAATAAACTAAACACACCCAATATAATTAAAAACAATAATCACTATTCAAGAATAAAGAAAATTATAATGAAGGGGGTATTAATTAAAAGTTAAAAATTATAAAAATTATTTGAAAAAACACATATAAAAAAGCCATCAATATAAAAAAAAAATAAAGATATGAGGTAAGGCTCTACTAGGTCTGGTAAGCCAAGCTTAGCATATGGCCTAATCAAGAAAAAGTCTGCACGCAAGTCTATACGTTTTTTATTTAATTGTCTGCCTCTTTTTCTTTGAAAAAAAATAGAAGATACGTCGTATTTAAATCCTAGAATCTGGTCACTGGTGTGGCCGGAAAAATAGGGTTATTTGTTTTTTTGACCTAAAACATCTACAAAACACCATAAGAACCTTGTTAAACCAATTCATGGCCTTTAATTAAAAACACAAAAAAACTGGTCCAAAACACGAATATCAACTTGAAACAAAAAATATTTCGGAGATTACATATGTTTTTTAGGTGTTTTTAAAGTAAAAGAACATCTAATAGTAACCGTTATCATTATATGGAATCATTTGACACAAAAATTGATCATTTTAGTGGTCTAAATCTTTCCCAACACCAACTTTTTCTCTCTAAACTAAAATCTAGCAACCCCCTCTCTCCTCCAAAAAAAAAATAAAAAAATAAGGTTTTGCACCAAAATGTATTTTTAAAAAAATTATAGGGGCCAATTAACAAATAGCTTAAAAAGACAAGGAACACAAATGAACTTTTTAAATCAGTTGCAGATCTACCATCTATTTTACTTGATTTTTCACTTTAGCCATTTATTTTTCAATT